>JAKSZT010054304.1:29319430-29364725 GCA_026826555.1 Tolypeutes matacus | reverse complement strand
GTGCTTAGATTACCAAAAATATTTTGGACTTTTGACTTCCAGAATTATAAGAGAATAAACTCATTTTGTTTTAAGCTTCCAAGTTTGTGTTAATTTGTTACAGCAACCACAGAAAACTAATACACTCAATGTAACTCTGGATAGATTATTTTAAATTTTTTTCATCTCAGGTACTTATATGTAAAACTTTGGAAAATCATAACCTATAGTCTATAGTATGATTTTTTTTTTTTTTTTTTTTGGTTTAAATGAACAATGGATTTAGCACTTTATACTTTACGTGGCTCAATAATTCTCTTATGCTCCCTCTAAATGTTTAGGCTGAGACTGTCTTTTTGTTCTGTAATATATTCTGTAGCTTTTTTTCTTTTTACTCATCTTCAAAGTACAGAGTTTTATCCAAGTTCAAAGTTTTCTAAAAGGATATCCTATTTGTAACACATTTGACTGTGTTTTCAGTTTACCTGAATATTGAAATTATACCTATATAAGCTCTAACAATGGGGATAAATTCTGTGAATGATTAGCCTAATTCTTATGTAAAGAAGTTTCCACTGCAAACTTCTGGTGGACTGAGAAACAATTATCTCTTGCTTCACACATTTCTTTGGTTCTTTTTTGAACAGTTAGAATAAGATCCGTGATATTCATTCTATGAAGGCTTTTCTTGACAACAAACTCTTAAAATCCAGAAGAAACTCACAGGACTCAAGTTTACATTTCCATTGGAATTTTCTTTCCAGCTGAAAGCTGAAATCTACAGTCTCCTACTAGAAAAATAAATATAAATATTAATGTGGTCATTTGTTTTGGGGTAAAAGTGGAAAAAAGCAGTAAACATCCAGGTTTTTTTTTGTTTTGTTTTTCAAGAAAGTGTGCCAATTTTAGAGAGCAACTGTTCAGGTTTCTAATTTGCAAAATTCTTGCATTTCTGAACCAGGGGACAAAGAATGGAGAAGAGACTGTCCTCTGGCTTCTTATTTTTACAATGTTGCTATGTTATGTATGTATTATGCATATGTTTTGTTATTACCAGTAGTGGAAAATCTTATCAAGATCTAACAATGAATTTTGTATATGAAATTATGTTTATATCAATCCTCATATATCATTTCCTTACCCTTAGACATATACATGAATACCAAGACTTTGACCTTATATCTTGATAGCACACTGGCTTAAATTTTAGGATCCCATTATAATTTATAAGCACCAATCCATAATGTAGGGTCGCCCATACAAAATGAAGAAAAAAACTAGTCAAGGTAATAGGAAGTAAAAGAACTCGTACAACACCAATAGTGTTTCAGGCACTCTTTTAAAGTCCTTATAGAAAATTTTCAATAAATTCTTATTATCCTTTAAAAAAGGTATTATTATTTCATATTTATGTATGAGGAATCTGTGGTAGATTGAATTATTTTGTCCACAAAGACATGTTCAATTTCTAACCCATTGAGCTGTGGATGTGAACTCATTTGTAAATGGGATCTTCAAAGATCCTAACTAGATGAGGCATAATTTGAATCAGGGTGGGCCTTAATGTAATATGACTGGACGGACTCCATATAGGCCAAGAAAATTTGGACGTGGAAGTAGATTGCCATAAGATGGAAGATTGTCAGGAAGCCAACCAACAGAACACTACATATTTCAGAGATGGAATGGCCTGTTGATACCTTGATTTTCAACATCTAGCCCCCCAAACTGTTAGCTAATAAATTCCTGATAAGCGAACCAGTCAGTGGTGTTTGTAATAGCAGACTTGGCAAACTAAGACAGAAGCTAAATCAATTAGACTAAGTCTCACAGCTTTTAAGTTCTGGATTTAGACTCTCTGACACTAAGAAGGTATTGTGGAAAAAATAAAAATGTGATTGTTAATTTTTCTCTATAATGGCACAGAAAAGCAAGTTAAATGGATACTGAGAACAAAAAAGAAGTTAAAATGGTGGACCATGAGCTGCAGCCTTGGTAGGAAGGAATATTTAGACAGCTTAGAATCGTGTAATCAGTTAAACATTCAACATAAACACTGTCACCCAAAATCAGAATTCTTAAATCTTCACTTCTATTGCCCTTACCTCTCAAAAAATGATATAATATTTTCAAAGAATTTCATATTAAATTGCTTTGTTTTAATCAGTTTGAAAATGCCTTAGAGATTACAATAATTTCCACAAATTTTCTTTACTTCACAAAACTGTTTTCATGTTTATTCATTTTAAATCAAATTTGAATGCAGTGTGATGAAATATGTTTTCTAATTCAGAACATTTTCCAAGGACATATCTCCTAGGGAGGAACAATTCCAGTATGCAATCAACCTTTCTATTTCAGGTAAACTATATTCATGCTTTGGTACAGAGAGGGGTGGATGCCTCATCACTGTGAAGTCCCTGAAATAAAAACAGGCCAAAGAAAATATTTAGATCCTGAGACATTCATATAAAATCACAATATAACAACATAACACTGGTGTAATTCTTATTTGCTATTTTTTCTTTAAATTGTTAGTCATTACATTACAATTGCAAAAAATACAAATCATTGCAAACAGTGCAAAAAGTGTAACTTTACAAAAGACTAAGGAAATTTCTCTTCCTTCTCTCCCTAACTCTCAGCTTCACCTGCCTAAAGTTATCAGTGCATATAGCCTAGTGTATATGGTTTCATTTGATATCTCATGATCATTTAAAAATAATGTAAATTTATATTCAAACAAGTCAAATTTACAATAATAATGTGCTCTTTTATATCCTCTTTGACTTGCTCTTTTCACTTAGTAAGCTTTGAAATAACTGCCAGATAAGTCCTACATATCACAAACATATTCACCAATTCATTATTTTTCTTTTGACTTTATTGTGACTTTGGCCAGATATTGGAATAAAAAGAATATATATGTTAGCGTGTGGTTCTCTCTTTTTTTTCTTTTAAGTTTTCTAATTGTCCTCAAAATTCTCCCCTAAATCACACACACACATATACACACACACACACACACACATACATATATATATATATATATAAATCAAATATTTATGTTAGACCTATAATCTAATTGAAATATAGTTTTGGATATTATATAAAAAGTATACCATAGTTTATTTTAGATATGTAGACAATTTTGCTACCACAATTTATTAACTCAAATGTCATTTCCTTATACCTGAAATACCATTCTTATTCTATACTAATCATGTCATATAATCAGACCTGTTTCTGAACTCTGTTGTCTGTTTCACTGCTCTAATTTTCATTTCCTCTGCTGACACCAAATTTGTAGTAGAGTTGCTTTATTATACACTTAATATTTGGTTAGCTACTCATGCCCTCACTATTATTTTTTTATTATTTTAGGCAAAATATGAAAATTATAATCATATAATTGATTTTAAAATAATGTTTTGGGATCCAATAGGTATTACAGAGTAGGAATTATATGTCTTTTAGACTTGACATAATTTTTTAATGACATTATGTCTACCCATTGAGTAACATACTATTTCTTTATTTGAACAAGTAAAATTTCTGCCTTCAAATAAGATTTCACAATTGTCTTTGCATGGTTTCTATTCATTTCATTGTAAAATCATTGTGATTTTTTTTTCTTTTTCCATCTCCTAAGAGTTACTTATCCTCATGGATTGTTTTTTTTTCAATAATAATAAACTTTATATTTAGAGAAGTTTTAGATTTGTAGAAAAATTATTCCTAGGGTACAGGGAGTATCCATATAACCCCCTGTATTAGTCAGCCAAAAGGGTTCTGATGCAAAATACCAATAATCGGTTGGTTTTTATAAAGGGTATTTATTTGGGGTAGAAATCCACCATTACCAGGCCATGAAGCATACGTTTCTTCCCTCACCAAAGTCTATTGCCATATGTTGGAGCAAGACAGTTGCCGACATTTCCCAGGGTTCAGACTTCTTGGGTTCCTCTCTTCCCAGAGCTGCGTTTCTCTTTGGGCTAGCTCCTCTGTTTCCTCCACAAGGTCAGCTATAGACTATGAGGCTCTTTATGCTTTGCTTCTCTCCACAAGGCCAGCTGTGAACTCTTAGGTGAAAGGCTCGTCTCTATCCCGGGGCCTTCTCTCCTTCCTCACGACCAAGCTCTCTTACTTCCTGGGGCGCCAGCTTAAGACTCCAACAACAGAACTGCTCTTTGCCTTGCCTTTTATATTTGATTTCCCCACCCACCAAGGGCTTAATGCCCTACTGATGTGGCCCATTTAACGCCCTAATCATAACTTAATCATGCCCAGATTAACAGACCGGTTTACAAGCATGATCCAATATCTATTTTTGGAATTCATAATTACATCAAACTTCCAAACTACTACACCCCCCCACACACACACACAGACATAGTTTTCACTGTTATTAACATCTATACAAATGTACCACACTAATGTGGTATGTTTTCATTTTAATTTAGTTATTATTTGTTAATTTTTAAAATGATCATTTCCAGAAATTTATTTCTTAAATGGATAAAAGATGCTGATTTCTAAAAAAAATATGTATTTATTTAAAGCCAATTGCCAAAATTTTCATAAGATTTATAGTATTTTTACTAGAAACCAGATTTTATATGAATAAAAAAGCATTGTGTATGTATCAGTCTGCCAAAAATACAAGAAATCTGTTGGTTTTTATAAAGGATATTTATTTGGGGTAGAAACTTACAGTTACAAGGCTGAAAAGTCCAACTCAAGGTACCATAAGAGGTATTTTCTCATCAAAGTCAGCTGCCACCTGTATAAGTATGATGGTGGCATCTTTGCTGGGTTTCAACCTTCCCCTCTGGGCTTCCTCTTCCTCTGGAGGTTCCATGGGCCCAGATTCTTCCCAATCTCAGCTGCAGGCTGGCATAGGGCTTGTCTCTCAGGGCTTTCTCTATCAGTCTTGGCGCTTTTCTCAAAGTCACCTGTAAGCTACCAGACAAAAGGTCCATCCCTCCCTGGGACTTTAGCTGTTTGAGCCTTCTTCTTTCTGTCACATGGCAGTATCCAAAATGGCAAAGTTATCTCCTCTGTGTGTCTTCTTGTGTCTGTCTGTCTGTCTGTGTGTCTTTTTATATCAGACCAGCAAGGGGGTGGGGACTCAACCTGAGTTACACCCTCTGATGTAGTCAAATCAAAACACCTACTATTAACAGGTAATCTAATCAAAGACATCTCAGTTGAATTTAGTGCAATCAAAGGGCATCTCACCCAGAGGTTCTCTTTTTGGAATTCATAAATAATCTCAAACTGCCACAATATGTAAATAAAAATTTTTTTGATTGTTCTGTTTATTTTCTTAGTCTACTAAGTAAAACCTACAAAATAATGTTTAAAAGTCCATATTATTATAAATATATTATATTAAGATAACACTAATATTATACTTATTATTGATTTAAACTGGGGAATTTATTAAGATATCTTTGGGTGTTTACTCATGATGCCTTGTGCACATGATGTTGCTATCAGGGATTATTATCTTCCTAACTTCTTTTACTACTTCCTTTCATGCAGGTCCATTGGTGATAAATTCTCTGCTTCATTAGTCTGAAAATGTTTTATTTTTCCGTATTTTTGTAAGATGTTTTCTTTGGCCATAAAACTCTTGGTCAGCAGTTATTTTATTTCAGCACAAGATATCATTCGTTTCTGACCATTGTCAAATGCAACCAATTACAAGAAATACACCCTAAATTGACCAAAATTGGGTTCATTATTTCTTGCAATGAGGGAGAATGGTAAAATGATGTTATAAAGGACATAGAATTGACACACATGGAAGGAGACTTTGGGGAGGGTTCAAGAAAATGAAGTTTTACTCTGGATTGGGTGCTGTCAGAAAGTAGGGATAATGGTTTGAATATGTACTTAGTAAAGGGCTGGATAAAATTCCCTAATTTTTAGCAGATGCAACTATCCCTGACAGTTCACAGGTATACAAGGGTAAAATTTAGGAAAAAGGTCCTTAGAAGATTTTGAAATTGTAACCCAGGTGAAAGTTTGTCCAAACATAGCAGGTCTGAGGGGTCTTGAATTCTTTCACTCAAAGCCTCTCAGCCTCTGCTTTCGAATCACCAAATATTTCATAGATAAAACATGCAAATGTTATACTCAAATCTCCTAGCTTTCCTTCTTTCTTGGATATTGTTTCCTCACATTCTAATTGCTTTTGGAGCTTTGATGCTTTCCTCCTTTGTTTTTAGTGTTTCACAGTTTTTCTTTTATGATGAAGCTTTGGTCAGAAACAAATCCTTTATAAAGTAAGTCCTTTATTGAAGCTGACATCAGTCATCTTCATTTACTTATCTGGTTAAAAAACAAAAACAAAAACAAAACTGTAGTTGACAGGACATTCTTTAAGGATTTTAAAGGCGTATTTCCATTTTCTCCATAGCCTTTCATTATTTTTCCTTATAAGTAAGTCTTAGTTGTATTGTACTCCTTTCAAATTAATGTTTGATTTTTCTCTGTATGCTCTTCATATTTTTCCATTATGTTTCATTATCATGTTTTACCACAATGTAATTTCATTTGCTTAATTTTCTTGCTGGGCATTCAGAATGCATTCTGAAACTATGATTTGATACTCTTCTTCAGTGTTGGAAAATTCTCAGTAATTAGCTATGCACATATTGCTTCTATCCCATTTTTTCCTTTCTTTAGCTTGGAACTTCAATTATATCTAAATTAGACATTAAATCTGTCCATTCTATTGTGCCTTTTCTATTTTTCTCTTTGTATTTTATTCAGGATATCTTCTCTCCATGTATCTTTTAGGTCACTAATTATTTTTAGAGCTGTGTCTAAATGATTGTGGGAGAATGGTAGAATAGGGAGCTCAAGGACTTTCACCAGAGCAATTATTAAATGGGCAGAAACTGTCTAAAATAACTATTTTGAAACTCTGGAGGCCAGAAGACACTGTATAGCACTCAGGGAAGAGGAAGAGGAAGAGACTGATATATTATATATTATGATAAAGTATGTAAAACTGCTCTCTCTGTGCAGCGACTACTTGTGCCCATCCCCACTCATGTGACAGGCTGCCATGGGGTCCACCCCTGGCTAGTTTGCTAGTGCATGAAAGGGACATAAAAATTCTCTTAAACAAGACCAGTAATAAGAATGGCTGATCACTAATCACAGACAAATATTTATGTTTAGATATTTTAATTTGCTGAGGTCCTAGCTCTGAGATCAGCCATTGTTTCAATCCATCCAAGAAAAGGATGTGGCAGAAAAGAATTAAACATGCTACACTTCCTCGGGGATGGGGGCACAGTTAGTTGAAGCATTGCATTTGCTGGGCAGGCCAAGAAACTCAACTTTGGGCAGCAATGGAGGAAGATCTTTGTGCCCTAGTAGATCCCTTCCCAGAGGCACTTTGGCATGGATCTGTACCTTCTTGGTGGGGCCTTGCCTTGTTTTGGCTAGGAAAGTTTGACTAGGGGAAATCCTTTCTGGTGTGCTTCTCCTCCCAGAACTTGCCCACCAGGCAAAAGTAGTTTGACAACAAAAGTAGTGTAAGAAACTGTAAAGGCAGACAATATGGGGCGAAATCTGGCAGCATCAAGCACCCAGTAGAGGGAGTTCTGTCTCCTGGGAAACAGAAGAGACCACCAAACTGCTGTAAACATGGGAATTCCAAAACAACTAACAAACAAAATTACAGGACAAAATACAAGTCCAGAAAGAAAGGGAAAATGTTGCACACTGTATTTGCCTTGGGCAGACCTTCCTGAGGCTAAAGAAATTACAAAACCAATAGACAGAAATTTTAGGAAATAAATCCCAGAGTTAACATTTTGTAATATCAAAATATACAGAGTTCAACAAAAGAGTAAAAGACAAAGAAATAGGAAATAATGATCCATCCAAAGTAAGAGGATAAAAATTCAGAAAATGCCAAGAAAGAAGACCAGAGGGTGAATATACTGAACAAAGTCTCTAAAAAAAAGATCTTAAAAATGCTCAAGAAGATGAAGAAAAATACAGATAAAGAACTAAAGGATATCAGGAAAATAATGAAAGAACAAAAAGATAATCTTAGCAAAGAGACAGAAATTTTAAAAAGGAACCAAACAGAATTACTGGAGTTGAAGATCAAAACAACTAAAAAGAGAATTCCAAGAAGGGTTTATGGAGCAGATTGGTGCTGGCACAAGAAAAGAATCAATGATATTGAAGACAAGGAACCTGAAATGAGTCAAGCTGAAGAGCAGGAAAAAAAAAAAAAAAAAAAAAGAATTGTGAAAAACAAAAACTGCTTGAGATACCTCTGGGACACCATCAATCATACAAATATACACAATATGGGAGTCCCAGAAGGAGACTAAGGCATAAGGAATAGTCAAAGAAATAATGACAGAGAACTTCCCAAAGATAACAAGGTTGTGAATATACACATCCTTGAAGTTCAGAAAACAACAAACAGGCTGAACATGATGAAAAATACAGCCTATCATAAGTACACTATCTGTATCTTCTGTTTCTTGTATGTTTCTATATTATTTGTCTTCTTTTGGTTTAAAGTCTATTACTGTCTACCCATGTTTCTGTTTATTTTTGTTTGTGACAAAAAATTTTAAGTGAAATAAAATTGAAGATTTTATCTAAGGGTTTGACTCTCAAGAGATTTAGTTTTGCTTTTGGCATGCATCTTGTTCTCATTCTTCCAATATCTAGTGTTATTAGCAATTTCAGATCAACCTAAAGTGGGTGTTAGCAAATATTTTATGTAAGGGCCTAAGATGATTCTGTTTCTCCAGAGAATCCTGACTAGTACAGCTTGGTACCAAGAATGGGGTGATTCTTGAGGAAAAGAATCTTAAACATTGGATTTCTGAGGTGGTTGTGGGAATTTTGCAATGGGTTTTTTACTCTAAATGGACTCAAGGGTACTAATGACTCCCTTTCCAATAATGAAGAAGTCACTAACAGTCCATGGCATGAGTTGGCAATGGAGGTATGCAAAATATCATCACTGGATTCCCCTACTTCCATGCTTATAAGAAGCAAGAATCTGGGTGAGAATGTTTTCAACTCCTTAACAGAAATTTGTGGAGTCAAAAGGATAATGATGTTGACTGGTTCCTCCTAGATACTCTGGATTCAGTTACAAAAGAAAGAGATGAGCTAAAGGCTTCATATTTGCAACTTAAACACTGCATGAATGATGTGAAAGTTTCTGTGTGTGCTCTGAACGAAAACCATGTCTCCTGAAGCCACAGGCTTGAGATATCTAAGAACCAAACTCAGACTCTCATTGTACGAATAGCAGACTTACAAAGGACATTAAAATCTCAACCCCACAGGGTTTCTGCAGTTAAAGTGAAGGCATTGATTGGAAAGGAGTGGAACCCAGAGGATTGGGATGGAGATATATAGGATGATGAGAATATTTGTGGGGACATTGAAACCCTAAATTCTGCTGAGACTTTATCAGATAAAACTGCATGCCCTGTGGAGACCACACTTTGTCAACCTTTTATCACCCAGCCTCTAGCCTGTCCGAGGGAGTCCAGAATTCCTTCCAGCCCTGAGGTGGGTACCAGCCAAACTGATGCCTGTACTGCTCAGCCTCTGGCCTACCCCAAGGAGTCTGGACCCCTCCCAGCCCTGAGGCAATTACCAGCCCAAATCCAGCATGCCCTGCCCAACCTCAACCCTGCCCTGAAGAATTTACCTTTCAACCCCTGCCTGATGAGTTTAATCCTGTCTCACCAGAAGAAAATGCAAAGGAATGCCCTAAGGTCAGTAGCTTCTAAGGCATTTCTAATCCTTCTCCTTACGCAGCACCACCTCCTTTCTTTTCTTCCAGAGGTATTATTAAGCTAAAATCACAAGCCCTCAAAGGTGAAATACAAAATGTGACCCATGAGGAAGTACAGTATACTCTGAAAGAACTGCTTGAGTTTCCCAGCTTATATAGACAGAAATCAGGCGATTGTGTGTGGGAATGGATACTAAGAGTATGGGATAAAAATGGAAGAAGGTAGTGATAAATATGAACTTTGACCATGTGACCAGTTACAGAAACAAGGACTGTAATGATAATGAATCTTTCTTCCTTGTTTCACTATGAGTATGATTGTATATGTACACAAAACAAATTTTTTTCTTTTCTTCCCCCAACTTTTTCCTTATCATATGACAAGTTGTATTAGTTTCATGTCATAATATTTAAGGATGTCAAGTTTTAAAGTGACGATTACCCAAGGACTTGCACCCTATTCTGTAGGGAATTAATACATTTCCGGTTGTATGCAGGAGAGTTGAACATTGTTAGGCAGAAATATATATATATTTATATATATATATGCATGTCTATTATTGTTTTTACTTAGAGATTAACTATGGCTTAAGGTAATGTGTATGATTGCTGAGTTGACAAGGGGTGGACTCTTATGGCTAACCTAAAGTGTCGACTTGGTCAGGTAATTGTGCCCAGTTATTTGGTCAAGCAAGTACTGGGCTAATTGTAATACAAGGAAATTAATGAGCTTTAGTCATCAGTGAGTTGACTGCATTGGTGGCTGATTACATCTACATCAATCAGGGCTATTGCCATCAACAATGAGTGAAGCTTTAACCAATCAGTTGAATGCCTTAGAAGGGGAAGTGATTTCAGCATTCAGAGAGAATTGTCCAGCTCTTCTTTGAACAACCAACTTCTCCCAGAAACTCATCAAGAACCTTCATTGGACTTTCATTGGATCCCCTGGTTTGCAGCCTGCCAGGGGAATTTGGACTTGTGCATCCCCATGGTCACATGAGAGACTCTTATAAAATCACATACTATTTACAGATAGTTCCTGTTGATTCTATTTCCCTAGAGAACCCTGACTAATACAGGGCCAGACAGTAGAGCAGTTTGAATTTTTATTTATCTTATCTTTTTATTTGTTTTCTCTCTCTCTCTTTTTTTTATAGCAGTTTGATTTTGTTCATTGTCATGTTTTGTGATTTGTCAACTCCTGCCTTTTAGCAAGAACCAAGATACATCTAAACTGAATTTTAGTTCCTGTGAGAATTGGCCTTTTTTCACTTTACCCTAACTGATAGAATAAAGTTTTTGGGAACCCAAAACCTTCCACCTGCAAACAAACAAACAAACAACAAAAAAAAACTCAATTGTTTTACAGACCACTTACCTTTGGTATGCCCTTATGCCCTGATTTCCAATTCTTGGTTCATCGAATGTTTATAAGGCTGGTGACAGATTTTTTCAACTTCTTGACATCTTACCAAATACTTTAAGAATCTGTTATAAACACTGCTTTCTTGAAAAAGTCATACCATAAGCTTAAGCTACCTTCTCTGATCTTCATTATTCTCCCTCAGTCTTGGTCAGGCAAATCCTCATGAAAATGTTAGCTCTCTGATACAGTGAAACAAATTTGTTTCCTTTAATAATAGGTTTTAATATTTAGTCTGGTTTTTCTAATTATTTTCAGAGTGACAATAACTAAAGTAATCTCCTGCATTAGTCAGCCAAAGGGGTGCTGATACAAAATGCCAGAAATCAGTTGGCCTTTATAAAGGGTATTTATTTGGGGTAGAAGCTTACAGTTACCATAAAGTGTAAGTTGCTTCCTTCACCCAAGTCTATGGCTTCGTGTTGGAGCAAGATGGCTGCTGAATCTGTGAGGGTTCAGGCTTCCTGGGTTCCTCTCTTCCTGCTTGTCTCTGGGCTCAGCTACTCTGCTATCTCCACAAGGCCAGCTGTAGACTATTGAAAGAATGACTTGTCTCTTTTCCCAGGAACTTCTCTCCTTTCTCATGACCGAGCTCCTCTGTGTGCTTACTTCCCCTGGCTTCAGCATTAAAACTCAGCATCAGAACTCCAACATCAAAACTTCAAACAACTCCTCTGCTCTGCTATGTAGTTTTATCTCTGAGTAGGACTCAACATCCTACTGACATGACCCAATCATTGCCCTAACCATAACTTAATCACGCCCAGAGGAAGAGACCAGTTTACAAACATACCCCAATATCTGTTTTTGGAATTCATAACTATATCAAACTGCCACACCTTTGTCTTCTCTATAGATTGAATAGAAATCAGCTACTTATATATATTGCTCATGAGGAAAAAAATTCTCACACAAATCAATTTATGACCCACCCCATTCCAAATATTCATTAAATATCAAAAGAGAAATTTAAACACTATTATACTTGCAATTAAGAAAACATTCAATAGATAACTCATTCTTACTTTGTACTCTCAAGACCCTTCTAAATTAAGATACTGATCTCTTTTTCCTAAACATTAAATAAGTACATCCCCTCTTTTACTCACCCACAAAAATATACACAAACATATACACATATAAATCCATGCAAAGACATGAAATATGATATATCATCTTAAGATACAATTCTGTACATATTTGCAAATCATCATAAGTGAGACTATTTGGCATGTCCTCAAACAAATTTGGTCAGTCGATAGTGACCAAAATATGTACGCTCACATACTGGTTATATATTTTCCAAAATTTTCTCATTTTGGAAATCATGTAACTGAGAACTCCTTCTTTCTCTAAATCTTCCAATATCTAGTCTTCAATTTTTATAACCCAACTGCCAATTTTATATTTTAATTTGTTTCTAAATATTCTTCATTATATTGCCATCAATTATGAGATAATAATTTTAAAAGTGTAACATTCTATCCAAGACAGAGAGATGTATGTTTTAATATGCATCCTTTCTAACCTGGCTAAATCCAGTGAGCCACAATCCCTAATCATTTAGCTAAAGGTTACAACTCAGCATTGGCTGGAATTGATGTTAGTTTAATAATGTGAATGATTTCACTTAAAACACAGATATAAACCAATAAATTACTTAAATCTCAAAATTACTGTCTATACCAGTTAAGATAGAGTATATCAGAGTGTTTAGAATTCCTCACCTAACGTAAAACAGAAGAGTTATATTATTTATATCTACATGAAACCTGAACTCTAGAAAAATGTTTCTCTAATTTTTAAAGTTCTTTAATCTCCTGAATATAATTGATACAAATGAAATGGCACAGGTTTGTTGAATACTTTATAATAACTTGGTAAGCTCCTCTGAGTTGTATGTTTTATACATATTTTATTGAGACTTCTTGGCTTATTTCTAAAATATGATCAATATTATTATACTAAATATTGATAGCTCTCCTTCAGGAGCATCTTAATATTTTCAAGTTTAGATTAAACAAGTTCTTGAATTTCTATTTATGATACCCAGAAAGCTGAGATTGTCAAAGACATGAGTACCCTCTTCTTCTGCATAATGAAAGATGTGTGCTTCCTTATTGCTTGGATATAAATCATATATAGCTTTTTGTAGCTCAAAGACATGTGTGGTAGTTTGAGATTATTTTATGAATCCCAAAAAGAGAAAGATTATGTTTGTAAACTAATCTCTTCCTCTGGGTGTGATACCCTTTGATTGCATTAAATTCAGCTGAGGGGCCTTTGATTAGATACTTGATAAGATTGATTTAGGGCTTTTGATTGGGCTTCATCAGTAAGCCATAACTCAGGTTGGGATTCTGCCCCCTTGCTGGGTCTGGAATAAATGGAAACACAGATAAAGACTGACTGAGACAGACACAGGAAGAGAGTTTTGTCATTTTTTTATCCCCATGTGACAGAAAGAAGCAGCCTCAAACAGCTGAAGCCCAGGGAGAAATAAGCCATTTGCCTGATAGCTTACAGCTGAGATTTGGAAGAGAGCAGAACAGCTGAGAATGATCTAGGAAACCCTAAGACACAAACGCTATGCCAGTTTACAGATGAAATCTGGAAGAAAGAAGAGCAGCTGAGCCTGAGAGGCAAAACCAGGAGGGAAAGTAGAGATCAGACAGATCGCCCACCATCTTGCTTCAACACGCAGCAGCTAACTTTGATAAGAAAGCACCTCTTATGGAGCCTTGAGGTAGACTTTTTACAGCCTTGGAACTGTAAGCTTTTACCCCAAATAAACCCCCTTTATAAAAGCCAATACATTTTCTGGTACTTTGCATTGGCAGCTCTTTGGCAGACTAATAAAACATGCTTGGCCATAGACTAAACAAATTATAGCATTAAAGGAAAAATAATATTTCTATAGATCTTGTGGGTTACTTATAAATGAGCACCAAAGCAACGAGCCAGGTATCTAATGCTTTTCGGCATTCACAGTCTTATTTTGGATTTACACCACTGTAGTGGGTTTGGTCAGTAATCTCTCTTCTTTCCCTGCTGGCTGCAACATCTTAGGACCTGATTAATGTTGTGTCTTTGGTAATTTTAAAAAAACCCTTACATGATGTAACATAGTGTTACGTGTCATCTGAGTTGGTAATTAATTACTTTATATTGTCTAAAGAGAAATGGACTTTAGCAAAGGGGTAACATGAGTACTTTTCCCAAATTTTATATATTGCAAAAGAGATTATATTTCCTTCTATTCACATTAGCATTCCCTTCCAGAAAAGCTACCATATGCAAGTGAAAAGTTACTTACTTTCAGCAAATGTGAATTCTGAAAACAAGATTGGCATATACACACACATACACACAAGAAATACAGAGTGATTTCTTGATTTTTTTTAAAAAAAAGAAAAGATAGAATCTTTTAAGTATGTATTGCCCTTAACACATTTAAAAATAAATTCTACCTAATGCAATATAAAATATTTAATGAATGTACAAATATGCAAAAGATTTTGTTGGATCCTAAGTAAAGCACAGTAATGGACAGAATGTTTCCTGCTCTAAAGAATGTTATATCCAGTAAGTGGAAAGAAGACATAAATAACTCAATTCAGGTAAGAGAAAAAGAAAATGCCATCAGAGAAGCCAAAGTGCTCCTAAAACTGAGTAAAAGACAATGCCTTTTTCAGGTGGTTGTGTTTTCACAGAAGAAATGGTGTTTGATTTGGTCCTGGTAAGATCACAGTAACAAACCGGTTCCCTCTAGTCCCAGGGAATCACTATTCTGTAAAGTGTTCATCTATTAAGACTATTTTGGTTTGTCCTTCAGCATGTTCACTGAGTGTGCAGCAGGCTTTGTTAGTAGCTTTCTTACTCACTAAGGAATCTACTCAAATCATACTTTTCCATTTTAATAAAATATACCTTGTAAATTCTTCTTAACAATGTGTTAATGTCAACAGGTCGTCTTCTTTATTTAAGGAAAACTAGATGTAGATTACTGTCCTGCAAAGTACCTTAAAAAGAAGAAAAATGTTTTTATCCTGAATGAAAATCATCAAAATTTGGTTTAATTTAGAAAGTTATGTAACTTGATTTAATACATTTATCTCAACCAAAAATCTTCCTTATTAGATAAGCAAAAGCATACCTGTCCTTTTTACTTATTAAAGTGAAATGTGATCATGGTAAGAAGAAGAGAATTTTTAAGCACATTTCCATTATTTTGAAATTCCTAGATTTACCGTTTACTTCTTTTCAACTGGATTTTAAGAAATGTGATTGAATAATAAATGACCATTTCTTATAAAATTTCCATGCTATTTATTTTATTTTTTGATTAATAAATACTTTTGTGGTGTCAATATTCATTACTTGCTTCAGGGTGTTTTCATTTCTTGTTCTTGCTCAAAGGAGTTCTTTCACCCACCAAATATCCACACCCCTTGCTTTTCTTACCCTCTTCCAGTCTGTGCTCCAATATCAGCTTCCCCTAGAGGCTTCCCCTGACCACTCTATTTAAAAGTATATCCATTTTATTGCAATGTATCCTCTTTCTCTGCTGCATTTTCTCTATAGAATATATTGCTTTCTTACATGTAAAAAAATAACTTTTAAAAAATGCTTTGCTTGTTCGTCTCTCCTTACTAAAATATAAGGTTCGTGATTTTGTTTGCTCACTGAAATACACACAGATGTAGGAGGCATTTACTAAGTATTTTTGATTGATTGAATTAATGAAGTGCATCCCTGAATATTGTAGTAAATTTGTGCACATTGTTTCCACTAAATCTTCTACACTCATATAAGAAACATAGCTCTATGATGACAGAATTGCTACTCACATTCTGCTCATGTAGTGAACACATTAACTATCTGAAGCTAATTAAAACAGCATGTCAAATAACCAAGCAAATATTCCCTTATATCCCAAAATAATAAGGCATAATCCAAAGCAGTTTATTTTTCACAGAAATTATATAGAGAAAATAAAAGGTAGAATTTAGATACATTATATATATAACTGAGATGGATTAGAAAATTTATTTTAGGGAAGCGGCTGTGGCTCAATCAGTAGGGCTCCCGTTTACCATAAGGGAGGCCCCAGGTTCGGTTCCAGGGGCCTCCTGGTGAAGGCAAGCCCGCCGGCACGGCGTGGTTAGCTGACCCAGCGAGCACAAGCAGCAAGGGGGGGATAAATGAATAAATAAATAAAATCTTTAAAAAAAAAAAGAAAAAGAAAATTTATTTTAAATGGGAACTTTTTTCAGCCCTAATCTTAAAAATGAACATAGAACATGAGAATTAAAAATTTGTAAATAAGCCAAAGAATAGTCATTTTCTTTTATCTTTGTAATGCTTTTCCCTCATTGTTTCACCTGTATCTATCTTATTTTATTTTTGTTTTACTGGTTTTTTTCAATCACTTCATTAGCTAACTTCTACTCAGAGAAAATCGACTTTTTACAGCATTTTGATTGTGCTTCATTCTATAGCTGGTGTCAACAAAATTGATGAATTGCTTTTGAAAAATATATTTGCCATTTTGACATATCTCCATTATGTTAAAAAAAGTTTCAATTCTTCTGTTTCTTACAAGAATAAATTTAACAGTAAAATATTAAAAGCAAGTATGAAAATTTCAATGTAGACAGCACTCATCTCAAAAGCTCACATATTTAATGAAAGACTTTATGAATACGAAGGCCCAGATCCCCTCTACTCCTTAATACAATAGTGATATATACATCCTCATTTTGGAAGAATTGGCTATATATACTTCTATAGCACTTGGGTTCGAGTTTCTTCTAATATTTTGGAAGAAATCCATATTTTCCTTATCTTCCATTAGAAAAAAATCTCAAATTCCAGTGGAAAAAGAAATAAAAACTTGAATGTGATATGTGTATGTATCTATATATTCTTTACCTCATAATGCTTTGCACTTCTTTACTGAATCACTTTATCCTCACACGATTGTAACAAACAACTCTGTACCACAACTTGGACTTTGTAATAAAATTATATCTACCATACACCATTTCATAGTTTTCAATTAGTTAGTCTATCTCACTTTCTCATTCCCACTAGAATTCTCTTCAGTCTCAAAGCTCCCTAAATTCCTTCAATCTCTCCCTCTTATCAACATCAGACATGATTGATTGAAACTTACTTTCCTGGGTTATCATTCCTCTCTGGCTTTCACCTTTTCTCTATGATTAATCAATCCCATACAATTTTTTCTAATGCCTCATCTCTTACACACATTGAAGTTTATTGTCAATCTTCCAGTCAATTCCCTTTCTGGTTCAACTTTACCATTTGCTTTGTCTGTTCTTCCTACTAATCATTGTATACATTTATAGGCATATCTGAATGATGATAACAATTAACAATTCCATAATTATAGGTAACAAAATTTAATTCGAATTGTTCCATGTCTGACACACACCTCATTTCTAGCATATATATTTGCTTTCTGTTTCACAATAAAGTGAAAGACATCAGGATTAAACCTTGAAAAATTGTGGGAGATACAGCTCTGCTCCATAATTTACTCTGTGAAAGGGACTAAAAGTGAGTTGTTGTTCTTTGAATATCAATTTCTGCTAATTTTGTCTTTCATGTGGCTTGCTTTGTGAAATTCATCTTGAGAATACAACAAATAAGAAGGGCCCACAATTGTGCACTAAATGGCTATATTCCTATGGTCTTCTTCTTACCCCCAAAAGCGAATAATTTTATAAATCAGGGAGAGGGAAATAAAAAGAAAGTTGACTTGGCTTATTTCTGGTTATTATTAAATCATTGTATTGCTACCAAAGGAGCTACCAGTTCATACATTGATACATTGAAACTAATTTAGCTCAAGTTTTCTTTCTACAATATCAACATATCCCTACAAAATGTTCATTTCTCCAGTAGGATTTACTGCACAATAAACAATGGTATAACAGAAACTTATGTCAAATCTGAAGCAACACTTCTAAAGTTTATGTAAATATTCATCTCTTCTGGTATAGAGATACCCTAAATTTTTCTTCAATAGTTAATTTAGTGATTTTAAATATACAAAAATTAACCAATATTTGCTACTTTATCTAGCCATTAAGAGTTGATAAAAGAATGTTAGGTGTATCTGCATAGAAGTCTAGACTGCTGATATAGTATACTGCTCAAAGTTAGACTTCTTACATTTAAGATCATTGATTTTGCATTTATTTCTACTAAAATTAGGATTTGCTATCAAGCAGTTTTATTATTATCATAAATTAAAAGTTCATAAAACTCTAAGTGCTCTTACTTTACGGGAATAGGTGAATGACAGAATGATGGAGTTTTCTGGTTTTCTCAGGCTATTAAAAAAGAGATCTTCATACTAATTTCAGTTTGTAAAACTATGTTTCAAACATGAAAAATTAATAATACCTACCCTATCTTTCACAAAATTTTCACCTTTGAATATCAATTAGTTTATGCCTTAGGGTATAAGTTGTACGACATCTTAAAGTATGCTATATAAGATAGAAAATGTCCTTTTCTCAGAGTTGGAAATAATTCAGTTAACTCCAGGAATATGAAAAGTACAATGTAAAAATCGTATAAATTCCAAAATAAATATCTATTACTGCATTAACAGGAAACAATACTTTAAATGCCAAATAAAATAGAAGATGGTTATTTAGCCATAAAAAGAATATATTTTAAATTATGAAGTCCCTTTTATTTTAGAGAATTTGTTAGCATAAATTTTTTAATTATTGAAACACTCCTCTGTCCTTATTACTCTCAAATGTATACTAGCATTTAGGTTAAGTAAACATTGACAAGTAAAACTGCAGTACAAAGTAACTAAACTTTAATTTATTCTCAGATATCAATTTAGCAATGTGTTGTACAACAATGGACTTTATTTAACATCATAAAACCAGAGTTATTAGTCACACTTATTAATGAGATATGTGTGAAACTTTTTATACTAGATATATTTCTTCTCAGTTTCTAGGCAAAACATTTTAATTACTTAAAATTGAAAATTTGAAATTAAGAAAAAGGAGAATAGTGACTTTTTTCCATAAATGAAATACTTGGTTTAGATTAAAAACTAAATTATTGAAGAACAGTGAAGGAAAATTCTATGACAACAATGTATTTATCAGTTCAAAATATAACTACACACTTTATATTCAAAGCATGTTAAAACTTCACATTCTTTTTTTTTTTTCCTTCAACTATTTTAGTTTCTTTTTCAGACTCATGCCTTCCTGTCAAAATGCCTCATTTCTTGAGCAATTTCTTAATGTACACTGGCTTTCTGGGTTATTTCATATTGGTTCATGATAAAAAAAATACCATCTAAATTCTAATGATTTCCAAAGTATATATTGAAACTGCAACCCTTCCCTGAATCCAGGCTCATTGATCTAACTGTGTCCTTAATAAGTCTACTTGAATGTTTAAGAGGTCCTGTCACCCTTGCCAGAATAAAACATTCAAACAAGCAAAACCAATATAATAATACACGTTTTTCTAAAGCAGGGGTTCTTAACATTTCTTGTTCCACAGACCCCTTTCCCAGTCAGGTGAAAACAAAACAGACACCTTACTAAGTCCACACTATACTTTGTATTATTTAATAAATATATCACACCTCCATCAACACGTCCCCACGAATGATTTTATTTTATTTTTTTGAATTTCAATTCAAGCTCATGGACCCCTGGTTAAGAACCTCTATTCTAAAGGCTTCTGTTTTCAGTTTATGATAACTCTATTCTGGCATATGCTCAGGCTTTAAACCTTAGCATTAACCTTGGCACAAAATTTTCTAATCCTATAATATATGGCCACTATCATGGTCCATGCCATCATCATCTCCTTGAATTTTATCAGTAACCTCCTAAGTTGTCTTTATGCTTCTGCTCTGCTCATCTACTCTTTATTTTTAACACAGCATCCAGAGTGATTCTGCTATAATACAAATTTTACTTTGGTACTTCTATGCTTATAACTTTCCAATGTCTTTCCAGGACATATAATCAAAGGCTTTCCATGACCTTCACCTCTTATTGCTCTGACCTCATTTTGCACTACTTGATACATTTTTTTCATCCTGAGCAAAATATCTAAGAAATAACATTTCTAATTTTTATATTTTTTATTGGACAAAGGGTATCATTTTATCTTTTATTCCATATTATTTATATTATATGAGTGAATTTCAAATATGGTAATGAACAACAGTAAAAAGTATATATTCATATTATCTCATCCAAGGAAGATAGATGATATGTTTTTTTTCATCCATAGGAAATAGGAAGATCTATAAGGCATGAATGTAAATGATACAAAAATAGCAAATCTATGTAGAAAATTGGGAAAATAAAAACCATCTTTGATGGGTGGGCTGTTTTATTCCTTTAGTTTTATATTCTTGTTCACTTTTCCATAGATGATGTTGATTTACATGGTCATGTGAAGTCTTTCAGGTAGTGTGACAAAAATAAACTTACATGTTACCCTCAACAATGTGATTTACAGGTGAAATTTCCTAGGCAGACAATAAAATTCTTAGCTAATTTTTCTTCAGATGACAATTTGTAGGCAGAATATAGTTTCCATAAGAGCTTCCACATTCCAAACTTGCCAATAATACAGATAGAAGAAGCTAAAAAGCATGCAAGCTCTGTTTCAGGACTTGTTCCTATTCCAGTAACATCCAATAGTATGAATTTTGTTTGAACATCATTGACCTGATGCATTCAAACAACTGTAACAATGTATGGATTGCCATAAAACTTGGAACATTTACATGCTTTGGTGAAACCATGTGACCAAATAGTGAACTATGTATATTATTATGTATAGCATATGCGATAGCTATTTTATTGTGAGACTTCTACACATGCACAGTTTGCTACTCTGCAGCTTTTATATACTGAAGATGAACATGAACACAAAAGAGCAAGAATAAATATGTAAAACAAACTCACAAGTTTTAAATAATTATTAATGGAAAATAATTTTTTTATTTATAGATGATATGTGAAGATATAACAAAATTTCTTTGCAGGTTTGTGAATTTTTGCGAGGAAAATCAATTTCTAAATTGAATAGTTTAGAGGTAAATGATAAACATTTATTCAATTAATCTTAGAAAACTCCCTGAATGAATTAGACTTTCAGGACACTCAATTATAATGGCATAATTGTCCTTTGCATTACTTCATAAAAGTCCTCACTAAATACACACTATCTAGAGGTGATCCTTAGATTTGTAGAGATAACAAGCAAGCTTCTAGATGTATTTCACCTGCTAAAGGGCTTGAACTAGATTGGCAGAATGGGTGTGAGCTAACTTTCCTTTATTTGAACCTTCACTCCATCACTTCTGTTCTGTTTTTAGGTAAGCATGAAGATAGGTAATACTTCTCTCTTGCACCAGAAATATTTGTGCACAGCTTTATCTTCCAAGCTATTTGTTCTAAAAACAATTTGAACAGTTTAGAAAAGTACTGATCTATTACAAGAATATAGAATGGCTTTTAAAAATTAAAAATAAGTTGATGCTAGAGTTAAAGTTACTTTATATAAATGGAGTCACCAACATTATAGATATTAACTGAGGCCACAGAATAAATCAAACTTTGATTGTTAGTTGCAGCCAAATGAAAATGAAAAATATAACTCAGAGGCATTTATAACAAAAGCATACAGAGGTTTGTCTTTTATATGAAATTGTTCAAGCACTTTTCAATCTTATAAGGTGATATGTGACTATAGTTTTATGCTTAAATAGGCTTTCTAAACTAAGATAATAAATAATTCATCTAAGATTTGTCAGGTATTTTCACCCACAGGGGTCTGAACATCTAAAAATCACAGCCTTCTTAGTCTACGGTTGCAGGACTTTTTCATTTGCCATCAAACTAGATAAGAGAATACCAAGTAGATTGTCTCAATGCCAAACACATTTCTCTCTGCCTCGCTCCATTGTGTAACAGCATCCCTAACTCCTTCTGATGATTATGGTCAATTACCCATTACAGGAGAGTGACTCCTATTCTTGGCTACTGGTTCCCCAACACAAGAATCCCAATGTGCTCAAGCAACAACAATAGCTAATAGTTCAATGAGACTGTCTCTTTTTCTCCTGGTGAAAGTATTTCTGCTTTAAAGACCAAAACATATAACTTTGCAGAGTCTAGAGTTATGGGTCAGGAAAGTTCAAATCCCAAAGTGAGTCTTTGGGAATGATGGTAAATGGGTCCATTCTTCCTTCCATAACATGATTCCTTAACCCATGTATTAAAGGCAATATTCTCAGATGATTGTAGATGTAATAAGCCATAGAGGCAATCACCATACTACTGATGAGTTAAGTCCATGAAATGTCCTCACATTAATAATCAAGCCAGCATGTGCTTAACCAAACAACGGGGCACCATCGCCTGGCCAATTTGACACATGAAACTAACCATCACATCATATATTCTTCATACTGTAAACACTGCACCATAGAAAGGACTTTGATTCAAAGAATATTGTGTACTACATGATGGAATCAGATCCTCATATCTCCTCTCAGATGGCACATCATCTGTGCCTTCATCAAGCCCTTCTAATGTTCTCAGTCCGTTAACTTCTGAGTAGTGCAGTATGTGACACTGCCACTGGATTCCATCATGATGGGCTCACTTGTTCACTCCTTTTCTTATAAAATGAATCTGATGCTCGGTTATGTGAAAGTCCCATGCCAGTAGATCAAAGAGTTTATAAACTCACAAATACAGATGCTATCTGAATTTCTACAGGCAGGAAAGGTAAAATATTTCTTTCAGAAAAAATTGGTGGTTCTTTCAGGATGGAAAGAGCCCAATTTAATTTAATCAACTTGCCATTAATTGTCTTGTTGTCTTTTTTGAGGAATGATGGCATATAGAGGGGTCAAGGTTGGTCTCTGTTTTTGTCAGTTTGGAAATGTCCAGGTGTACCTAATTATCCCAGCCTTCGTAAGTGGGATAGTAAGCTTTTGGGCCAGTGCACACTCTCTACCTCTGCCATCGTGGCTACTTCATTCATGTACCTATTGTGTCAGCACTGATGTTGCTGTGACAGAGATTATTTGACTTCATTTGACCAAGTCATTTTGACTACTCTGTGTAGTGCTTTTTCTGTGGTTGATGATCTCTGGAGGACATAAACATTTAATATTTCATGCTTATTCCCTTATTTTGATCTGCATGCATCTATATCAGTACATCTTGTTCCTGCTTGCAAGATTTATCCTTTCACATTCAATCAGACAGTCATGCACTTCAGCACTTCCCATGAATCCACATATATTCATACATTGGGCCACATCTCTTTCCACAAGAAATGAATTATCAAGTGTACCAATCCAGGCTCTGTCCATTGGAATATTTCCCTTGCTACTACTTTTAAGTCCACACTCAAACAAAACTGTAGTGCAAGTGCTGTATTTTAAGCTCTCACCCCTACACTGAGTCATCCATGACCCATATTTAGGCTTTACCCTCTGGTAAAGAGGTAATAAGAGAGATTCCATATGGCTATAAGTATAAATTAAGAGAAAGATAGTGTTACAAAAGTGTTGAGATAAGCTACTACTTCCTGGGGTCCCAACCTCCTCTAAAAAAGTTTTGAGATAACATGGGGGAGGGGGATATTGGTTAAATATTCTGCAGTTTGCTTGTGCCCACTGGTCATACTCATGCTCAATCTCTAATGTATACATCCATCTTACAATATATTGTTGTTAAGTCCATCTAACTTATGACTTAGTGGTTCTGATAGAACCAAACTGATGAAGGACAGTCCCAGACATGTAGTCACTTGGTATTTGGTGTTCCATGGCCACATGCTATGTCTTTTCAGGCCCTAGGATTATGCCAAAAATGATTCATTGAGGAATATCTGAGACTCCACTAGATTTCTATACCAACCGTTGATATTTTCAATACCATAGGCTTTCCAGCACTGGTTACACCATAGCCTAAATCATCTGCAGTGCACTTGCCTGCTATGGATCCCACTAAAAGAAGGCAACCTTCCTTTTCACCTGATATGTAGACTAGAGAAGTAGTCCCAGGTTCAATATACACTGCCTCCAGAACTCAAAGAAGCCTAGAGTTGTTCTGCTTCCTTATGTACAGTGGTAATTTCAAGCCACAATATATTTTTTATTCACTGTGGATGGGAAATCCTGAAATGATTCTGACCACTGAACCTGTATATCTTATCAAATATTTGTAAGACTTTTGCCCTACCCTGTAGAGTACATGGCCTTAGCATGTCCTCCAATGTGATAGACACTTCTTGCTCATCCAGACTAACTGACATAATGTAATTGATGGAGTGGATTATTGTGATGTTCTGGAGAATGTCCAGCTAGTTCATGTATCTTCCAATATATTATGACAAAGGGCATAAGAGTCAACATAGAAATGAGTCAAACTGAATTGATTCCTGTTAAGCACAGCATTTCTGGTCCTTTTTTCTGATAGGGATAAAAAAATAACATTTTTTAAACCAAATCACTGACTACATGCCATAACTGAGGTTGTATCAGTCTATTCTTACAAAGATAAATCAAATACATCAATTGCAATAATGGCTAATACTTTGCTGAGTTGGCAACAGTCTCCTGACTTTCTCCAGGATTCATCTGGTTTCTGCAAAGGCTATTCTGATTAGTGAAATGGGCATATAGTATAGACCTTGTTTTTAAGGGGAATATTAATTCTGCTATGCCCTCAGGGTATGATCTTGCTTTTATTTACTACCATGGCTGGGGATGGGCATTTCAAAAGCTCCCAATTGCTTATCCCCACTATAATAATTATTGCCTTAAAAGCCAAGCATCCAAAGTGGGATTGTACCAATTACCAAGTGTGCTTATCCTAATTATGCATTCAAGGACTGAGGCACTAACCACTGTTGACTGAATGCACACATGAACAGACTGTGATCCAGACATTGGCTAAAATAACCTTGATCACCTGGCTTGAATCTGATGCCCACTCTAAGAGGATGGCCATGAGTACACTTTTTGTGTCCAGGTATCCTTTTTTCATATAATAAAATTTATTTTTAAAGTTTATAGAACTTTTAGATTATAGAAAATTTACATCAAATGTATAAGGGATTCCCATTTACCCTACCCCTCAAACTCCCACAATTTCCCTTATTAATAACATCTTACTATAGTGTGGTATATTTGTTATAATTGATGAATAAATAGTGAAGCATTGTTACTAACCAAGGTCTATAGTTTACCTTACAGTTTACACTTTTTATATATCATTTTTTTGTCCAATCGGACTTGAAACGTTTGGTATTACATTTTTCTTAGTGTGAAATTACTCAAGGAAATAACTGGAGGGCCATCTGGGGGTAGGAGAATCATTACTGCTAATATTTGCCCTACTTCTTCCTGGGGTCCCAACTTCCTCTAAAATGAATGACTTCCAGATCTTAAAACTGGCTCAAGTCTGGAAATTAACTGTGATTTTTAAATTGAGGTTACTCTTTCAGTCTCTCATTCACTCATTTTTTGATGCATCAAATGGTAAAAGTGGAGTAGTGTCTTATTTGGTGGCCCATAGGTACCTATTTTGTACGGTGGGATGTTGTGTTCTATTAAACATCTTCATAATTCTGTGATGGTTAGTTTCTTTGTCTGCCACACTGCCCTTGTCACAAAAATTTAATCCACTGTTGAGTGCCACCATATGACTCTGTTGTTTTTAGATACTATAAAACCCATAGCTATCATTGATATAAGTTCTACAATAGCCACTTTTATATTTTTAACTTTTTTTGAAGTAGATCATTCATAAATGACTATATATAAACAATAATTGAATAGCAAAGTTGTAAAATTATAAAATAAATATACATATCATTACAGCCCTACCATACATCACACCACCAACAAAACTTGTATTGTTGTGAAACAATTTTTACAAACTATGAAAGAGAATCTTCAAAATAGTCCTGGATTCAGTTCCTGGTGCCTCCTAAAGAAGACGAGCAGATGCCACAATGAACAGATGCTGCAACAAGCAGACACTATCAGCCAGCTGACACCATGACCAGCAGATGCTGAGACCAGCAGAAAATGCAACCAGCAGGGAGCAGAAGTGACTCAAGCAGTTGGGCCCTTGCCTCCCACATGGGAGGTCTCAGGTTCGGTTCCCAATTCCTCCTAAAGAAGACTAGCAGACAAACAGCAGACAGACAAGAGAGTCATCTCGGGGGGTGGGGGGGTGGGAATGAAAATTAAAAAAAAAAACTAAACTAAAAATAAAAATAAATAGTACTACTAACTACAGCCAATATCTTATATTTGGTGTATATTTTCCCCAACCCACCCAATTATTAACACCCTGTATTAGTATTATACACTTGCTGGGGTTCAAGAGAGAATTTGTTCTGTTAACCACAGTCCATCTTCCTCAACAGGATTCATTGTGTTATAGAGTCCCATGCTTTGTACAGTCCACTCAAAGTGTGCACTCAGTGACTTTCATTTTCATCACAGAGTTATGCTGTCATCACTTCAGTCAATTATAGAACATTTTCATTACACAAAAATGAAAAATCCCATGCTGTCTTATACTTACCTGTTGTTGTCCTCAACCTTAGCCTTCAAAGGAGAGCTACTACTGAATTTTTATGACGCTGGTGTCCCTTTCACAAGCATATTCCTTATAGCCTTGAAAATAATGTGTCCCTTAGGTATTCCCATTGAATGTAATTTCAGGTGGATATTCTGGCTTTGTCTTGTATACCCTCTCCACTATGCTCACTTCCGGGAGATTTTTTTATCCATTCTTCCACCATATGACATAGCATTTCTGGATTTTCTGAGCTTACTTCACATGAATCATCACTGGTTCAGTGTTTCTATAGCCATACTAAAAATGAGTTGGCAAACTCTCTTAGCATATTACCAGGTTGTTCAACTGTGTATCTTGAGACTCAGCCTTCATGTGGGGAGAAAACCACAAGGTGAGGCAACATATGTTCTACCAGGTAGAACTACTAGGGTGTAAAAAGACAGGCAGTTCAATCACCAAACATACAGAACAAACATACAGATAATTCTTGGCCCCAATCTTTGAGCTTCCCTGTTAACTAATAGGGCTAAACTCTCAGATATCTGCCCAAATTGAAGATTTGTGCACAAAATAAATGTCACCATTGTTTTAAGCTACTCAATTTGGGGTAATTTTTGCATTCATTCTTAGTAATTGAAACAGATCCCAATTCAATAAATTCTCCATTATCCAACCCAATGTTCCTTTTTCCTTGATCAGCCCAACCCCAGATACTTCTCTAGATCCTACTAGTTCATCTTGAATAGGTCTTGTAGCTACTTGGTTCTTATAAGATCCAGCATATCCTCACCTGGATTATGTTGCAACTTAACACTAATCATAGGTCTAGCAGTCAAGAAGAGAGGGGAGGAAAATCCTGAGAGACCACAAGTTACTTTAGTGAGGATAAATTGCCTTCATACAAGGGGAAGGAAGAATTTTAGTTCTCTGCAGGGAAGAGTCAGCCACACTGAAGGCTCAGAAGTTGCAGGGAAACCAAGGAATTCAAAATTTTCAGGGACTCCAATTATCCCATTTTTCAAGTTTCCACTCTTTCCCAACGAGAGTCCTGACATCTTCCTTACTGAAAGATTAAGGTTTTGTGAAAGTCTGCTTCCCTGATAAGTCCTGGGAGTGTTCCTATATTTTCTTTGCCCTTCTCTTGCAGGGGTTGAGAGAGTTTTTATACCTTCCCAAGGATACCCTCTGGTTTTCATGCTTAGTTTTCCCCAATAATGCAGATAAAAAGACTAAATAATTGATCTAGATTACAGGAAAATAAAGTGATATGACAACAAAATACAAAGCCTGATCTTTTACAGAATGCTGGAAATATAAAGGACATTATTGAAAAAATTGAAGGACCATTAATAAATATGGAGTAGGTTGTAGTATTCTGTCAATGTTGAATTCACTGAATTCATAAATTCAAGAGAATGTTATAGCCATTGTTAATTATGCAAGACAATAGTTAAGCATAAAGGAGTCAATGTTTCCAACCTACTTTCAAATGATTCAGATAAAGCAAACTGAAACAACTGCATAGTTGAAAAGTTACATTGAAGCTCTTCTTATTATTCTTGCAATTTTTCAGTATGTTTTAAAGTTTACAGAAATAAATGTTTTATTTCTCTTTCTGGTATTCTGTTGACAAAATTCTCAAAACCTTCCTCCAGGATCAAAGATATATAGAACAGATCAATTGTCTTGTAAAATTTCTCATGTTCCTTTGCGTTGATCTTATCCCCAAGATAACCACTGATTTTCTGTCAGTAATTTTTGCTTTACTGGAATTTCATGTCAATGGAATCATAGTGTAAACAGTTTTGTTTGACTTATTTCAATAAACAAAATGTTTTTTGATGTTTGTCCATGTTTGTGTGTGTATATTAATTTTTGTTCATTTACTACTAATAGATATTCAATTGTGTGGATATGCTACAATTTGCTTAATTATTCACTAGCTGATGGAAAATTGGATATTTGCAAACTGGGGTTATTATGTATATTGTTGCTATAACATTTATTTTCACCTTCTTGTGTAGGCATAAGTTTTCACTGATCTTGTGTGCATACTTAAAAGTAAGAGCGTGTGTCTTATGATTAGCATTTATTTAGCTTAAAAATTATGAAAGTGGTGGGAGCAAACATCTTGCCTTGTTGCTGAACTCAGGAGGAAATCATACAGTCTTTTATCATTAATAAAATTGTTAGTTATAAGTTATTCATAGAATATGAATTATGTTTAAAATATATCCAATTATTTTTCTGCATCTATTGATATGATCATATCCTTTTACTTTTTGTCTTCTAATATAATGAACTACATTGACTTTCAAATGTTAAAAAAGAAACAAAACATATTCCTGAAGTAAACCCACTTAGTCATGAGACTGTTCAATTTGTTAATATTTTGTTAAGATTTTTTTTGTCTATATTCTTGAAGGATATGGTTCTGTCATTTTATTTTCTTGTAATGTTCTGGCTGAGATTTGATATAATGTATTACTTATAAATAATATGTTTTGCTAAATGAGACAAGTGCTTAGAGCAGAAACTTTCAATGTGGCAAACCTACAATAGAAAACTGCAAGTTCACACATTACCTTCCCCCTCATGTGGGACATGACTCCAGGGATGAGCCTCCCTGGCACTGAGGGATTATTACCAAGTGTTAAATAGCAATGCATTTGCAAAAAGACCTTGACCAAAAGGGGGAATTGGTCAATACAAATAAGTTTTTATGGCTAAGAGATTTCAAAGTGAGTCAGGAAGTCATTCCAGAGGTTACACTTATGCATATCTAAGCAGGAGTTCATTGACTGCCATAATAAATAGTGTCTCAAATAGCAGGGCTCCTGAGGGCTCTAGAGACATCAAGACACTATAAGAAGGGAAGACAACTCAGGAGTTCAGCACCCTGTCAGAGGGCCTTACTTTGGAATTTATGTTTCCCAGTGTAACAGAGTTAGACACATTTATAGATTTCCTACAAATGGTTCTTCTGCTCCTTTTATTTTAACATATAATTAGTACTAAACTTGATAAATATATGTCCCAGAGACTTTAATCTTTGGTCTATATGCCAGTTGAGCTCTGGATCTGACTAGAGTTGCAATACCTACTCTCCAGTTCATTAGGCTCACCCAGGACAACTAACAAGGAGATGATGATGGGTAACACCCATCCCAAGCAACAAAGAGCGTCTGCAACTGCAAGCAAGACAGTTCCATCCATCTGCCTCGTGGGATCTAAGCCCCCTCTCAATTAAAAGAAGACAGGGCATCACCATCCCCAAATCTTCAAGATTGAGGAATGGACAATGGACTAAAGTAGACTTATTATTATTCTGCTATAGACTTATTATTATTCTACTATAGACTTATTATTATTCTAGCAATGGAAGAACTTTTATCACCAATAAAAAGGCAGTGGTCACCAGGGTTTCTGAGGGGACATTTTCAGAACATTGGAATTGTCCTGCATGACATTGCAATGATGGATACAGGCCATTATATATTTTGTAATAACCTATAAAATTGTGCAGGACAGAGTGTAAACTATAATGTAAACTACAGTCCACTGTTAGTAGCAATGTTTCAATATGACTTCATCAGTTGTAACAAATGCACCACACTAATGAAGGATGTTGTTAAAGTGAGAAAATGTGGGAGGGGAAAGGAGTGGGGCATATAAGAATACCCTATATATATATATTTTTTTTTTTAACATTTTATGTAATCTAAAGCTTCATTTAAAAATTAATTTAAAAAAAGAAAATGAAAGTTCAAATGTTCTTCAGTTTAGAGACTTAGTTACATAAGTTGAAAAATTTCTGAAGAGTGACTCAAATAAGTTAATGACATATCAAGCAAAAACAAAGAAAGGAAATCACCATTTTTGAAATCTAAAAATAGGCAGTACTAAATTTATCTTAAATAAATTAAATAATTTGAACTACTAAGAAAAATATCCTGACATATTAAAAAAACACATTACTTTGAAGGAAAAGACATTAATTATATTTTTATCAGTTCAATATAGAATGAAGACATTTATATATGGTTATATGTTTATGTTGTTTTAAAATAATTGTGCATTAATGGAAATTTAGAATAGTTTCATCACATCTTTAATAGTTTTATATTATACTTGTAAGTAAAAAAATAATTGTTGTAAGGACTTCATTCATATAAACAGGTGTATATATTTATCCTTCATCACTATAATCCAGAATATACTCAACCACTCTCCAAAATATAACATGCTTAGAATTTTAGCATTTACACACATGAATATGTAGAAAAGATTACTTTACATATTTGGTACATTAAAGTATATTGAAATATGGTGCCTTGCTATCAGGATAAAAAGAACCACAAAAATCATAGACAAATTAGCCAATATATAAACAATCTCACAGTTAATGAAATTTTCCATGGCCCAACCTCCAGATTTATGAAGCTACAATGAGAAATCTTTTGGTTCAGGTAGAGAGAGATTATGTCACTTACTTAATACATTTAGGAGAGTAATTGATAACACTACATATTCACTATGCACATTTTATCTTCTGGAAATAGGTGGAAAGTAGCCAAAATGTACTAGCTTCAGAATAAATTGTATCTCATTTCCTGATACGAATCCTGCCATTATTCTGTAACACTGCAGATAATTATATTTACTTCAGCCATTACACAATAACACTAAATACAGACTCTCAATAAATGCCTTTCAAAATCACCAGAGTTAAATCACAAATACCTTACCCAGCCATAAGATCTTATATCACATGAGTATTACCACTTCTCTCAGAAGTGTTCTGATTGCCATTTACTATTCTTCCCCCACCCACAATTTCATATCATCTCAATAAATTCTATGGAATCATAGAACACGTAATAATGTGTATCTGGATTTTCAACTTACCTTAAGGTTTTGAGGTTTGTCCGTGTTTTTAAGTCTATCAGTACCTCATTCTTTTTATTGTTGTATAGTATCCAATTGTATGGATATAATGCATTTTGTTTATGTACTCTCCAGTGGATGGACAATTAAATTAGTAATATATTTTTAATATCTATCTATAGATGTTAACATTCCATGTGTTCTGTCTGCTGCATTTTTCCCCATAATGTACATCCAGCTTTTACTTAATATCTCCTGTAGTGATGGAATCCTAGGTTACTACTGACTCCCTGATACTACTACTAACAGTGGGATGAATTTCCTTTTACATAGTACCTAAAAGAACAAAAAGATAATTTTTCTTGGTTGCATATAAATACTCAGGATTAAATTACTGGGCCACAAAGTATATACATTGTTAATTTGCCTGGGCACTAGCAGATTCACAAATATAGAAAGAATAGTTATAACATTGGGCATTTCTAAAGTTGTATTTTTTTCAGAACTGCTGCTGAACACCCATTCAAATAGCTAAAATTAAAAAAGACAAACAATCCCCCAATTATCAGTTCCTACCAATATTTAACTTTATTCAACTTTATAATTTTTGTCAGATTAGACTGAAATACAAAATTTTATTGTTATTGGTCTTCTAATATTATTTCCTTGATAGTTTTAGACATTTAAGATATTTTCCTTGCTATGCCCTCCATCTGGCAACTATGTTGATAGTGTCCTTCATTTTACTAAATCCTCACTTTGATGTAACTAGGCTAATCATATTTCTTGTAATGGTTTGGTTTTATTGAGCATTAATTCAAATACATTATTCCATTCCTAGGTTACAGGGATATTTTTCTACATTTTCTACTGCTAGCTTAAGAAATAGCTTAAAGATGTATTATGAGATGCATTTTTATTTTGCCTTGTTTTTCCAGACATCGTTCTTGATTGAGAATAATGCTTGATAGCTTTACCTAAACTGGGTTATTAAGTAATAACATTTCACAATATTCTCAATTAAGATTAAAATCCAATATGTGGAAAGAAGACAGGTATATAAATATAAAAAACACACACATACACAGAAAGAGAAAGAGAGATTGCTCAGAAAAATTGTTTGAAATGTTTAAATTACAAAACAGAAGGAAGAAAGAAAAAAGAAAATAGAGGTCCGATCTTTAGCTTAGAGGGTGTGAGAGAGTGGCATGAGATGATATTGGAGTGATGAGTATGAAAGAGACCATTATTTCAGACTTTATACTAACTAAATGGGAAATGATTGAAACACTTTAAACATGGATGTGGATAACATGGTTTATATTTGTATATAGAGAGGGAGATTTTGTAAAATTATTGTGCCGTAAGATACAATGATTATAAAGAGGTGGGAATGATTAAGAATTGACCAGTAAGATAACAATGTTGATTTAAACTAGAACTTACATTGAAGGTAAAATATGTAGGCATACTGATATATATTTCACATAAAATGTGAAAGAAACAATCAAATATTGAATGGATAGGAATGATAGTAAAGAAATAGTTTAAAAAGATTCTGAAATTTCTATCTCCATCAACTTTGTGGATGATGGGGCCGTTACTATCATGGAGGACTGGAGGTGCAGATGTGAGGTAACCAAGAAAAACGGTTTCATTTTGGACATATTAAGGTGAAGGTGTTGGGACAGTGGTAAGTTGAGGTAGCTTAAAGAAAAAGAAAAGACATGGATTCAGTATGAATCTTTTAAGTCTTTGTTTTTCACTAAGACACTTTGGTGTAGCTTTTCTCATTGTTGTGGTTGTAGCTGTACTGGCAGTGACGTTTGTCCAAAAAATATTCCCAATTCTTGCATTCAGAAAGGAAATCCTTTCAACAGTAGCAATTTTACTTATTTCTCAAGGAAGTATTAGCTTTATCAGGCATTTCTGAGAGAAATAACACCGTAACACCATTTAATTATACCTAATCTGTTATATAAATGACTGATAGAAAAACATTATTAATTAGTATATGGGAAATGGGAAACTGCACTTATTTCAGAAAATTTATTAATATAAAAAGGCAAAATTATTATAGGAGTGAAAATGGACCAATAAAAGGAAACTGTGAGTATCAAGACAATTTCACCTACTTGGCAACTGTGGCAGTTTGATGTTATTTATGGATTCCAAAAAGAGATATTGATTATGTTTGTAAACTGGTCTGTTCCTCTGGGTGTGATACCCTTTGGATGTATTAGATTCAGCTGAGATGTCCTTGATTAAATTATGTTAAGATTAGGGCTTTGATTTGATCATGTCATTAAGCTATGCAGGGTTGAGTCCCCACCCCCTTGGTGGGCTGATAAAACAGACTATCACACAGAGGTAGACAAGAGAAGTATCTACACAAAGAAGATACACAGAGGATCCTGCGGCTCCAGGGAAGAGAGATAAGCTCCATAGTTTACAGCTGATCATGTGAAGAGAATAAAGCACCTAAGCCCTGGAAGAAATGAGCCCTGGGAAGAGAGACAAGCCCTGTGACAACCTACAGTTGAGATTGGAAGAAGCTGGACCGACCGAGCCTGAAGAGGGAAGAGGAATGCCAAACACCCCCAGACATCATCTGTCATCTTACTTCAATTCGTGGCAATAGGCATTTGGTGAGGAACTAACTTGGTGCTGGATTCTTTAGGGCATTCTAACTGTAAGCTTCCACCTCAAATATATATCCTTTATAAAAGCCAACAGATTTCTGGTACTTTGCATGAGCACCCTTTGGCTGACTAATACAGAAAACTTAGTTTTTTGCTTAGGTCTCTTACTGGGAATACTGGGGTCATATTAGCTTTTTCAATCTTACCTAGTACATGGAAAGAAACACTGCCAACAGTGTCTGCCTTGAATAAAAATAGGTACAATATTTTCCAAAGCTACTATAATAAATCACAATAGATTGATAGCCTTCCTCAAATTCATATATACCCTTTGAAACAGATGAAATATAGATTTTTTTTTGCCATTCTGTAGGAGCTTTCTGAAGCCCTAAGCCTTCAGCTATTATTAATTACATCCCTAATGTATACAAAACTATATATTTTCAGGAGCAACATACAATCTTGTTAGAAAGACTGTTTTATAAAGTTGATGTTTGTATCTTAAGAGTGCTAGTTATTGATCCAAATGCCATAAACAACATTACTTAACACGGTTGTCATTTATCTTCTATAGTTTCTCTCTCCTAAAGGGGAAAAAAAAATGTAATGGAGAACATTTGGAATGCTGGGATTGCCACGAAAACAGTTATCACTAAGTGCAGTGGCTCAAATTATTATATAGCTAAAAACTCAACATCTGGCTTACTGGCAATCTTCAAATGTCCTGAAAATTTTTAACAATCTGTTAAATGAAATTATTTACACCTGCCAATTTTTAAGAGTAAAAACACGACTTACGTGTTCCTATAATGTGAGTATTTATAAGAAGAAATGAACATGATAGCTAGCAATATCTTTTTGCTTCCAAAAATCAATAGCATAATTTTGACAGAACAAGTGAAAAGTGATGTTCTATTATTAGAAAAAGCCAGAAAAATATCATCATTTTAAGTCATTGCTGAATCTATACATTATTTTTAGTAATGCTTGAATGTTTCCAATATTGTAAATTTTTATTTATTTTTTTAATTTGCCACATGCATTTATTTTATGGATTTTTCCATTATTGACAGCAATCGCTAAAACCAAGAGACAGTTTTCTTATTTTCTTTATTACTTAAGCACATGTTTTATATTTTAAAATGTGGATAATTATGAACCTGATAAAACATGATTTACTATTGTTAATTATAGGAAATAATTGTATACTATTAATTTTAGCTATATCTTTGATGACTATGAAAGTGTATCTTTATATTTGTTTTGCTGTTTGAAATACTGTTTGAAAACTGTTTAATAGACCGAAACAGAACAAAAAAAAAAAATCATGGCAAAGTAAAACAAAAGTGAGACTCATAAAATCTGCTATATAAGGTCAAAATGATTTCGATTACAGTCTGTATGGTCAATTCAAAGTTTTTATAGGTTTACAGATTAACAATCAATTTCTTATTTTCACTTACCTCAAGTTAAAATATAAAAGCAGTGTGTTTTCATTGAAATACAAAAATCATTTCCACAATGAACTGTCTTTGATGGAGAAAATAAACTCTGCTTTCATAAATATTATCTTATTTAATTCAAAATTATTGCCATACTGTGATTATTATTTACTTCAATATCACTTAATTGGAGAATAGTAATTTAAATTCTCTATGCTTATTCGGACAACTATCTTCTCTTTTTATGAGTCAGTGAATTGTAGCAAGAAGATAACATTAGAATTTGTCTTTGGAATCATACAAAACCTGAATTAAATTCCAACACTCACAATTCTAGATGTATGATACTAGACGGTATTAACCCCTTGAAACAGATTTTCTAAGTACTTAACTTTCTTTGTCCATATATCAACAGTCTAAATCTACTCCCATATGATTTTGATATAATAAAATACAGTTCATTACTGACTCATATTACTATGAGTTAAAACTTTTATTAAGACAGAAGAAGAAGACTAGAGGGTTTAGACTGAATATATATTATAATTGAGACTAAGGGCAGGCAAACATTTTCTGTAAAGATATTAGGTTTTGTAGTAAATATATAATAAATATATTAGGCTTTGTGAGCCAGATGGTGTCTGTTAAAACTACTTAACTTTGCTGTTATAGTATGAAAGCAGCCATAAACAATGTATAAATGAAAAGCCATGATTGTCCTACAATAAACCTTTATTTGCAAAAACAGATGGCAGGCTGATTTGGCCCATTGGCTGTACCTTGCCAAATCCTGATTTAAATATTAAATAGAACATTTCCATTATTTTTACAGGAGTATTTATTACCATATTACAAATTATAATTAAAAATAAATCCCTGAAGCTTGGAGAAATGATTAATTGTTTAAAATGACTCAGTCAAGTAATGGCATAATAATCACTCATCTATTATTAACTTACCAAGTACCAGGCAGTTTTTAAGTACATATTTTGACATGCTTAAAATTTACACACTACTATGAAATAAGACTCATTATTTCCACTTTGCAGATGAGAAAATTGACATAGCAAATGCCAATCTGCCTTAGACCGAAATTTGACATGTAGAAATACATTTATTAAAGAATGAATACATAGACTCCCTTGTCACTTCTAAATGTACTCAGGACTGGTACAATGTAAACTGAAATCTTAAACATCTGCTCCAAAACTAATGCTGTTCACATCTCAGTAAAATGCTTCTCTACATTTCTTGTGTTAAGTCCTTGAAAAAAAGCAAACAAATAAAAAAACAACTATGTTTAAATGCCATGAAGATTTGTGATTAGAGCTGCTTCTCTGGTATGAAATGGCCACTGTTGTGGACGATAATAGAGCCCTTTTTCTCATAAATTTTGAGACATCTTACAAAGATAGAAAACTAGCTGCTTTCATTCTGTTATTTTTCTGAATTGACTTTATTTATGCTTCAAATTTAGGCCATGGTTCAATTCAGTTTAATTGAAATTAATTAAATTCAACACATTTTAATTGCATAGATGTTTTACGAGGTATTTATAAAACACAGCCTTCACCTTTAAATTGATCAACACTTTGTAGAAAAGATATTCACATAGGAATCACTGCATTATAAGTGTAAAGTTGTAGTTGATCATTACCAGAATATACTATTGAAAAAGTCCATGTGATAGAATTTCATAGGACATTAAACAGTAAAAATAAGAGTAGTCAGGGAATATGTAAAATTTGAGAAAGCCTACACAATTTTTGTTTCATAATATTGGTTCACTAATGCAAATAAGGAATATTTTATCCAAATTTATTGTATAAAGGCAAAGCAAATCTTAGAAGAAAATTTACAGGATTAGAAAACCTATATTAGGTATGTTAGAAAAGAATAACAGTTTCATTCAATGCCCTTATCTTCCAAATTTAGAAACTAGAAAAAGAAATGAAAGGAGAAGAAATGAAATAATTAAGATCAGGATGGGACTTCCGGGAAGATGGCGGACTAGTAAGACACGGGAATATCTTCTCCAGAAAAATAGCTGGAGGACAAGCTGAAACAGCCCCGAAAAAGATCTTCTAGGGTTTAGGACAGCAAGTGAAGGCTGCACACCACCCAGAGGAGAGAGGGACAGAAGAGGGAAATCATGACCACAGAACCGTGAGTTGAAAAAAATAGCAGCTTCTGCTGCCCCCGGCACCCTCGCCCATACTCTTCAGAATTCTCCGGCCTCTGGGCCTGCAACCACAGACAAAGGGGGCTCCAGAGATCTACCACTCCCAGAAAGAGGAGAGAGAGGGACACAGCCTAAGGCTGACTCAGGTTCTGACCCCGCAAATTTGGGCTGCGGAACCCCACGGATGGTTCCACATGACGGTTTGCCCTGGGAGCCTAGGAAGGACTGGAGAAATCTGACCCTCTCTTCTAGCCTGGACTAATTGTTGAGGACTCCACGGGAGAGGGGAGAGAGAGTCTGGGGCTGACCCTGCTTTTGACTCCCAGGTTTGATCTGCCCTGTCCCGAGAGCCCTTCCAGGCCGGGTGGGGCTGCGCCATTGTTTGCCTTGGAGCCTGCAAGGGGCTAAAGATATACAAACCTCCCAATCTCCTCCTCTACTAACAAGGACTGATTGTTGAGGATTCAGAAGGAAGTGGAAATATTTCCTAGCTGGGAAAGGGGGGGCGCTGTGAGAGAAGTCTAGAGAACTGTCTAAGAAAGTTTGAATCACAGGGCTCTTAGCCCCCAGACAGGAAGCTCTATCACATTGACCTGGTCTGTGTCACAACAAATACGCTCCGACCAGGCACTGAATTGAGAGCTGCCAACAAGCGCCATCTCCTGGCAGACCAAGGAAGTGCACATAAGAAAATTAATAAGTAAGAGAGGCTTTTCCTGGCCTCTAATGCCTCCCTGCCCAAGGCCCTAGGAAACAACTCTACAACCAATTACTGGGTCCAGTGTCCAGTTTTGAGCAACCAGCAAAAAAATCCTAACAATCAAGGTTGAGCCAAAAATCAAAGAGCTGTGATAACTCACAGCCTCCTGCCACTAAAACCCCATAAAAGAGAAAGAGATAGAGCATCTAAGTAAAATACAAACTAACCAGATGCCTAAGCACAAGCAAAAAATTACGAGCCATACTAAGGAAATAGAAGACATGGCCCAAGAAAAGGAATACAGCAAAGTCCCAGAAGAGATGCAGAATTTGAAAGAACTAATCAGTAAGATGAGCACAAATTTCCAAAATCAAATTAATGAGATGAAAGAGAATATAGTTAAAGAGATCAATGACATCAAGAAGTCATTGAGTGAACGCAAAGAAGAATTTGAAATCCTGAACAGAAAAGTAACGGAGTTCATGGGAATGAAAGACACAATAGGTGAAGTCAAAAATACATTTGAGGCATACAACAGCAGACTCAAAATGATAGAAGAAAGAATAAGTGATACTGAAGACAGAGCGGCTAAAATTGAAGACAGAAAAGAACAGAGAGAGAAAAGAATGGAAAAAATTGAGTAGGGCCTCAAAGAATTGAATGGCAACACAGACCCAACAACATACGTGTTATGGGAGTTCCAGAAGGGGAAGAGAAAGAAAAAGGGGCAGAAAGAGTATTTGAGGAAATAATAGCTGAAAATTTCCCAACTCTCATGAAAGAAATGAACTTACATGTCCAAGAAGCACACTGTACCCCAATGAGAATAAATCCAAATAGACTGACGCCAAGACACATATTATTCAGAATGTCAAATGTAAAAGATAAAGAGAAAATTCTCAGAGCAGCAAGAGAGAAGCAAACGATCATGTACAAAGGATGTCCAGTAAGACGTGGTGCAGATTTCTCTTCAGAAACCATGGAGGCGAGAAGACAGTGGTGTGATACAATTAGGAAACTGAAAGAGAAAAACTGCCAGCCGAGAATTCTTTATTCAGCAATAAAGAATATGAAGGAGAATATAAAGTATTCACAAACAAACAGAAACTAAAAGAGTTTACACAAAATAATCCACCTTTGCAGGAAATATAAAAGGAAGCCTTAGAAGCTGAAAGAAAAAGACAGGAAAGAGAGGCTTGGAGGAGAGTATAGAAGAAAGAAAAGCAGAAAGGATGAAAAAAAGAGTAAAAAGAGAGACAAAAATAAGATGACATATGAAAACCAAAGAATAAAATTGAGGAAATAAATAGTGCATTTTCAGTAATATTATTGAATGTGAATGGATTAAATTCCCCAATCAAAAGATACAGGCTGACAGAATGGATTAAAAAACATGAGCCATCCATATGCTGCTTACAAGAAACTCACCTCAGACCCAAGGATACAAACCGGCTGAAAGTAAAAGGTTGGAAAAAGATACTCCACGTGAATAGTAAACAGAAAAGAGCAGGTGTAGCTATACTAATATCAGACAAAACAGACTTCAAATGCAAAAAAATAAGAGATGCAGAAGGCCATTATATATTAATAAAAGGGACGATCCTTCAGGAAGATATAACAGTCATAAATATCTACGCACCTAACCAGGGTGCCCCAAAATATATGAGACAAACTGTGGCAAAACTGAAGGGAGAAATAGACATTTCTACAATAATCGTTGGAGACTTCAATACCCCTCTCACATCATTAGACAGAAAAACTAGACAGATGATCAACAAGGAAACAGAGAACTTGAACAATATGATAAACAAGTTAGACCTAACAGACATATACAGAACACTGCATCCAAACTCAGCGGGTTATACATTCTTCTCAAGTGCCCATAGATCTTTCTCCAGGATAGACCACATGTTAGGTCACAATACAGCTCTCAATAAATATAAAAAGATTGAAATTATACAAAGCACCTTCTCAGATCATAATGGAATGAAACTAGAAATCAATAACAGACCGGAAAAAAGTAAATTTTCAAATGTGTGGAGACTGAACAACACACTCCTAAATATTCGGTGGGTCAAAGAAGAAATTGCAAGTGAAATCAGTAAATATATTGAGACAAATGAAAATGAGAACACAAAATATCAAAACTTATGGGATACAGCGAAGGCAGTCTTGAGAGGGAAATTTATAGCCCTAAATGCCTATATTAAAAAACAAGAAAGAGCTAAACTCAAAGATTTAACTGAACAACTTGAGAAACTAGAAAAAGAACAGTAAATCAATCCCAAAGCAAAAAGAAGGAAAGAAATAATAAAGATTAGAGCAGAAATAAATGAAAATGAGAACAGAAAAACAATAGAGAAAATCAACAAAACCAAAAGCTGGTTCTTTGAGAAGATCAATAAAATTGACAAACCCCTTGCTAGACTAACAAAGAAAAAAAGAGAGAAGATGCAAATAAATACAATCAGAAATGAAAGGGGGGAAATTACAAATGACCTCACAGAAATAAAAAGAATCATAAGAGGATATTATGAAAAACTATATGCCAACAAACTAGACAACCTGGATGAAATGAACAAATTTCTAGAAACTCATAACCAACCTACACTGACACAACAAGAAATACAAGAACTTAACAAACCAATCACAATTAAGGAGATTGAATCCATCATCAAAAATCTCCCACCAAAGAAAAGTCCAGGACCAGATGTCTTCACAGGTGAATTCTACCAAGCATTTCTAAAAGAATTAACACCAATCCTGTTTAAACTGTTCCAAAAAATTGAAGAGGACAGAAAATTACCCAACACATTTTATGAAGCCAAAATCACCCCAATACCAAAGCAAGATAAAGATTCCACAAGAAAAGAAAATTACAGACCAATCTCTCCAATGAACATAGATGTAAAAATTCTCAACAAAATACTTGCAAATAGAATCCAGCAGCATATCAAAAGACTTATACATCACAACCAAGTGGGATTTATTCCTGGCATGCAAGGCTGGTTCAACATAAGAATATCAATCAATGTAGTACACCACATTAACAAATTAAAGGAAAAAAACCATATGATCATCTCAATAGATGCAGAAAAGGCATTCGAAAAAATCCAATATCCTTTTTTGATAAAAATACTTCAAAAGATAGGAATAAAAGGAAAAATCCTCAATATGATGAAAGGCATATATGAAAAACCCACAGCCAGCATCATACTCCATGGGGAATGGTTGAAAGCTTTTCCCCTAAGATCAGGAACAAGACAAGGATGCCCACTGTCACCATTGTTATTCAACATTGTACTAGAAGTTCTAGCTAGGGCAATTAGACAAGACAAAAAAATTAAAGCATCCAAATAGGAAAAGAGGAAGTAAAACTCTCACTGTTTGCAGATGACATGAACCTGTATTTAGAAAATCCTGAAGTATCCACAACAAAGCTACTTGAACTAATAAATGAGTTCAGCAAAGTGGCAGGATACAAGATCAACATGCAAAAATCAGTAATGTTTTTGTACACTAGTACTGAACAACCTGAGGAGGAAATCAGGAAAAAAATTCCATTTTCAATAGCAACAAAATGACTCAAATACCTAGGAGTTCATTCAACCAAAGAAGTACAGGACCATATGCAGAAAACTACAAAACAGTGCTAAAAGAAATTTAAAAAGACCTAAACAAATGGAAAGACATTCTGTGTTCATGGATTGGAAGAATAAATATCGTGAAGATGTCAATCTTGCTCAAACTGATTTATAGATTCAATGCAATACCAATCAAAATCCCAACACCTTACTTTACAGAATTAGAGAAAGCAATTACCAAATTCATCTGGAAGGGTAAGTGCACCCGAATAGCAAAAAGTATTCTAAAAAAGAAGAGCAATATGGGAGGAATTTCACTGCCTGACCTTGAAACATATTACAAAGCTACAGTGGTCAAAACAGCATGGTACTGGCATAAAGATAGACATATTGATCAGTGGAGTAGAATTGAGAACCCAGAAATATACCCTCACCTATACAGTCAACTGGTTTTTGACAAACCTACTAAGCCCACAGTAATGGGAAAAAACAGTCTCTTCAATAAATGGTGTTGGGAGAACTGGATATCTATAACCAAAAGAATGAAAGAAGACCCCTATCTCAACCCCTATACAAGAATCAACTCAAAATGGATTAAAGAGGGAGGCGGCTGTGGCTCAATCAGTAGGGCTCCCGTTTACCATATGGGAGGCCCCGGGTTCGGTTCCCGGGGCCTCCTGGTGAAGGCAAGCCCGGCCACACGGCGTGGTTAGCTGACACAGCGAGCACAAGCAGCAAGGGGGGGATGAATGAATAAATAAATAAAATCTTTAAAAAAAAATGGATTAAAGATCTAAATATAAAAGCCAGGACCATAAAACTACTAGAAGAAAATGTAGGGAAACATCTTCAAGACCTTGTAGTAGGTGGTGGTTTCTTGGACCTTACACACAAAGCATGTGCAACAAATGAAAAAGTAGATAAATGGGACCTCCTCAAAATAAAACACTTTTGCACCTCACAGGACTTTGTCAGAAGGGTGAAAAGACAGCCAACTCAATGGGAAAAAATATTTGGAAATCACATATTTGATAAGGGTTTAATATCCAGGATATATAAAGAGATGTTACAACTCAACAATAAGAAGACAAATGACCCAATTAAAAAATGGGCCAAAGACTTGAATAGACATTTCTCCGAAGAAGAAATACAAATGGCAAAAAAACACATGAAGAAATGCTCAACATCACTCATGATTAGGGAAATGCAAATCAAAACTACAATGAGATATCATTTCACAGCTATCAGAATGGCCACTATGAAAAAGACAGAGAACTACAAGTGTTGGAGAGGATGTGGAGAGATAGGAACACTTCTTCACTGTTGGTGGGAATGCAGAATGGTACAGCCACTATGGAGGACTGTTTGGCAGTTCCTAAAGAAGTTGAATATAGACTTGCCATGTGACCACTACTGGGTATATACCCAGAAGAACTGAGAGCAGTGACACAAACAGCCATCTGCACACTGATGTTCATAGCGACATTATTCACTATTGCCAAAAGTTGGAAACAACCCAGGTGACCATCAACAGATGAATGGATAAACAAACTGTGGTCTATTCACATGATGGAATATTATGCAGCTGTAAGAAGAAATGAAGTCGTAAAGCATATGGCAACATGGATGAACCTGGAGGACATTATGTTGAGTGAAGCAAGCCATACACAAAAGGACAAATACTGTATGAATGCGTTACTATGAACCAAATATATTGTGTAATATATTGTTTGATTAAAAAAAAAATCATATGTATCCATTACATTTAATTGAGAAATGTATATATTTCTTCATCTGTGTTTACTTTTTATTTTTTAATTGTTTATATTTTCAATTATTAAATGTTCAAAATAAAGAAAAAAAAAAGATCAGTATGGAAATCAATGATGTAGGATAAAATAAAAACAATAGAAAAACCAATGAATCCAAAAGCTATTTCTTTAGGAAGCTCAATAAAAGTGTTAAGTCTCCAGAAAAATAGAGAAAGAAAAAAAGAAGGAAGACAAAAATTACCAATATCAGAAATGAGATTGGTCACATCACTATATATTTCATAAATGTTCAAAACATAAGATGAGAATATATGAAAAAATTAATTTCAATAAAGTCTTCAACTTAGTTGAAGTGAAAAAATTTTTTGAAAGGAAAACAACAAAATTCCTTTAAGAATAAAGATAGCTAGCAAACAACTGAATAGTCCTAAATTTATCAAAGAAATCTAATTTGTTGTTAAAATCTATCCCACAAAGAAAATCCAGGCCCAGATGATTGCACCGGTGTATTTTACTAAACATTTTAAGTAAGAAAAAATTACAATTCTACACAAAACCTCCCAGAATTTTGAAGAATTAAGAATATTGTCCTATTCGTCCTAGGACTCCAAAATGAAACTAATATCAAAACTAGATAAAGACATTAATAAAAACAAAAAATACATAACAATGGCCCTCATGAGTATGTATACAAAATTCCCAATACAATTTTAGTAAATTGAATCTAACAACATATAGAAACTTTAATGTCATTAATAAGTGTTTTTTTCCTCAGGAATGCAAGTTTGGTTTAGTGTTTGAAGATCAAACAGTACAATTCACTACCATAATTGATTATAAAAGAAAAATGTATGATCATATTAATAGATGAAGAAAAATTATTTGACAAAAATAAAAATTCATTCCTGCTAAAAACTCACAGCACTCTAAGAATTGAAAGGAACATTCTCAATTTAATAAAGAGCTACTATGAAAAACCTAAAGCTATATGCTATAAGCTATAGTAACTATAAAACCTATAAACTGAATGCTATTCCCTTAAATCAGGAACAAGGCAAGTATATCATCTCTCACCACATCTATCCAACATTGTGCTAGAGATTATAGCCATTTCAAAAGGAAAAGGAAAAAAAGAAACATAACCATCCACTATGGAAAGAAAGAAAGAGAGAGAGAGAGGGAAGGAAGGAAGGAAGGAAGGAAGGAAGGAAGGAAGGAAGGAAGGA
>JAKSZT010054304.1:29299626-29319420 GCA_026826555.1 Tolypeutes matacus | reverse complement strand
AAGGAAGGAAGGAAGGAAGGAAGGAAGGAAGGAAGGAAGGAAGGAAGCAAAGGGAGGGAGGGAGGGGGGAGAGAGGGAGGGAGGGAGGGAGGAAGGAAGGAAGGAAAGATGTCTTTATTCACATATAACACGATCATCCTTTTGAGAAACAACTTTTAGCCTGCTACTGGGCTTTAGCAGAAACCAAACACTTAACCATGGGCCACCAAGTTACCATGAGACCTGAGTTACTTATCAGGAACTGGGTGTTGTCTTGTTCACAAAGCCATGGAGTTGAACATGCACAGCAGCACTTCCTCATAGAATGGAAGTGGTATATATGAGATGGGACTTGAGCAAGGTCTTAAGGCACAAGTAAGTTATGCAAAGAAGTGACCCAAATGCCCATGCTCACTACTCCTGTCACATTACCTTCTTTTGCCCAGCCCACAGCTATGGCCTCTTAGGGAGTTCCCTACAATCAGTTGACCGAGGAAGAGAAAACTTGTACCTGGTTTATAGGCAGTTCTGCACAATATACAGTACCACATGAAATTGCCCCTTCCTGGGGCATCCTTAAAGGACAGTGGTAAAGGAAAAATCCTCCCAGTGGCAGAACTTCAGGCAGTGCACCTGATTGATCAGTTTGTTTGGAAGGAGAAATGGGTTTTTATACTGACTCATGGGCTGTGACCAATGGTTTCACTGGATGATATGGGACTTGGAAGGAACATCATTCATGATTGGAAAATGGGTGATATTGAGGTCTGGGGAGAGTTATGTGGATAGTCCTTCATGAGTGAGCAAAAAACATGAAGATATTTGTTTCCCATGTGAATGCTCACCAGAGGGTAACATCAGCTGAGGAGGATTTTTATAAACAAGTGGATAGGATGACCTGCTCTTTAGATACAATTTGACCCCTTTCCCAAGCCACTCCTGTCATTGACCAATAGGCTTATGAGAAAAATGGCCATGGTGGTGAGGATGGAGTTTATGCATGTCCTCAGCAACATGGACTTCCACTCACCAAGGCTTACCTTGCTATAGCCATGGCTGAATGCCCAATCTGCCAGTAATGGAGACCAACACACTGTACCCAATATGGCACCATCTCCCCAGGAGAACTGACTACTACCTGGTGGCATGTTGATTACACTGTATCATTTCTGTCATGGAAGGGGCAGTGTTTTGTTCTAACCAGAGAAGACAAATACTCCAGATACAGATTTGCTTTCCCTGCACAAAAGCTGCTGCCAAAACTACCATCCATGGGCTTAAAGAATACCTTATCCCAGTTCATGGTATTCCATGTAACATTGCTTGTGATTAAGGAAACCACCTCAGGATTCACAGATCATACTGTATTTCCCATTGTCCTGAACCAGTTGTATTTATACAATGGTGGAATTGCCTTTTAAGGACTCACTTATGGCACCAATTGGGTGGCAATATCTTGCAAGGCTGGAGAAGTGTTCTCCAGGAGGGTATATATGATGTGAATCAGCATCCACTCTATGGTGCTGTGTCTCCCATAGCCAGGATTCACAAGCTCAGGGATCAAGGGATGGAAATAGTGAGCAACACTCACTATTATACCTACTTGTTCATTAGAAAAAGGTTTGCTAATGTCCCCACGACCTTAAACTCTTCTTGTCTACAGGTCTTAGTTCCAAAAGGAGAGCTCCCACCAGGAGACACAACAATGATTCCATTAATATGGAAGTTAAGACTGCCACCTGGCCACTTTGGACTCTTCATGCTTCTGAATCAACAGGCAAAGAATGGAATTACTATACTGGCTGGGGTAGTTGACCCTGATTATCAAAAGGAAATACCTATAAAATGCATGTAAAGAAAAGTTTGCCTGGAATGCCAGAGATTCCTTCTATTTGAGGTACTTCCTGTGGGTAAAAGGAATATGGAGTGGTAGTTGAAGGAGGTAGTAATACATATAAACTACAATCATGTGACCAGTTACATTGTTTTGTTATGAATATGTTTATATACATGTATGTGTGTGTGTGTGTGTATAAAGCAAACATTTTTGTTTTCTTCCATATATTATCTCATCATATAGCATACATTGTATTAATTTTACATCATAGTATTTAAGTTACAGTACATCAAGTTTAAGGGTGACTATTACCCAAGGGGTTGCACTCTTTTCTGAAGAAAGAGTTATGTATTTCCAGTTGCATGCTTGATAGTTGAATTATGTTGGGTGAAAATATGACTGTTATTGTTTTCATTTAGAGATTAATTAAGGTTTAAGGAGATGTCTATGGGAGCCAAGTTGACAAGGGGTGGACTGTGGTGGTCAAGTTCATGTGTTAACTTGGCTAGGTTAACTTTGGTCAACCAAACACTGGCCTGATTGTCAATGTGAGGAAATTTTGTGGATTTAAATCATTAGTAATTTGATTGCATCTATGGATATTTACACCTACAATCAACTAAGTAGATTGCCTTCAGCAATTAGAGAAAACTCATCCAAACAGCTGAAGGCCTTGAAAGGAGAACGGATGATTTCAGAAGTCAGAAGGGAGAATTTCCATCTCTACTCCAGCAAATCAGCTCCTCCTGGGGAATTCACTGAAAATCATCAGCATACCCAGTTTATGGCCTGTCCAATGGAATTTGGATTTGCCCATCTCCACAGTCAAGTGAGTTAATTGTTAAAATAAATCTTATAATGTTTACATACCATTTAATATGTATATATCACTCCTATCAGTTATTTTTGCCTGGAGAACCCTGACTACTACAGTGGATTAAAGTGTTCAAGAGGGAAGTGCTTTTTTGAATTTTCTGACTTTGTAATCTGTTTTGAGTTGGAGATTACCTGATCACAGAAAGTGGCGTGGATGATGAAAACTGTAGGAATCTGCCAAGGAAGTAAAAGAGCTGTATTAAGAAAGAGTAATTTATTACTGATAATGGGTTTTGAGAGATAAAGCAGTTTTCAGCAGTGGCAAGGTCTAAGTTGTGACATTTAAATACACAACCAAATTAACATGGAAATAAAGGCCATATGTTTAAGGATATAGGTGGTTCATTATGAGGTATAAACTAGAGCTGAAGAGTAAAGAAGAAGCTTTTGAAGAATTTGAAGAAAATGGAGAAGTGTCATGGAGTTCTTTAGATGACTGACAATTTAGGTGAGAGTTTAACTAAATGTGATCTCCTAAAAATCTCTTGAGCAAGAAGTTCTCTTTAGTTTACTATAATTCTCAGGTTAGAAACAAAAACTTCTCTGTAAAAGCAATGTTTTATTCCCTTTGCCTTAACACGATTCTCCTTCTTCTGACAGAGACCTGCTTCTCAAGGGTTCTTAATGTCACTTGTGATTTAACAGAGATACTGTGTTGGTTGAAAGTCATGTTCAATTTTCACAGCCTCTTTATTAATAATCAGTGTGTATCTCAAGAGACAATTCCCATTCCTGCTTTTTATAAAAAGCTAATAGCTTTTACATCTATTGCAAAAGCAAATCGTTTGGAGAGAAAAACCATCTGATTGTTTCAGTCAATTTAAATTGAATTGAAATGCCTTCATATGAAACTCTGGCTGAATGGGCCATGAAAAATTAAGATATTTTAGTAGCAAGGATAGGGTTAGTTTGAAAAAAAAAATGCCAACTTAATTGCCAATTTCCATTTGCCAGTTAAATCTCTAATTCCTTTTTTGCCTTTTAAACCTATTATACTATGATTCATAATTCTACAGGATTTCCTTTATTTATTTTGTTAAAATATTCTTCACTATGTAATATTCATAACTAAAAGTATAACTACAATTCAATTAGTTCTTTATTTGAGAAACCTGTACATGTTTTGCACCCTAAAAGATTCAGGGGGTTTGGTAGTCATACAAATACCCTTATTTTTGAGGTGCCAATTTAAATATGAATATAAGCATATCCTTTGGTTTTCCACAAAATAGAATATGACATACATTTTCAGTTGCTCTGAAAAACAGTAAGCTTATAAATATTGGTTAAGAAGGGAAGTGAAGACTCTAATTGTCTTTTTCGTTTTAAAATATTCAATAATGAGTAATTTACTTGATCAGTTTAGTTGAGATTTGGAATAACTCAGTCTTAGGGCAAATAGAAATTCAGTGGAGATTATAATAATAATATTAATATCTGTGAGATTAACAAAACCAATATATTGAGGTATGCAATTAGAATTATGCCAAGTACTTTGCAGACATCTGTATAATTTAATACTCTCTGAAGTTCCATGCTTTAGCTATTTACTCAACTCACAGTTCTGAAAACTTAGCCTACTAGAGATTAAACGACATACCCAAGAATATACAGAATAACTGGGAGAACTAGAATTCATTTAGGGCTGTCATACTAATAGTGCATGGTAACCATTATATTATACAACAACAAAGTTAAAACTAATAATGTGAGCCAGTGCTGGAATGTAAAGAAGGTACAAGACAGCTGAAATTATGTACTTAAGCTCCTTAATTTTTTTATGTTCTGAAGAATTTTAATGACTGTCGTTTAATCATCTATTTGGTTCTACAGAGATTACTTACCCTTGTAATTCATTTTTATTGATGTTTGCCACTGTTATAATAATGCACAAATTCTGATATTTTCCAAAGGATGAATTCATTATCTTCCTTGGAACTAGATTTAAAAATATAGTTCCAAGATTGTTTCATTAAATTAAACCAGGTGGATAACTGAATATATGTTTTCATTAAATAGATAAATACATTATAGATATATTCAGTCATTAAACACATTATTTTGGAGGTAATTTATTAATATCAGATGGCTAAAACATTATGCAGAAAATATTTAATTTTATCAAGAATGGATCATTTCTTAAAATGTATCTTAAAATATGGAAATAGACCTTAATTTTATGGAATTCTCTATTTTTTGTTTGTGTGTTTTAAACTTTTAAAAGAGATATTGAGATTTTTCTTTTCTTTTCTTTTGGAAGTGGGAAGTGATAATTCGCTTTGTGTAAATATATAACTTTGAATATTTCTCAATTTAATATTGAGTTTTAAAAATAACAAAGTGCTTTCTTTTTTCATTAAGTAGTTATAACTGATTTTTTACAGTACCCAAAATTTTCAAACTCATCAACTCCTTATCCTCAAAAAATATGTATATGTGTATTTTTGTTTTCTTGTTTTCCAGGAGCCTAACAATGAAAGCTTTGGGAATAACTTTTTAAAATTTCATTTCAAGTTTATATGTGTTTATTTTTTAAACTGGTCTAGATTTTTTTATTTCTATGTAGCAAATTGGCACTGACTTAGCAATTTAAAACAACACCCATTAATTATCACAGGGTTTCTCTGGATCCTTAAGTGGGACAAGGCATAGTTATGGCCTCTGCTTAGCATCACACAAGTCTGCAATCATGATAATTGCTAGGATGTGTTCTCATTTGGAGGATCTACTAGGAAAGAATCTGCTTCTGAACTCGCAGTTGTTGGCAGAATTAATTTCCATTGGGCTGTAAGTCTTAGGTACTAACCTCTTGCAGACCATCTGTTAAAGGTTCACCTCAACTTCTAGAAGATGACTGCAGTCCTTTGTCATATGGGCTTTCCCAACATGGCCATTTCCTTCATCAAAACAGGAGGAAAGTTTCTAGAGCAAGTCTGCTAGCAAAATGAAGTGTTACATAATGTAATGTAATGACAGAAGTGACATCCCATCATCTTTGCCGTATTTCATTGATTAGAAGCAAGTCACAAATCCTACTCCTACAATGGCTCAAATACCAAGAGGTGTGGATTATGGTTAGACACCTTAGCGTCTTTCCATTACATCAAACATAAATGGATACACCTTTCAAAGGGGTCTTTAAATGTATGCTCCTAGAAATTTAAGGGATAATGAAAATTTTTAGTTCGCAGGATGCAAAATATCATACCTAAGAAATGTCAAATTAGTTGGAGCATGTCTTATTCTAAAATACTAGTCTTGATCCCTCCAATGTTTTTAACCATGATCACTTTGGGACATTTATCTATTGTATACATAATATTAAAGTTAACCCTCATTTTGTTGTTGACTTGTAAAATAGTAGAATTTTAAAACTTTATACTTATTTGGGTCTGGGAACATGTATCTAATAAAATCCCTTGCTGTGACCATTTGTGAATAAATATATCAAAGACTGAGTGAATAAATGACTGACTGAGTATATTAATTTTAAAAAAAGAAATGATCTTGGGACACATACACAACTTAACACAAACCATGTGTGGGATAAGATAATTGAACTAATTATTGTAACAGGTGCTTCAAAAGAGCTCTAATTTTGATTTTCTAAAGTTCCAAAACCTACTTTATTTTGATTTCTCTTTAAAGTTCATATAAAACTGAATGTAAAACAAAACATCCAGGGAAAGACAGAATTTAACAAAAAAATTTTTTTAAATTATTTATGCTGTAACAAATGGGTTTTTGATTTGTTGTTCTTACTATAATAAATAAGAAGATATATGACTTTTCAAAATTACTTCCTTATTTTCCAAATTCCAAATATAACTTTATTTGGAATTTGCTTCCCCTGCCAGAATAGATAATAGAAGTGATTTATATTTACACAATTATATGCAGACATGAAGTGATTTTCTTAAATTCATTTATTTCTAAATGACCAAATGTATTAGTCAGGGTTCCCTAGGGAAACAAAACTGACAGAAGATATCTGTAAATATTATGAAAGTTTTTAATAAGAATTGTCTCACATGACTGGGGGGATGGGCAAGTCCAAATTCATAGAGCAGGCCATAAACTGGGAACTCTGATGAATCCCCTAGAAGAAGCTGGCTAGCTGAAGTAAAGATGGAAATTCTTTTTCTTTTTACTGCTGAAATCATTACTTCTCCTTTTTAAAGTTTTCAACTGATTGGATGAGAAGTCTCTCATTGTTGAAGGCAATCTCTGCAGTAAATTGTAAATGTAAGCAGCCATAGATACAATCAACTTACTGATGACTTAAGTCCACAAAATGTCCTCACAGTAACAATTAGGCCAGAGATTGCTTGACCAAACAACTGGGCACAAAATATCCTTAATCAAACATCTGGACACCATAACCTGGCCAAGTTGAAACATGAACTTAACCATCACACCAAACATCAGTAGGAATACATATTTGCAGTTTATGGAGAAAAACAGAATATTCTGGTCCCAAATATTACATTGAGGTATGATCAGGAGAAAAAAATAAACCTAAAAGAACAAAAATTTTGACTTAAAATATGAATATAAGCAACACTTCCATAATATCTGTCGTAATGAAAAGATAAATATGCCAAAGATTTTCTTTAATACTCTCTGAGAGAAGAATTAGGGGATTGTGGTAATTCTTGAAAAAAACAAAACAAAACAAAAAGATACACACTCACTGACACACCCACATACACGAGAAAAATGTGTTGAGAAAAAAATCCCTTCTTAATTCTAATGGAAGATCATTTATTTCTCTTTTTTCCTTTTTTTAATTTTAATTTTTAAAAACATACTTAGATTACATAAATGTTACCTAAAAAATATAGGGGATTCCCATATGTCCTGCTCCACACACATCCCTCCACACACACATTTTCCCACATTAACAACATCCTTCATTAGAGTGGTACATTCATTGTAATTGATGAACACAGTTTGGAGCTTTGCCACTAGGCATGGATTATAGTTTACATTGTAGTTTATACTCTCTCCCACACAATTCTGTAGATTATGGCAAGATATATAAGGGGCCTGTATCTGTCATTGCAATATCATTCAAGACATTTCCTAAGTCCCAAAAATGACCCAATATTACATCTGTTTTTCCCTCTCCCTGACATCAGAACCTCCAGTGGCCACAGCCTCCACATCAATGGTATAGTTTCTTCCAAAAGTAGAATCACAATAAGTCTATAGTAGAATGCCAGTAAGACTACTTTAGTCCATAGTTCATTCCCCAATTCTGAGGATTCTGAGATGGTGATGCCCACTCCACCTCTAATTGAGAGGGGCTTTTGATCTCATATGGCTGATCGATGGGACTCTCTTGCTTGAAGTTATAGACTTCCTTGGTATGTTGGTTGTCCATCATCTCCTACTTATTAACTGTTCTGGGTGAGTCCAATCAACTGAAGAGTAGGCATTGCAACTCAGTTGAGATTCAGGGCCCAGCTGGCACATGGACAGCCTAAAGATTTAAGTCTCTTGGATGTACACTTACCAACTCTAGTACTAATTATAGGTTCAAATAGAAGGGGCAATAGAGCTATGTGTAGGGAAACCCCAACTGAGTCTAACTCTGCCACACTGGGGAGCATAAATTCCAAAGTAGGGCCCACTGGCAAGGCACAAAACTCATGAGCTATCTGCCCTGACTATAGTGTCTGGATGTCTCCAGAGCCCTCAGGAGCCCTGCTATTTGGGGTAGTATCTACTTTGGCTGTCAGTGAGATCCTGTTGAGACATGCATAAGTGTAAACTCCGGAATGGATTCCTGACTCACTTTGAAGTCTCTTAACCATATAAACTCATTTGTCTTTATCTTTTCCCCCTTTTGGTCAAGGTCTTTCTCCAGTTGCATTGCTAGTCAGTGCTTGGTAGTAATTCCTCAGTGCCAGTGAGGCTTATCCCCAGGAGTCATGTCCCATGCTGGAGGGAACTTATTGCATTTATATGCTGATTTTGGCTTAGAGAGAGGCCACATTTGAGCAACAAAGAGGTTCTCAGGAGGCAACTTTTAGGCACCCTCTAATACTAGGCTAAGTTTTAATTTCAAGAGTAAAAATTCATAAGCACATTCATCAATATCAAAAGCCTATCAATGGACCATCCTCCTTCACTAGTCATTGCCCCTGTACTTGGGGGATTCTTGCTGCTCCATTAGAGAATGTGGAAGAACTCCCTAGGATGGGAATTTGATATTCTTTCAGTTATTGTGTGAATCTCCACCTACTGTGACAATGTCCCATGAACATTTGAACACATTTATATGCCTTATATGTATGCCCATGCGAACTTGCTCCCATTAACCTTCATCACTGACACCCAAACCAATGATCCTCCCCTGCCATAGCTGTAACCTTTCTGTAATCCAAAACTTCTTCAAAATTGAAGCTAATAAAATATCCAAATATAATTAATAAGAAAATGAAATAATGATAGTTTTAAAAATAAGAAATGAAATACAAAATTTTTTTAAAATAATAATTTAAAATTTTGGGGTAATAAAAAATAATGAAAAATAATTAAATTTTTTTTTTGACATTTGGCTTTCATCACTGTAAGATCTGTTGTTTGGCATGTATAGTGACTTATTTCTTAATAAAATTCTTAAATCTTTAGAATCTGAAACTATTTGGAGTTCTAAAACTTGTATTGAGCCATGCTGTTTCTTTTTCCCTTCTCAATTCTAGTTCTCTATGTTATTGATGATTTGTCATAGGAAAGTTTATAATTATAATAAAAAATACTTCTGAATAATAATTTTGAAATATATTACTTATTGGTTCTTGAAGTTAATTAAACACAAATCTTTTACCAACATATTATAATATTCAATGTCCTTAAAATGAAAGAATCTTTTTCATCATCTTAATGTCAGTTACAGGAAATTTCAACTTTAATCTAAATTCTATTTTTGATGTTTATTCTAAAAAGCAGTAATTCATTGGATGTTTAATAGTTTTGTTTTGTTTTTGGAAATTTAGTGTTTAAAGTATTCTTAAACAATGATGAAATAAAAGTTTGTATATATATGCAAAGAGATAAGTAATGAAAAGAAAATTGTACATGAATAGAAAAGTTTAGGTACTACTTATATCAAGGGAAAGATTTTAAGGGTTATCTCTTCATTTATATGATTACTATAAACAAGGTTTAAGAACATTTTAATGAAAAAATATTTGATATACTAAATTTATCAAATATGTTTTATTATATCTTGGTAAAGTCTACTTCAAATCTTTTTGAATCTTAGTTAAGAATTATGGCACATGAATACTTTTGGATTTCCTGAATGTAATAATTTTAAATAGTAGTTTCTACATTTTCTATTTCATTGTCATAATTCTCATCACATAGGTATTTTATATATGAGTAAAAGGCAATGGCTTCAGTGAGACTATTATTGCATGGAAAATATTAGGCTTTGTCAATATATGCTATTATACTAAATCAGAACTAATGTTTCTGATATAATTTTGCCTTAGTCCTTATCTAGTTTAGTCTATAGAGACTATTAGGAAAATCATCTGGCAAGGTTTATTGTACCTCTGTTCACTATGCAACTAAAGTTTGGTATCCATTCTCTTCACTGTTTTATCAAAATTCTTTACAACTAATAAATGTGTTCCCTAATCTGGAAATCATGTGAACCACAATTTACCAGTGTTTTATTCAAATCCCACCTCAAATAGCATTTATTTTATGAAAACTTCCACATGTATTGCCACACCCTCATCCACTCACCAGAATTAGTTGAATATCTATCTTAGTACTTTTCTATTTACAATTTATATTTTAATTCCTGGCTCACCTCTTATTGTCAATCAATAAATGTTCCTTGATTTGACCTGAATTATTTATTCTTTCATTTTACAAAAGAATCGAAGAAAACCAAAATATTAAATTCTAGGAATTATCTCATATATCTTTGCAACTTCCTTACCAGTGATTAGTCAAATATGCAGAATGTTATTAGTTATGTGGTTATAGAATTGATTAGCAACATTTTTTCAACCATCTAGCACCAAATACAAAGTTAACGTGGCTGAAGGAATGAGAGTATGCATGGGCTCAACCACTGGACTTTTTTTTTCATACCACAGCTCATATTGCCACTGGCACAGCTGCGTGCATAAACTGCCAAGAGCGGAGGGTATTCTGAGTCCCTGATATGATACTGTTTCCTGAGAGAACCAGCCAGCAATTTTGAGATAGGTTAAGTATATGAGACCCCTTTCATTATGGAAGGGCAGCAATTTTGCCTCACAGGAATAGATGCATATTGTAAATACGGCTATGCCTTCCCTGCCTATGCTTGTTCAAGCACTACTTTCATGCATTTTTAAGACTGACAGAGTGTCTTATCCATCACCATATCATCACACTTATTACATTGAATAAGGACTCATTTATGATGAAGAACATGTGATAATCAGTCTCATGTTAATGGATTTCACTGGTCTTCCCATGTGACCTATTACCAGAAATCTCTGGCCTAACAGAAATGCATAATAAGAAAAGTATGTGGAGAAATTGGAATCTCATATATTGCTGATGGGCATTTCTAATTGTGCAGCACTTTCAAAAATAGTCTGACAGTTTCAAAAAATGTTATACATATAGTTACCATATGATTCAGCAATTCTAGTCTTAGCTATATGCCCAAGAGAAATCAAAACATGTATCCACACAAAGGTATTGTACATGAATATTCATAGAAGAATTATTCATACTAGCCAAAAATTGGAAACAATCCAAATAGCCAACAACTGATGAATGAATAGATAAAATGTGGTATATACATGCAATGGAATATTATTTAGCAATTAAAAGAAATAAGATACATGCTACAACATGGATAAATCTTGCAAACATGATGAGTGAAAGAAGCCAATCACAAATGAGCATGTATTATATGATTCCATTTATATGAAATATCCAGAAAAGCAAATCTATAAAGACAGAAAATAGATTAATGGTTGCCTAGGACTGGGAGGATTGGGGGGAAATGACAAGAGATTGTTAATGGGTGTGAAGTTTCCTGTTGGGGTGATTAATATTGAATTTGGTGGTAGATGCACAACTCTGTGAATATACTAAAGACATTGAATTGTTGATTCTAGATGTGTGAAATACATGGTGTGTAGATTAATATCAATAAAGCTATTATAAAAATTCAAAATGGTTTATTAAAGCTAAATTCTTGACACACCCTTAAAGTTTGGGGTACTGTCCAATAGGACTTGGTATATGCCTTAAAACTGCAACCAATGGATGATGCCTTTTTCTCAATGCCCAAAATGGGACTGGAAACTAAGGTGTGGATTTGGTTGAAGTTCTCTTCATTGTTATATTAGGTGACCCATGAAGGCATTTATGCTCTCATTTCTACAACATTGGAATTTGTGGATTTGAAAGTCCTAGTATTTAAGGAAGGATGCTTTTCACCCAGAAATGCATTCATGAATATGTTGAAACAAAAGTTCTATATCCTGGAGATATGAAACTTCTCATATCTCTGAACTAATGGCATTGAATTGTAAGATTGCATCATAGGTTGGGGTTCTTTCCCTGAACCAATAGGGAAAGACGGGGCCACTCTACTAACTAGTGTTGCTATTCCTATTATAAAGAGATATCAGTTACTACTATACAAAAGATGCAAAGAAAGCTATGTTTTAACCCTGGCGATTCACCTGGGTACCTATAATAATGCCTTGTATAAAAGACATGGTAAATGGAAAACTATGTCATTTTAATATAGGGATACTTAATTTTATTGCAGTTCACTTTATTGTGCTTTACAGATTTTGCCATTTTTTATAAATTGAAGGTTTGTGGCAACCCTGCATCAAGCAAGTCTATTTTTCTAATAACACATGCTCATTTCATGTCTCAGTGTCACATGTTGGTAATTCTCAAAATATTTCAAGTATTTTCATTATTATTATATCTGTTATAATGACCTGTGATCTGTGATCTTTGATGTCACCATTATAATCATTTTGGGGTCACACAGACAGTACCCATGTAAGACAGCAAACTTGATAAACATTTTGTATGTTCTGACTGTGCCACTGATGGCTGTTCCCTATCTCTCTGCCTGTCCTTTGGCCTCCTTATACCTGACAATATGGAAATTAGGTGAATTAATAACCCTGTCATGGCATCTAAATGTTCAAGTTAAAGAAAGTCACATCTCCACTTTAAATCAAAAAGTATAAATGATTAAGCTTAGTGAGGAAGGCATGTAGAAAGCACAGGTAGAAGCCAAACAGCCAAGTTTTTAAAGCAAAGGAAAAGTTTTTGAAGGAAATTTAAAAGTTCTATTCCAGTGAACATGAATGATAAGAAAGTAAAATGGACTTATTGCTCATATGGAGAAAGTTTTAATGGTCTGGATAGAAGATTAAATCAACCACAACAGTTCCTTAAACCAAAGCCTAATCCGGAGAAAGGCTCTAACTATCTTCAATTCTGTGAAGGCTGAGAGAGGTGAGGAAGCTGCAAAAGAATACTTTGAAGCCAGCAGAGGTTGATTCAAGAGGTTTAAGGAAAGAAGCTGTCTCCATAACATGAAAGTGCATGGCGAAGTAGCAAATGTTACTCTCTTGTTAGGGGCTAATGACTTTAACTGGTGACTTTGAGATGAAGCCAATGCTCATTCACCATTACAAAAATCCAAAGGCTCTTAAGAGTTACGCTAAATCTAATCTTCTTGTTTTCTGAAAATGAAACAACAAAGCCTGTATGACAAATATCTGTTTGTAACATGGTTTATTGAATATTGTATGCCCATGTTTGAAATTTACTGTACAGAAAAAAGATTTTCTTCAAAATATTACTGCTCATTAATAGTGCATCTAGTCACTCAAGAGCTCCAATGGAGCTGTACAACAAGATGAATGTTGTTTTCATGACTGCTAACACAACATCCATCCTACAGCCTATGGATCAAGGAATAATTTAGCTTTTCAAGTATTGTTTTTTAAGAGTTACATTTCATAAGGCTACAACTGTAAATGGATTGTGATTCCCTAATGGATCTGAGCAAAGGCAATTGGAAATCTGGAAAGGACTCACCATTCTGGATGCCATTAGAAACATTCATGATTCATGTGCAGAGGTCAAAATTACAACATTAACAAGAGTTTGGAAGAAGTTTATTTCAACCCTCATTAATGACTTTTAGGGGTTCAGGAGTTCAGTGGAGGAAGTAACTGCAGAAGTGGTGGAAATAGCAAGATAACTAGAATTTTAAAAGTTTAACCTAAAGATGTGACTGAATTGTTGTAATCTTGTGATAAAACTTTAATGAATGAGGATTGTTTTCTTATGGATGAGCAAATAAAGTATTTCTTGACATGGAGTCTCCTGGTGAAGATGCTGTGAACACTGTTGAAATGACAAGAAATGATTTAGAATATTACATCAACTTACATAGAACATATTTGTAATGTTCTAATTATCCTTTTTTCTATTAGGTTCACAAGTGTGTAATTTGTTATTATACATTATAACATATATTACATTTATACATAAATGTAAATTCCATGTTTCACTTAAATATTAATAATTATAAATAGCAGAAATAAGTATGACTAACTTATACTTGTGTAAAAGTAAATGTAAAATCTATAATTGAGCCTGACTTCAACTATATGTAATGCTGGAAAGCTTTTATTTTTAATTTTAGCCTACTACAGAGAGGAATTATGTTACTAGTTAGATTGCTCACCTAGTGTATTAACCATCCATGTTTTATAACAAATTATCCAAACTCAGTGATTTAAAACAACAAATAGTTATCTTATAGTTTTAAAATGGAGTGGCTTACTTGTGTGATCTTGGCTCAAGCTTTCTCATGAGTCATCTGAAGAATTGATTATGACTGGAAGGTCACCTTCTACTCAGTCACATGACTGTTAGCTAGAGGTCTTGATTCCTCTTGATCTCTTGCCAGGAGACCTCAGTTCCACTCCAAAAAGCCTCTCCACAGATTTGCTGACAACCTGATCGTTCATTTCAAAAAGTGATATGGAGTTGAGAAAGAGTGAGAGGAGAGAGTGAGAGAGCACTCAATCAAGAAGAATCTACATGCCTTTTATAACCTAATCTCAAAAGTGACATATCACTGTTGTCACATATACCAAACCTGGTACAATGTGGGAGAGGGCAAGAAAAAGACTTAAATATATGAAGATACACGGATCACTGAAGGCCATCTTGGAATATGGCTACCTCACATAAATGTCTAATTCCATAACCTACTTAGTAGTTTGGCTAGAAACATTCTGTTTGGGTAATGTCAGACTTATTTTCAAAACATACCTACACTGTTTTAGTTTCCTCAGCTGTTCAATCAAATACCATTCACTGAGTTGGTTTAAACAAAGGGAATTTATTAGCTCATGGTTCTGAGGCTAAAAGAAAGTCCAAATCAAGGCATGCTTTCCTCCCAAACACTGGTGCTCTGAGGCTGGCTGCCAGTGATCCTTGGTCTTTCACTTTTCTATACATGGTGATGCACAAGCAGCCTCTCTTGGCCTCTCTATTCTCTTCCAGTCTCCTTTGAATTTCAACTTCTTGGTCCATGACTTTTTTCCCATCTGTCTGAATTTCAATCTGATTTTACAGGGCTCCAGTAATAGGATTAAGACCCATTCTGATCCAGGTAAGCCACACCTTAACTGAAGTAATCTCTTCAAAAGGTCCTACTTATAATGGGTTCACTCCCACAGGAGTGGATTTAGTATAAGAACATGTTTTATCTGGAGTTCATATAGCTCCAAACTACCACATCTACCAAACAGGAAAAAGAGAAGAAAGCTTAGATTGAAAAATAAAGTATTTTGGCTAGATTTATGATCTGTTCTATATAAATCTGATGTCATATATTTGAGTAGTTTCATTATTAAACTAGGTAAAGATCACACAACCAAATAATTTAAATTAAATGCCAATGTGAGAATGATATTTTTTTATTCATCCACAAACCTCAAATTATATTCACTTTCACGGCTGCTAAAAATATGATAATGGAATTTACTCTGAACTAACCATAATGTCAGAATGAAGTCAGCTAGAATCTATGAATACAAAATAAATGGTCTTTTCTATAAGTAATTAGTAATAATATTTTGTATATTTGTTTGTTTGTCTATTGATCCTAAGATATCAGGGCAATATTAATTAGAAAATGAATAATATTAGTAGAAAAATAGGCTAATGGCCTAGGTTTAATTTAAAATTATGCATTTATACTGTTTGAAAAATATGATTACCTCTTGATGAAAACATGCTTTGTTTGATAATTAAAATCCATTAGTAACTTCAGTATTTCAGGAAAATTAATTAGTAGTTGAACTTAATTAAATATTTTAAAGTGTCTTTAATTGTCTTTAAATGTGCTTTTATATAGAAGGTCATATGTAGATCCTCAATACAACAGAAATAATATAAAATTCTATTTTAATCAAAGTATTTCCCTAGCACATTAAATACTCAGGTCTTTCTGTTAATCTGACAATTCATTTATTCATCCACTGTTGCATTTCTTCAACAATCATTTATGGAGCACTCACTACTTGTCAGAGGCAGTTCTAAGCACTGGGAGTTCAGCAGTGAAAAAAGAGATGAAAACTGATGTTCTCATGAAGTTTTCATTCTAATGTAGTGAGAGAAAATAGGCAATAAGCAAATTAATAAGCAAAATCTATGTTATGTTAGATAGTGCTATAAGTTTTATAGAGAAAACTAAAAGTGAAAATTGGAAAGATACTGTTAATAACAGGGATAATTTTAAATTGGTGTGACCACAGTCTGATGGTGAAATGTGAACAATGACCTGTAGGCTGGCAGTTAGCAAGATATATAGCTACCTAGGGAAAGATTGCTACAAGCAGAAAAAGGGGCTTAGGTGTAAACATTCCTGACATGTTTAAGCAACAGCAAAGAGGCCATTTGGATTGGAACCAAGTGAGCAAGTGAGAAATTATTAGGAAATAAAGTTAGAACCATATGTCAAGCTTAAAGTCTAAGCCACTGTAAGGATTTCTGTTTTTCTGAATGAAGAAGAGAAGTCATTGTGGGGACTGGAAGATTTTTATGCGAAGAACCAATTCTTTACAACTTACATTTTAAAATGACTTTTGACTGCTCTGTTGATTATAAATTATAGGAGAATTTTTTAAATATAAAAAAAAAATGGTGGTTAGTAAGACTTGTTAGTAAGTGGTTAATAACAAGTCTATTGAAATAACCCTGGTGACTGATCTATAGAATCACTGTCGTTCCAATTAAAGCTCCAACACATTTTTGTGGAATTTGCCCGTGTGATCCTCAGATATATTAGGAAAAACAAGAGGGTAAAAATAGGCAAGTGTCAGATGAAGAAAAACAGGTTAGATTTTTGTCATACCTATAACAGTATAATGATTTTGAAGACCTATTAAATGAAAGCAGTGAAGTAAAGCTGGATGATATATAACTAAGCCTAATAAAATTGGAAGGAGGGATATCTGACCCAGGAAGTTTGGGTCATCTTTATTAGAAAGGTGTTAATTTTATAACTGTTATTTATATTTGCATGTTTCCATGCACTTTATATTTCATTCCACTGGAAAGTTAGCACATATGCATATACAAATGTTGACTCTGAATAAAGTCCTTGATGATATATTAAAATAAATTAGAGTGAATACACAGGTTATCTTTCTATATACCATTTCCTTTACTTGCATTCTCATATGTTTTATGGAGAGAGAAAGAGAATTTTTCTCATAGTGATTGCAAATAATCAAAATACTCCAATTGGGAATTAGTCTTTCATTCTGAATTTAAAAATAATCATTGAGAATTTGCTTCGTTCTGATGTTTGTCATTTTAAAGAAGACCCTTTTTCATTTCTATTTTTGTGCTTTGATCATATCAGTGTTCACATATCTTAATAGATGCCAGAGCTCTTTCCTGATGAGTTTGTGTGCTGACTGAAAGAGATGAAAACAATAAATATTTAATATATATTACAATATATGTGTTTATTGCTGAAAATTTTTATTATACTTTGTTACTCTGAATCATAAGCATAATGAGAGTGGTGTCCATTCATTAAAACCTTGACTGTATACCAGACACTACGCTACATATGTTAAATGTCATCTCTGTTATTCTTAGAAACCATCAAGGATACTTTGTCTTGTTAAATAAATGATATGTAAATAATAAAGATTTTAAACCTTTATCTCTCATAAAATGCCATGATAATGCACTCATGTGGGAGAATAGCTAAATGATAGAAAATTAAGCATTTTCTTAATGTATTTATATATTATAAAACTGGTAAATGGATTGTGCACCTGCTGCTAGTTATTTGTAATTATCCATTCCTTGCAAGTCTGTAATATGCATCATAAACCAAAAAGCAATGCTCGTTACCAAAAGAGACCACAAAATAGAATGCAAGTTGTCAATTTCTTTGAGCAGCCATCTGGCTTAGAACTATTTTCCTGCGACGAAAATGATAGAATTGAAATTGAGACAAATTGACCATTTCAGGTTTATTGTTGGTTTTTATGATTTTTATACAATAGGGGGGATATATAAAAGTATGATATCCACATATCATGTAGAAATTTGTTTAAATAATAAAGAACATGTTTAAAGTATATTACTAGCAAAGACTTTGAAATTTTTTCTCTGTATGAATACGCTTACTGAGACTATTGATATCAATTAGCATGCTATTTTTGCAATTTATCTGCATATTTGTAGAAAGGCAAATGTTTAATTGCCCAAAAATGGGAAATACAATATAAGAACAACAAAGTAGATACATGAGCTAGAGGAATGACATTTAAAAAAACATAATTTGTATGGAGGGGAACAAGGTTTAATCGTATTCTAATTTCATTCCCTTTTCTGTCAAATGTAGGCACTAACAGTATTTGCAATATAGGATATGTTTGGGAGTTAAATTAAGCCATCATTTGAAGCAAAATTACCACATCAAATGTATATAGCAATCATTAAACAAATATATTACAGTGAGGGGACAAAATAAATAATGAATGAGTACTCACTGCTTTCTTTGTTGATGATCTAAATGCTTTGGATTTTCAATAAGTATATTTTACATGAATTATTTCATTTTTTTTCCAACGCATAGGTTATCTGCATACATGTGAGTGGGACGGCCACTTAACTCAAAATAAAAGTCCTGAAGACAGAGAGTTGGACTAGAAGCAGCAGTAATTTCTTTCTTTCTCATGAGAAAAGGCAGACACCCAGGCTAATGGAAGCAGGCAAGTACGCGTGATCAATGTAAGAACAAAGATTATATAGTTCCCCGGACGCAATGTCTCATTTCCCTCCTTCCCCAACCTTCCCCATCTCCCATTGACTGGGAGTTGTGGGCTTAGAATCTTAGGTGTGAAAACTAACCCAATCCTAAAGTGAAAAGTGTGAAGGTATGTTCTCAGTGTCTGAGTTCATTCCCTTTACTGACGTGGATGTTTGGGAAATGAGTTAAATAAAAATGTGGGAGGGTTAGATAAGTGGGAACAGGGAAAAGTTCTGAGGAGAGACCACCCAGAATATGGGAAGATTAGATAAGTGGGAACAGGGAATTCAGTTTGAGAAGAGCTCACCTTTTGTTCTATTTCTCTCACATGTAACAATACATTTGGTATTCTGGAGATCACTAGGTTAATATAAATGACATAAATATGATTGAATCCAGTAAATAAAATTACACTATTAACTACAATATCATAGTTTCACTTTGTGTTGTCTTTAACCCTTTTATAACATAGTAATTAAGTAAGGCCAGAGCTATGACTATCAACTGTATACAAGGTACTTTGGTGGGAGAGGTAGATACAGGCACAATAAGGATAAAATGCTTGCTTTTGAGAGGGTTTTAATCTAATTAGTGCATAGGAATAGAAAAGCAAGTCTGGCAAAATAATAATCTTGATTGCTTAAACCTTACCTCCATTTCCAGGTATGCCCCTGCCTTCACAGACAAGCAGAAAATAGATTAGATTAGATTAGATTAGATTAGATTAGATTAGATTAGATTA
>JAKSZT010054304.1:29137316-29299616 GCA_026826555.1 Tolypeutes matacus | reverse complement strand
TAGATTAGATTAGATTAGATTAGATTAGATTAGATTAGATTAGATTAGATTAGATAGAGATAGAGATAGATGATAGATAGATAGATAGATAGATAGATAGATAGATAGATAGATAGATGATAGAGATGATAGATGAGATATATAGAAACTAAATTCACTACACAGCACACTCCAATTTCACAGCACAATCCAATTTCTCATCAAGATCATCAAAGACCTCTGTCTTTCTAAACCAAAGGCACACTTTCTAGTACTGGCCATTCTTTATCTTTTAGTAGTATATTCATGGCTTTCCCCTTCTTTCCTCTTGACTCATCCTCCCCACTTAAGCCCCACTCTCTGTGGCCTTTAATAAATCCTGCCATACCTTCTTAAGTTCATTTTCTCTGTCACTGTCCCACAATATTTTATCTTCTCACTGTATACTCGATCATAAGCCAAACTCATTATTTACTAATGAGTTAATAGTGATTTACATAATAATCCAAAATCTACATCTCTCTCCAGACCTCTTTTCTGAATTCCACACCCATATATTCACCTGACCCTTTTCCTTCTCTAATTAGAGGTTTAAAATGAATCTTAGACTAACATTCTTGGTAGTGGAACAATTTTATCTTGGCCTAGACATGTAAAATTCATTATTTACTTTACTAATTCCCTCATTTCCCTTTATCAGCCGCTCTAACTTCAAAATCATGTTATCCTAGCCACATTTCTATATTTCAATTGACATGACCAAAATCCGAGCTATGAGGCCTCTCTTTTACCAATATAATAATTTACTAACAGTTTTGCCAAAATCTTTTTTTCTTAAAGAACACATTTTCCATCCTTTAGGTTATTAAAACATAAATGCTACTCTCATGATTAAAAAATAAAAAAATAAAAAAAAACTAAAACTCAAGCACGGTGGCTTACTTATGGATTTAGAACAGTACCCAAAGTCCCAAACAGAGCTTCCAAGGCCTAAAACAGCATTTCCCACAGAAGTGTTGCTACGTACTCACAGGAATGTCTTAGGAATCAGATATCCCTTATGATGTGCACTTTCAACCTTTGGATTTTATTCAGTTTTTCTCATGTCTCTGACTGCTTTATGCATTGACTACTGTGTCTCATTCTAAATCTGATATTTTTCCTTTTTCCACGAGGCTTCCGGGCAGCAAGATTTCTATCAAAATTTAAGATAAAAATATAAAAGTCATGGCCCTGGTTGATTAGATCTTATGTGATCCAGTAGACTGTTTTCCACACATACAATTCCATACAAGCTTGTATACTTTCTTCCTTCTGGGTCTGTCTTCAAGGAATCATTTCTATCCCCCATCCCACTTCACCTGGTAAACTTACACTTATATTTGGTATCTTTGCTCAAATATCCTTTCCCTTCATAACAAAAATCCATGAAAGAGTTGTCTATACTTGCTGTCTCTACATTTTCATCTTTCAGCCTCTCTTGAACCTCATTCCAATGAGGTCATTTTCTCCAACACTCAGCTGAAGCCACTTTTGTCAGGGTCATAAACACCTTACACATCAAACATCAAAAGTCAGTATTAAAACTTCACCTCACTCAATTTCTCAGTGGCATTTGGAAAAAAATAATCATTCCCACTGTGACATTCTCTTTTTCACTTTTCATCTGAGATGGTATGTTTTTATTCAATTTATTTAGATTTTTATCTCCTTACAGTGTTCTTCTCTAACCAGTCCATCTGAAATGGCACCTCAGTCATTATCTTCTAGTCCCTTTACCTTAATTCATTTTCCCTCTTAGTAATTATAATTGCATGACATCATAATAAATATTTTTATAAAGCATCACCCCAAAAAGAATACAAATGCCATGAAAAATGGGATCTTGCTTGTTTTTGGTTTTGTTTTTGTTTGTCTGGTTGTGTGTGTGTGCTCACACATGTGAAAATAGTTGTTTTTTTTTAGTAAAGTTTTTGTTTTAGTACAGTTTTCGAGTTACAGAAAAATTGCAAAGAAAGCACATAGAGTTACTAAATATCACAAACCCATTTTCCCCTATTATTAATTTATGTTACATTTTCTATAATTAATGAACAAATATTTATATATTATTGTTAACTAGCATACATACTTCATTCAGATTTCTTAAGTTGTTACCTAATGTCCATTTTCTGTTCCAACATTCCATACAGACACCACATTACATTTAGTAGTCATGCTTCCTTAGGCTCTTCATAGATATAAAAGGTACTCACCTTTTTCTTGTTTTGATGACAATTATGAAAAGTACTAGTCAGGTATTTTGTAGACTCTTTTTTGACTGGAAGTTGCCTGGCTTTTTTTCTCATGTTTAGGCTGGGGTTATGGGTTTTGGGAGGAAGAACACAGAAATAATATATCATTTTCACCACCTCATATCAAGGGTACAAACTATCAGCATGATATCATTCTTGATGTTGAATATATTCACCTGGCTAAGGCAAGGTTTGCCATGTTTCTCTATGTAAAGTCCCCTCCCCCCTTTTCCATCTCTTTGGAAAGAGATCACTATGAACAACCCCACACTTAAGGAGCACAGATTTACATTAAGGGAAATGATACTTGAGCTGAGATGCCAAGAACAGGTGTGGTGGTTTGAGTTTTTTGTGGACCTCAAAAAATGACGTCCTGGAGTTAGTTCATTCTTGTGCATGTAAACCAATTATAGGTGGGAGCTTTAGAATGAATTGCTTCAGTTGAGGGCCTTTGATTAGATTGCAGGATACAGGGTGGGTCTTAATCTTCTTACTGGAGTCCTTTATAAATGGTGGAATAAAAAGCTGCAGATACAGTATAAAGCCACAAAGACAGAGAAAAACCTCCAGAAGCTGAAATCAATGAACCCGGGAGAGAGAAAAGCCACAGACAGAGCAGTCTGAAGCTGAAATCAACAAGGCCCTGAGGAGAGGGGAGAGACAGATGCCACCAGTGCCTGATTTCCCACAGCTGCAGTTCAGGGAGAAAGTATCTCTTGATGATGCCTTGATTTGGATACTTTCTTGGCCTTAGAACTGTAAACTTTTAACATAATAAATCCTAATTATAAAAAGCAATCAATTTCTGGTATATTACTTGAAAGCCTTTAGCAAACAAACAGAAATTGGTATCTGAGGAGTGGAGTGTATGCTGATATGCAAATAAAAAAAAATTTAAAAGGGCTTTTAAAATGGGTAAGGGAAATATTGGGAAAAAATTGTGAGATGCTTGATATAAAGGCCTAGATTGCTTTGAAAAGAGTGTTGGTAGGGATATGGACAATAAAGATGCTTCTGATGAGACAGAAATGATGAATGTGTCATTGCAAACTGGAAGGAAGGTGATCCTTGCTTTAAAGTGGCAGAAAACTTGGCAAAATTGACTCCTAATGTTAGATGTAAGTCAGAATTTGAAACTGACCAGCCTGGATATTTAGCTGAGGAGATTTCCCAACTAAACGCGGAAGGCGTGGCCTGGCTTCTCCTTGCAGCTTATAGTAAAATGTGAGAGCAAAGGAATAAGATGAGAACTGAACTCCTGGGTACAAAGTAACCAGAAATTGAAGGTTAGGAAAATTCTAAGGTTCTGAAAACAAGGTCTTAGGGAACAGTGCCCAATGTGAGGATTTAACTCAACTTGGAAACAGCCAGTCATTTCAATGTCAGTCAGGATTGGAAATGCAGTTATCCAGGAAGGATCTTTGGAAAGTCTTACTATCTGATGGCTTAGACCCCTATTTCTTGCATGCAAAACTTAAAAGTTTTTTGCAAGATATGTATAAACAGAACCACTGTCTGCCTGGACTAAAAGAGACAGAAAAAGGAGAGACTGAGAGAAAAATGACTTCAAAGACAAAACAGTGGAAGCTGAGGTCTAGACTGAAGACATATTTTCAGGCCAAAAGCACGAATCACCCATGTATGAAGAAAGAGTGACTATGCCCCAGATTTTGGAGAGGGTGGTCCTTCGATCCCATTGTTCAGGAAGAGTGTTCCTTCTCCATGCTTCAGAGAGGGTGTAGCACATTCCCCAGGGATTGGGGAGGTTTGGGGTGCCACTGCATGGTTATAAGGGAGTTGAGCTCTGTCGCAGAGATGTGGTCATCACCCTACCATTCTCAGAGGGAGGGTCCTAGAATTTGGTGGCCACCCCCCTCCCACTCCCCAGTGTCTCCCAAATTTTCATTTAACTTTCAAAGAAGTTTTAGGTCACAGCAAAGTCACACACAGAATACTAGAGACTCTCATATCCCAAAGTCCTCCCCCTTTCCTCACCCCATATTAAAACCTTTTTGTATGTGGATGGTAGCATTGTTATAACTGTTATACAGATAGTGAAACATAGCTACTAAACATTGTCAATGGTTTACAGTATAATTTACATTTTAATACAATTTAATAATTTTTGATGATATTTATCATGTCTTGTGTCCATCACTGTAAGGTAATGAAAAACATATCCTCTGACCACTAAATACCCCCTGTTTGTTCTATTCTGTTCCTCTCTCCCCATCCCCTTGGGGCACATGACACCTCCCTGTCTTGACTCAATGGATGACAAGATTCATAGTTACATGCAACAAGAGGTCTTGACACACTGATTGTCCTTCCCTATTAGGATCCACCCTTGCTCATAAGAGACACCCACCTGTCTGTTTCTGGGTGAATCAGTCCTCCCAAAGATGGGGGGCCATCACCTTCCCACTCACCATGTGGAACTCCACCTAATGACACAACACATTAAGACAGGATGAACACTCGCACACTCCCCAGAAGCCTACTCTAGATGTGCCCCATCCTGAATGCCTCCCCAACCAACACCCTAACCCAGTGACCCTCACTTGTCATATTGCCATAAGAACATTCCCACCCCTGCACTTTCAACCTCATACTCACAAATCCCATGTTCACCTGGTCCCTCTCCCATCTGTCCCTCCAGTATCCTGGGTATTCTAACCTGCCCTTTCTAATCTACCCCCCTGGGACCCTGCCCCACCAAACTCAGTAATATCACTACCCACCTGTCCTGTCCTTCAATAAGCAACAATATTCTATCACTTTACCATAGATTATGTCTATATGGGTGATGGCTCACAACCTTCTTTTCTCTTTCTCTCTCTTGTTAACCTATCTTTCAGACAGTGGTTCTTGGAGCCTGCTCACTTTCCTCAATTCATATCAGAGAGGTCATGTACTGTTCATCCTTCAATGCCCGGCTTGCTTCACTCAACATAAGGTCTTCAAGATTCATCGATGTGATTCTGTGTGTTAGCACTTTATTCCTTCTTACAGCTGAGTAATATTCCATTGTATGTATGTACCATATTTTGTTTCTCCATTCATCTGTTGATGAGTACCAGGGTTGATTCCAACTTTTGGCAATAGTGAACAATGCCGCTATGAACATTGGTGTGCATATATCTGTTCGTATCTTTTCTTTTAATTCTTCAGGATATATACCCAGCAGTGGAATCGCTGGATCATACAGAAGATCTGTTGTTAGTTTTCTGAGGAACTGCCAAACTGTCCTCCACAGTAGCTGGACCATTCCACAATCCCACCAGCAGTGGATCAGTGTTCCCATTCCTCCACATCCTCTCCAACACTTATAGTCTGCTGTTTTTTAAATAGCCACCATTCTAATGAGTGTAAGATGGTATCTAATTGTAGTTTTGATTTGCATTTCCCTAATAGCTAATGATGTTGAGCATTTTTTTCATGTACTTTTTAGCCATTTGTATCTCTTCCTTGGAGAATTGTCATTTCAGGTCACTTGCCCATTTTTTAAATGGCTTGTTTGTCTTTTCATTTTCAAGGTGTAGGATTTCTTTATATATGCAGGATATTAGGCTCCTATCAGTTATGTGGTTGTCAAATATTTTCTCCCATTGGGTAGGCTGCCTTTTTATTTTCTTGATAACGTCCTTTGAGATACAGAAGTTTTTTAACATTAAGACAGGATGAACACTCACAATTTATCAATTTTCTATTCCTATCTTTTGCAGTGTTGTTATCAGGAAAGGTTGCTGTATCTTGTTGAATGCTTTTTCTGCATCTATAGAGATGATCATGTAATTTTTTTCTTTCAATCTGTTTATGTGGTGTATTACATTGATTGGTTTTCTTATATTGAACCATCCTTGCATACCCAGGATGAAACCCACTTGGCCATGGTGTATATTTCTTTATCCATTCTTCCAATCTGTGTCTCTTGACTGGTGAGTTTAATCCATTAACATTCAGTGTTATTACTCACAATGAATTTCTTATATCAGGCATATTCTCTTTAGGTTAATGTGTGTCATATGTTGCTTTTATTTCTCCTTTTGTCATTTTAGTTGTTCTTACACTATCCTCTAACACTCTCTCCCTTGTTTTTTCCTTTCAACTTATAGTATTTCCTTTAGTATTTCTTGAAGTGCAGGTTTCTTATTGGCATATTCTCTTAATTTCTGTGAATATTTTGAACTCTCCATCATTTTTTAATGCATTTTGCTGGATAGAGAATTTGTGGCTGGAAGTTTTTTTCTTTTAGTACTATGACTATATCATACCACTGTCTTCTTGCCTCCATGGTTTCAGATGAGAAATCAGTACTTAATCTTATTGTGTTTCCCATGCATGTGATGGTTCTCTTTTCTCTTGCTGCTTTGAGTATTTTCTCTTTGTCTTGAGCATTGGAAATTTTGACAAGTATATGTCTTGGAGTTGGCCTCTTGGGATTTATACTGTTTGGGTTGCCCTGTGCTTCCTGGACATGTACATCCATCTCTCCAATAGGGTTATGAAGTTTTTAGCCATTATTTCCTTCAACACTCCTTCTGTTCCCTTTCCCTTCCCTTCTTCTGCAATGCCTATATTGCGTACGTTTGTGCATTTTGTATTGTTGGTTGAATCCCTAACTACCTGCTGGATTTTTTCTGTCTTTTTTTTTCTATCTGTTCTATTATCTGTTTGATTTCAGATGTATTGTCTTCCACATCACTAATTCTTTCTTCTGCCTGTTCACATCTGCTGTTATGTGAATCCTGCATCTTTTTGATTTCTTGGATTGTGCTACTGATCACCTTCATATCCGTTATCTTTTTATGTATGTTTACAATTTCTTCAGTATGTTCTTCCAGTGTCTTCTTAATATCCTTAATCTCTTCCTTCACTTCATTAATTTTGTCCATGATATTTGTTTGGAAAGCTTTGATTAGTTGTTTGATGTTCTGCATCTCTTCCTGGTTTTTAGTTTGTTCATTGGACTGGTCCATGTCTTCCTGTTTCTCATTGTGGTTTGTAATTTTTTGTTACCCTCTATTCATCATTTTATCTTGATGGGTTTATTCAGTTGATTAGCTTCTCTCTCTGCTCTAGAGTGGTTTTATTTAGCTGTTGGTTCTGTGTGTTTGTTAAGTTTTCTCTTTGACACTTTTTTCTTCTTATTTTATCTCCTTGCTTCATTCTATGTTCCCTTGAAGGCAAAAGATTAGGGCCAGAGGACTCTAAAGATGTGAGAAAGTAAGAAGGATAATAGTAATATTGATAAAAATTAGAAGAGGGGCCATATAAGACTTAGTAAAATGAATATTTAACTCATGTAGGCAGTGTAGAGTAATAGGAAAAAAAGTGAAGTACCTACAATGGACTGGGAAACCAAGTGGAGGAAAATATATATAATGATTTTGAAGACCAGAATGATGAGGAGAGAGAGAAAGAGTAAAGGAAGGACTGAAAGGAAAAAATAATAATAATAAAAGAAGAAGAAAACAGAATAGATAGAATAGAAATTGACACCCTTGAAGTTGTGGGCTAATGAAAAAAGGTGGTATGTAAGAAGCACAACAGAAAGCAGAAGTCAGAAAGATGAAAGAAGGAAAAGAGATAGTGTTGGAGGATAAAATCAATATAGACAGAGAATGGGAAATCATGGAAGAAGAAACATAGTAAAGAAGAGACAAGCTAGCAGCATTTAATAAAAAAAAAAAAAAAAAAGAAAAGAAAAAAAAAAAAAGGCAGGGGGGAGGAAAGAGGAAAGAAAAGCAAGAGACAACAAATAAACAAAGAAAAACCAAACAACCACACAACCAAGCAGGCCAATAAAGCTAAGGAAGAACAGTGCTCCTTCTTGGGCCCTTGTGGAACCTCTCAGTCTGCTTATGTTCATCAATCAATTGCCCTGCAAGGTTCTGTCTGCAGGTTTTGAGGCAGATTTTAGCGATTCAACTAAGTTAAAAAAATTTTTTTCTTTTTTTTTTAAAGTGACTGTCTTTTTTTTTTTTTTTTTTTTGAGAAATAAGGAACCCAAAAGAAGACCTCTTCTAGACCATCCCCTTCACCAAGGGGACCCTAAATAGGCTCATGGAAACTAATCAAGCACTTCCCACTTCCTGGCCTCCCCAGGGGAGCTGAAGCTCTGATGCTTGTCAGTGCAGAATGATACAATTGGCTGACTCCACCTCCTCCGGAGCCAAGCTTCAGTATCACTGGGCTGTGAGGTAAATCAGGCTTCCTCAGCAGATTCGCCTCTCCCCTCAGCCTGGTGCTGCTTCAAGCCAGCTTATTTGCTCCCCAAAACTGTGAGGGTGTCCAGGCAACCAAACCCACATAAAGTAAACCCCTCTCCACCTTCTGTCAGAACCCTCCCACTCTCGGAGAACGCTCCCACTCACCGGGTTGCTGGCAGGAGTTGGGGAGTATCCCTGGGCAGCTAGGTAAATCAACCTTCCTCAGCAGTTTCACCACTCCCCTCAAATTGGTGCCACTTCAAGCCAACTATTTTGTTCCCCAAAGCTGCAAGGGTTCCAGGCAGCCAAATCCACAGAAAGGAAACTTCTCTTGACCCTCTGCCCAAACCCTCCCACTCTCGGAGAATGCTTCCTCTCACTGGTTTGCTGGTAGGAATCATGGCTCCTCCCAGCCTTTTTCCCTGAGGGTGGGGCTCAGCTGTCTGTGTCAACTACCACAGCCAGAGGATAAACTCATGATTCTCTCCTGAGCAATCCACTTCGCTGTCCAGCTCCCTCCAGATCAATGTTCCCAAGGTTCTCGCTCCATGTGCTCCCAGCACAGACCACTCAGGCAGGATCCTATCCCCAATCAGCCATCCTCCGTGAGTGAGTTAGTGAGTGCCCTCCTAAACCAATGCCATCTTGCCCCTCTTAGTTGCTTTTGTAAATGGAATTTTTTTCTGATTTCCTCCTCAGATTGCGCATTATTAGTGTATAGAAACACCACTGATTTTTGTGTTTTGATCTTGTATCCTGACACTTTACTGAAATCATTTATTAACTCTAGTAGCTTTGTTGTAGAATTTTTGGGACTTTCTAGATATACAATCATATCTGTAAATAGTGAAACTTTTACTTATTCCTTTCTGATTTGGAAGCCTTTTATTAATTTTTCTTGCCTGATTGCTCTAGCTAGAATGTCTAGCACTATATTGAACAACAGTTGTGACAATGGGCATCCTTGTCTTATGCCTGATATCAATGGGAAAGCTTTCAGTCTTTCACCATTAAGTACAATGTTAGCTGTGGGTTTTTCATATATGGTCTTTATCATGTTGAGAAAGTTTCCTTCAATTCCTATTTTTTGTAGTATTTTTATCAAGAAAGGATGCTGTATTTTGTCAAATGCTTTTTTCAGCATCAACTGATAGGATCAGGTGATTTTTCTTCTTTGATTTATTAATGTGGTGTATTATGCTGACTGATTGTGTTGAACCAGACTTGCATGCCTTGTATAAAACCCAATGATGAATACTTCTTTTAATGTGTTGTTGGATTCAAGGAGCAAGTATTTTATTGAGGATGTTTGCATTTGTATTTATTAGAGAAATAGTTCTGTAATTTTCTTTTTTCATAATATCTTTATCTGACTTTGGTATTAGGGTGATATTGGCTTCATAGAATGAATTTGGTTGCATTTCTTCTTGCTCAGTTTTTTGGAAGAGCTTGAGAAAGAGTGGCATTAAATCTTTGAATGCTTGGTAGAACTCACCTGTGATACCATCTGGTCCTGGGCTTTTCAGTTTGGGTAGCTGTTTGATGACTGTTTCAATCTCTTTACTTGTGATTGGTTTGTTGAGGTCTTCTATTTCTTCTAGGGTCATTGTAGGTTGTTTGTACTTTCCTAAGAATTTTTCCATTTTTTCTACATTGCCTAGTTTTGTGGCATAAAGTTTTTATAGTATCTTCTTATGACCTCTCTTATTTCTGTGTGTTAGTAGTGATGTTCCTGAATTTCATTTTTTCTTTCATTTATTTGCATCTTCTCTCTTGTTTTCTTAGTCAGTCTAGCTAAGGGTTTGTCAATTTTGTTAATCTTGGAGAATCAATTTTGGTTTCGTTAATTCTCTCAATTGTTTTTGTTGTTGTTGTTGTTCTCGGTTTCATTTATTTCTGTTCTGATCTTTGTTATTTCATTCCTTCTACTTGCTTTGGGATTTGTTTGCTGTTCTTTTTCTTGTTCCTTCAGCTGTGTAGTTAGGTCATTGATTTTAGCTCTTCCTTCTTTTTAAATGTAAGCATTGAGAGCTTTAAATTTCCCCCTAAACACTGCCTTTGCTTCATCCCATAGGTTCTGATATGCTGCATTCCCACTGTCATTTATCTCAAGATATTTATTGATTTCTCCTGAAATTTCTTATTTGAGTCACTGATTATTTAAGTGTGTGTTGTTTAATCTGCATATATATGTGAATTTTCCCTTTTTATGCTTCTTGTTGATTTCCAACTTTATTTCATTATAATCAGAGAAAGTGATTTGTATAATTTCAATTTTGTTGAATTTATTGAGATCTGCTTTGTGACCTAACATATGGTTTATCCTGGAGAAATATCCATGAGCACTTGAAAAGAAAGTATATTCTGCTGTTTTGGAGTGCAATGTTCTGTATATGTCTATTAGGTTTAGTCCATTTATCATATTATTCAAGCTTTCTGTTTCTTTATTTATCATCTGCCCAGATGGTCTATCCAATGCTGAGAGTGGTGTATTGAAGTTTCCAACTATTATTGTAGAGATGTCTATTTCTCCCTTCAGTTTTGTCAGTGTTTGTCTCATGTACCTTGCGGCATCCTGGTTAGGTTCATATACATTTATGATTGTCATTTCTTCCTGGTGAATCATCTCTTTTATTACTATACAATGTCCTTCCTTGTGTCTCATAACAGTTCTGCTTTTAAAGTCTATATCATCTGATATAAGTATAGCTACCCCAGCTTTTTTTTTTTTTTTGGTTACTACATGAGTGGAATATCTTTTTCCAACCTTTCAATTTCAAACTATTGGTATCATTGGGTCTAAGGTGAGTCTCTTGCAGACAGCATATAGATAGCTTATATTTTCCTATTCATTCCACCAGTCTGTGTCTTATAAAATTCTTGGCTGGCAGTTTTTCCCTTGCAGTATCTTAAATATATCATACCACTGCCTTATTGCCTCCAGGTTGTCTGTATTAGACAACCAAAGGGGTGCTGATGCAAAATACTAGAAATTGGTTGTTTTTTATAAAGGGTATTTATTTGGGGTAGAAGTCCACAGTTACCAGGCCATAAAACATAAGTTACTTCCCTCACCAAAGTCTATTGCCATATGTTGGAGTGAGATGGCTGCCGATGTCTGTGAGTGTTCAGGCTTCTTGGGCTTCTCTCTCCCCAGGGCTCTGTTTCTCTCCGGGCTCAGCTACTCTGTTTCCTACACAAGATCAGCTGTAGACTATGAGGCTCCCTAGGCTTTGCCTCTCTCCCTAAGACCAGCTGTAGCCTCTCAGGCAAATGGCTTGTCTCTATCCCAGGGCCTTCTCTCCTTCCTGATGACCAAGCTCCTCCATCTGCTTGCCTCTCTGGGCTCCAGCATCAAAACTCCAGCATGAGAACTCCAACTCAAAAACTACCCCAACTCTGTCCTTTGCAATGTCTTTTATCTTTGAGACCCCACCCATGAAGGAGTGGGGCTCAATGCCCTACTGATGTGGCCCAGTCAACCCCCTAATCATAACTTAATCATGCTGAGATTAACAGACCAGTTTACAAGCATAATCCAATATCTATTTTTGGAATTCATAACTACATCAAACTGCCAAACTGCTACAGTGTCTGACAAAAATTCGGCACTTAATCTTATTGGGTATCCCTTATATGTTATGCATTGCTTTTCTCTTGCTACTCTCAGAATTCTCTCTGTCTTTAGTATTTGATATTCTGATTAGTACGGTCTCGAAGTTGGTCTATTTGGATTTATTCTAACAGGAGTATGTTGTGTTTCTTGGACATGGATATCTGTCCTTCAATAGGGTTGGGAAATTTTCCACCATTATTTCTTCAAATATACCTTCGACGCCTTTTCTCTTCTCTTCTTCTGGAACAACCATGACACATATGTTTGCATGTCTCTTGCTGTCATTTATTTCCCTGAGACGCTGTTCAATTTTTTCCATTCTTTTCTTCAACTGTTTTTTCGTATGTTTGCTTTCAGAGGCCATGTCTTTGAGCTCACCAATCCTTTCTTCCGCTTCCTCAAATCTCCTGTTATATTTCTCCAGTGTATTTTTAATTTCATTTATTGCACCTTTCATTCCCATAAGGTCTGCTACTTTTCTATGTATGCTTTCAAATTCTTCTTTGTGCTCATCCATAGTCTTAATATCCTTAATCTCTTTAGCCATCTCATTGAGTTTATTAAGGAGATTTGTTTGAACATCTATGATTAGTTGTCTCAACTCCTTTATGCCATCTGCAGGCTTATCCTGTTCCTTTAAATGGGCCACATCTTCTGGTTTCTTGGCATGGATTGTAATTTTTTCTTGGTATTTTTGCATCTGGCTTACTAGATGTATTTTTCTGGGTGCAGTATCTTCCTTTAGTTTAGGGCTTTCTTGTCTTTTCTCCCTTGCTGGTTGTGTAGTAGGAGTCAAGGATGTAGTTGGTGTTGTAAGCCATGGAGGTTGAAGCTTCCCAAGTTGCCCCAGGAATTGATGAAACTTCTCCCACCTTTCTCCTCTGTCAGAGTTAGGGACAAATTGCCGCCATGTATAATAATCCAAGTTGGTCAGGACAAGACTGTCTGTAGTTGCCTGGAAAGACTGATAAAGCTTCACACCCCTACCTCTCCTACCTTGGACAGGGATAGAGCTACAGTTGTGGGCAGCAGTCTATGCTGTGTGGGTCTAAAATGAACACAGTTGCTCAGGTAAACTGACATAGCACCAGACCCCCTTCCTGCTGGGGGTGGGAATGGATTCTCTGGAGTGCCCAACCATCTAATCTGTGTGGCCCGAATATACCTGCATTTGCCCTGAGAAGTTGAGGGAGTAATGTCCCTTCTGCCTTTTAGGGGTGGAAACTGAACCAACAACACCCAACAATTCAGTCCCTGTAGGCTGAAAGTGCCCACCATTGCCCTAACGGCTGAAGAAACCCCAGCCCCCTCCTATCCTATTGGGTGGTGGGAGTGTTTCTACAGGTGTCCAACAGTTCAGTTCCTTTAGGCCAAGAATACCTGATGTTGCCCATAGAGACTGAGGAAAAACCAGGCTCCTCCTATCCTATTATAGCATGGGGTTGCATCCACAGGCACCCAACAGTTCAGTCCTTGTAGGTCAAAAGTACCCGCCATTGTCCGGAGAGGCTGTGGTGACACCAGACCCCTCCTATCTTATTAGGTGTGCGGTGGATCCATAGGCATCCAACAGTCCAGTCCATGCAGGCTGAAAGTGTCTGCTGTATCCCAGAAAGGCTGTGGAACCACCAACCCCCTCCTTTGCTATTGGTGCATGAGGGTGGGTCCACAAGTACCCACCAGTCCAAGCTTTGTGGGCCAAAAGCACCTGAAGTTACCCAGAGAGGCTGGGCAAACACAGTCCATCTCTTGTCCTATTGGGAATGGGGTGGAGCCACAGGTGCCCAACAGTCACATTTGTGCAGGTCAAAAGTGCCTGAAGTTGTCCTGAGAGGCTGAGGGAGCACCAGCCCCTTCCTATCCTATGGGGGACAGAGGTGTAGATGGACTCGAAGGCACTCAGCAAACCAGTTCTTGTGGGCTGAAAACTCCTGCTGTTGCCTGGAAAGGCAGAGAATAACCAGCACCTCTCCTACCACAATGGGATGCGGGCATGCAGCCCCAGTTGACTCAGTTGACTATTCAGTCTGTGCCAGTGGAGAGCACTTGCAGTTGCCCAGAGAGCTTGGTGCAGGTCCCCTCAGCTTCCTATCTGCTGGAGGAGGGGCTGGGGTTTAGGTTAGACCTTCAGTCTGAACTGGATTGAAAGAAGCCAGTCCCTAAATTCACTGGATTTTCAGTCAGCCAAGCTTCCCCTCATGTGGGGGATGGAGTCCAAATGGTGGCTACTGGAGGCTTTCCAAATTGCACAGGTTCAAAGTTTAGTTGTTCCTAGGATTATATTTTAGCCCACCGAGTCCACTAATCAGTAGCTGAGGTTGGTGCACCACCGTGTCTTCCTTTACCGTTTACGGGTAATGGAGCTTCTAACTCCAGCCATGGAATAGCTCCCGAGGTGACTTGCACCACTGGCACCCAACTTTGTGGCATGGAGGGCTCTAGTCACGAATCCTTTCTGCCGATGAACAGTCTCCTTCCATGCTTTCAAGGATGTTGCAGGATACTCTTCTGGTGCCCCCAAACATGTGCTTTAGGTAGCTCTGGGTGATTATTAACTGCTGTATAGCATGAGTTGACTCCAGGTGCTCCTTACTCAGCTGCCATTTTGGCTTCCCCAATTGTTATTTTTTTACAGTTCCTTTGAATTAAAGCAGATTGACTGATTTATGCATCAATTCCTAACACTGAAATTTTCTTAGTTGTTCTATAAGTGAAAATTATTAAATCACTTTTATTTTTATCTTTATCTCATTCTTTTACTATTTTCCTATTATCCTTCACTCTTTTTCCTGTCATTATATTTGATTTTTACCATTTATTTTCTTTTTCTATACCTTTCCTTCTTGTTTTTTAAAGTACAATACATAATCTTTTTTATGACAATGTTATTGATATATAATGTAATCAAGCAACTTTTCAAATCTGTATAATTTTTCTGCAAATTCCTCTTTATTTATTTATTATATTTTTACCCATGCCATTATCTTTACTGGTGATCTTTATTTCTTCATGTACCTTCTGTCAATTGTTTAGTGGCTTGTTCTTTCAACCTGAAGAGCAACTGTTAGTGTTTCTTGTAGGGTGGATCTAGTAATAATAAAGTTCCTCAGCTTTTGTTTATCTGGAAATGTCTTAATGCCTCCTTTATTTTTGAAAGATCGTTTTGATAGATATAGAAATCTTGATTGGCAATTTTCTATTTTTCTTTTTCTTTTTTTTTTTTTTTTTTTTTTTTTGCTTTTAACACTTTAAATATGTCTTTCCTCTGCCTTCCTCCGCCCATGGTTTCCAATAAGAAATCGACACAATCTTTTTGAGGTGCTTTAGCATGTTTTTTCTTTCTTGTGGTTTTCAGAATTATCTATCTTTAGCATGTGGCAGTTTGATTATAACATATTATGGTGTGTCTATCTGGGTTTACCTTGTTTGGAGTTGGTTGAGTGTTTTGGATCTGTATATTCATATTCATGTCTTTCATTGATTTTGGGACATTTTCAGCCATTACTTATTCAAATATTCTCACTGCCCCTTTCTTTCTTTCATATCCTAATGGGATTTCTCACAATGCTCATATTGGTATGCTTAATGCCCCAGATTCCCCAGGCTATGTTTCATTCTTTTCCCCTTTATGCTCCTCAGACTGGATGATTTCAATTGTCTCATTTTTAGGTTTACTGATTCTTCTGCCAGCTCAATCTGCTATGGAAACTGTCTAGTGATTTTTTTGTTTCTATTACTCTGTTCTTCAGCTCTGTTTGCTTCCTTTTCATAATTTCTGCTGATATTCTCTTTTGTTTCCTTGATTTCCTTTAGCTCTGTGTTCATTTATCCTTTAGCTATTTGAACATATTTAGGGTCATTAAAAAAACAAAAAACAAAAAAGCACTCTATTAGTCAGCCAAAGGGGTGCTGATGCAAAATACCAGAAATTGGTTGGTTTTTATAAAGTGTATTTATTTGGGGTAGAAGTCCATGGTTACCAGGCCATAAAGAGTAGGTTTCTTTCCTCACCAAAGTTCGTTGCCATGTGTTGGAGCAAGACAGTTGCCAATGTTTGCCAGGATTCAGGCTTCTTGGGTTCCTCTCTTCTGAGGGCTTGCCTCTCTTTGGGCTCAGGCTTGCTTTGTGCCACAAGGCTAGCTGTAGACTATCAGGCAAATGGCTTGCTTCCCTTCCCAGGGCCTTCTCTCTTTCCTCATGACCAAGCTCCTCTGTACGCTACTTCCCGGGGCTCCAGCTCAAGACTCTGTATCACAACCCCAACTCAAAACTGCTCCAACACTGTCCTTTGCCATGTATTTTATCTTCAAGATATCACCCACCAAGGGTGGCCCAGTCAATGCCCTATTGACGTGGCCCAGTCAATGCCCTAATCATAACTTAATCATGCCCTGCTTAACAGACCAGTTTACAAGCATAATCTAATAACTATTTTTGGAATTTTTGGAATTCATAACTATATCAAACTGCCAAACTGCTACAACCTCTTTGGAATATCCCAGGTCTGATCCTCCTTATTGATGGCTTCTATTGCTGTAATCTTCTCCTTTGCTTAGGCCTTCACGTCCTGTTTCTTTGTATGCTTTATAATCTTTTACTGAAACCTGAACATTTTGATATTTTAATGTGTTATTGCTGTAATTCAGACTCTGAGTTGTCTATCCCTTAAGTTTTAACATAGTTAATATTAAGACAGAACTTTCCTTGAATGCCAGGATCTAGCAAAATAAATAAATAAAATAAGAAAAATAAAAAATAAAACACCTTTCCCAGCCTTTGCAGAATGACTTGTTCAAGTGTTCTTTAGGATTTATCCATATATTGAGTTTTGAGAATAGCCCCAGGCCAAAGCATAGGGGCTTCCCTCCTCCTTTCTGAACATGTATCTTGTCTTAGGCATACACATTTATCTCTAAGAATCCTCCTGTTTACATAGTTTTGAATGTCCCCTCTTCCTTAGGAAACAGTTTTCTCACAATACAAGGCACTGCATTGTATGTCCTATAGTCAACAGTCCGTTGCTCCAGGCATCCACTTAAGTTTTTCCCACAACTCCTGTAGGAGATTTCCATGAGTTAACTTCTACACTGAGGACAAGTTCTTGCATAGCTAGTTCCTTAAGCTTTTACCAGAGAGTTTGAGCCAGAAATACATTCTCCCAGAATGTGCATGGGGTTACGCCCTCTGGAGGTAGACCAGTTATCCACACTTGGATCATGGGCTACATACTGAGCTGGTGTAGGATGGGGAAAAGGTCAGCCAGTGATACAGGAGATCCTACTACTTTTAAGTAGCCTTTTACTGAATTTGGTGCTCATACTTTTACTGCAGGTCTTTTGTTTTCTGGGGCTTTGATGATGATGTTTCTGCCAGTTCTTGCTGGTTGTTCAAAGCTTCTGTGGGAATTTGGAGCCCTATAAATTCTCACTACACCATCTTGATCAGGTCAGAACTACAAGTTAATAATTGATACTGAATATTTCTAAAATTTCCCACATAATTTATATGATCGTGCATATTTTTATAGTTTGCTTCAGCAAAAATACTTGAAAGAGCAGCATTTCCTCTGATACTATAGCAAAATATTCGCGTGGTATACTAGTGGCATGAAAAAATAAGGAACATGAAATAGAGCTAAACTCATCTTAGTCGACAACTTATTATTTTTGTCACCCATACATTGGGAACTGAAACCATCTTGAAGTCAACTAAAATTTTCTTCCTCTATTTCTACAGAGGAAGAAAATAGATTATATCTCTTTATTACTTTCTTTCTCGCTTCATCTAGATTGCTCACATTTTAGACTTCACTGTGTCCACTTCAAATGTATGACTTTTTTTCTAAATCCTTCCAGAGATTAAATGGATATATTCCTTTCTATATTAGCCAGGAATCTCCTGGTTGCTGGTTATATAAACATAATTCAAAGTGACTTAATATTAAAAGGCAGGAATTTATTTTATCAGCACCGATAATATCAAAAGATGTACTGGCCCATTTACATTTTTTTGCTTACAAATCAATGTAGACTCAGTTTCTCCTCTCTCTCTCCTTCTCTCCCACACCCCCCCATCTCTCTCTCTCCTTTCTCTCTTTCTTCCCTTATTACCAACTTCCTATCCTTCTGTTTTCCACTATATTATTAGAGAGGTACTTCTTAAACATTGATCTCTAGCAACTATTGGAAAGTTATTACCTTCATCCTAAAAGATTTAACAGAAGTCCTGGCTCCAAATGGGCAAATTGGGTCAGATTTATAACTGAGTCAATCACTGTAATTAAGGTGGAATATGTCCTCTGAGATTGAGTAACAGAGTAATATTTTTGTAGGAAATCAGATCACTGTTTCCAGAAAATATGGATATGGATGCTGAGTAGGCAAAACAACAAATATCTATTACAATTTTACTCCTGGCAGAGATAACAACTTCTTCAGTTTACTGTAGTTTAAACTTTGACAGATTTATCCATGTTCTCTTTATGCCCATTTCCTTTTCCTACCATATCTGAACCAAAGCTGGCAATTTACCAACTTCTTGGAAATGAATATTGCACTTTCAACACTGGTGTTTTACCCAATATTTCTCATGTCTCTGACTGCTTTATGCATTGACTACTGTGTTTCTTTCAAATTCTGGTATTTTCCCGTTTTCCCTGAGGTTCCAAGGCAGCAGAATTTCTAATAAAATTTGAGATAATTTACTCAGGAATAAGAACCTAGGTCCATCATCTAAACCATATAGAAAACTATTTTTTTAAAATACTTAGACAATATTCTCTACATTAATACCCGAGGAAAGTGTAATAATAAATTTGATTTGGGCTGCACATTGCAGAAAAAGTAATACAATGATTTTCTCATTCCTTCCTTTTTTTCCTAACTCTCACAAAAATTATACTCCTGTCTAAGCCAAATGGTCCAAGAATGATAGACTTGAAAACAAATCAATAAACAGAAACACTGTTTCTCCCAATATATTTACTGAGAGATATAAATTTAAGTAAATTTATACAAATTAATTTACTGAACACTTTAAATGCAATAAAACATTATTGCAACTATTGCAGAAAATCTTGCCTTTTGAATATTTAATGCCGTTAAATATACTTTCTACACCACAATGACTTTATAAGTATTTGTTTAAAAAGATAATCCTATTCTTATTACATATTTTTAGTTTTTCCTAGTTTTTCCTTATTATTTAAATGTTTTGATAAATATATTTTAATTTACATATATATATGCAATTTCACACTTGTTCTTAAGTGTTTGGTACAAAACTGCCACAGTGAATTTTCTCATTTCATTTATTTTATGACTTTATTTTTTCTCTCCTGTCCGGTTTTAGTCTTTCATCTAACCAAATATTATATGACAAAGAGATTAACAACAACAAAAAAGACAAATATATCAAAATAATAAAATCAAATACAAGAAACTCATTAAGAGTTTTAGTGGAATTTTTTAGTAATTTTCTTTCAGATCCCAAAATGGAGGAGTAATGACATTCTCAAGTAATTTTGAATGTTTTCCTACATATTTTCAATAAACCAGTTCGTGTTATAGTTTTACCCAAAAAGTGCCCTTTCTGTCACTGAAATTATCTGTCATTCATAATTTGTTTCATGCAATGAATTAAAATTGCTAAGAAATCAAGAACCATGTTTCTATGGTTGTATTTCTGGCGAGATGTATTTAAGGCCAGAACTCTTCCTCAGTATTTGATTTTTTCCAATATTTGACTTTTTTAAATACACATTGGTACTCCACTTATATCTTCTGGTTTAAATTCTGTCATATTTCACTTCTAGCTTTTACTGTGGTGTAGCAAATTATGTTTTACTTCCAATTAAGCATCGGTAATTCAGAATATCTGGTAATAGCTAGAAAAAATTCTGTCACTGAGTTTTGTACTGTGTATGGATCATTCCTCATTTATAACTAGCCCCATACACAGCTTCATTTTCCATAGAACTTTATGCAAAATAAACGTTTTCATCATTTAAAAAAAAAAAGGATGAGTGAAGGATTTTTTCCTCTCACATCTGGAGACACCAGACTTTGTGTCTCTGGGGAAAAAAAGATATAATTGTATGCAAAATCACTGTGTTTGGGTGAGTTATGTCCTTAAATTTACCTTCTTCTTATCTCAAAATTAAATGACAACCCTACTGCAAAAATTGTTTAGATCCTTCTCATGTTATTTTCTATGTACTGATTATACCACCAATTTTTCTTTTTCCTTAGTATTTTGGGATTTAAAAGCTTACATGGTTCACCAGTCCCTTATATTCAAACCTACATGTGATGCTGGAGTTTCTTAGGTATACTTCCAGAGACTGGAGCCTCCCACCTACCTATGTGCCAGGTGTGCATGAAATCTAGGTGGAACTGCAACTCCTACCCTACAGCTCAATGGACTCATCCAAGTCACCTGGTGAGGAGACAACAATGGGCAATGGCCATCCCAGGGAATGGAGAGGGCCTGCATCTGCAGGCAGGATCATCCCACCCACCATATCCATGGGATATAAGCCCTCTCTCACTTGGAGTTGGAGTGGACATCACCATCCCAGTCACCTCTGGATTGGGGGAAGAACTATGGACTAGAGTGGACTTGATGGTAGTCTCTTGCTCACATATGGTGATTCTTGCAATGCAAGAAATTATAACAATGAGGTGGAGCCAGTGGCCACTTGACAGTTTTTGGGTAGGGAGGGGATGAGCAGTTGAAATACAGGGGCTTCTTTGGGAGTTTGAGGTTGTCCTGAGTACTGTTGTGGCAAGGGATGTAGGCCATTTTAAATCAGCACACACCACTCAGAACTGAGTGGGAGAGAGTGTGGTCTACAGTGTGATCTGTGGTCTATGGTTGGTGGCAAGGCTCCAGGATGTGTAAGTTCATTGAGGTTGGTGGGCCACACTGTGGGAGATGTTTGTGTGGGATGTGGTGGGAGGTGTGGGAGGTGGGCAACATGGGAATCCCAGTGGGTTCCGTGTAATATTTTGGGTAATCTAAGCACCTCTTAAAATATATGTATATATATATATATATATAAACAACATTTTTGTAAGCAAATACACATATATGCATATATATTTATATATCATTTTGCAAATGTTTGTATGTATTGTGAGAATCTTGATTTTTACCCATAATAAAAAAAAAGAAAAAACATAATAAAATAAAATAAAATAAAATAAAATAAAATAAAATAAAATAAAATAAAAGCTTATATGTGAACATTTTTTAACATGGACATAACATTTTTTTAGGAGGTACAGGGATTGAACCCGGGACTTTGTACATGCAAAACAGGCACTCAACCACTGAGCTATACACACTCAGCATGAACATAACATTATTGAAACAAGAAATGAAGAAATATTGTCTACATTTATATAAATCATACTGTAAAATACTAATGCTTCTGAGACTACTACTGCTAATCACTGCTCCTGCTGTTATTACTACTATTATTCCCTTTACTATTATACTGATGGCAACATAGATTCTATTGGTTTATATTTAGTTTGCTAATGTTTTATTGTTAATAAATTTTGAATTTATCAAATGTGTTTTTACATCTATTGAAATGATTTCTTATTTGTCTCCATTATTTTATAACACAATAAACTATATAGGCTGATTTCCAAATTCAACATTTTTCTGCAATAAATTATTTTATTCATAGTTATATAACATTTTAAATAATTGTTGGAACTAATTTGCCTAAATTTTGGTTATGAGCATTGCATGATGTTTTCTTGTAAGTTCCTTTACAACATTAGTTTATTATCAAGGACAAGCTGAAAATAAGTTGAAAAGGAATTACTCTTTTCTCTCCCCAGAAGAGGTTTAGATTAAATGATTTCTTCCAAAAATACATGAAACAAAGCATCAGTGACTATCTTGTCACAGTGTTTTACATTTTGTTTATGATTAATATCCATGGACTTTTCCATATATTCTCGCATAATAATTAAAATTTGTATTTACAAAGATTCTATGCATTCCATCTAATTTACCAAATTTATTTCTCAATGTTCTCATATCTTTTTCATTTAAAAATTTATTGAAGTATATCGTTTATACATGAACATGCATAAACAATAAATGCATAGTAAAAGTGGTGAACTTAAAAAACAAACATGCTTATCTCATGCATCACACTACCACTAATACCTTTCATTGTTATGTACTTTTGTTACAAACTGAAAGGACATTGTCAAAATATTACTAACTATAGCCCATTTGGTGTATTTTTGTCCCAACCCATCTGATTATTAAGACCCTGTATTATTATTATACATTTATTATAGCTCATGAGAAAACATTTTCATATTTGTCCTATTACTCATAGTCCATCTTCCATCACTGGCTTCCTGTGTTATACTGCTGTATACTCAATGGCTCTCATTTTCATCACAGAGTTGTGCTGTCATCACCTCAATTTGAGAACATTTTCATTACTCCAAAAGGAAAAATCCATACCTCCTTATACTCCCTTATTGTAGTCCCTTAGAATTGATATAATATCTTTGTTAATGATACAAAAATATTGCAATATTACTGTTAACTATTGTCTATAAGTTACATTAGTTGTAATTTTCCCATGTATCACCTTATTCTTAACATTTTGTAAAAGAAGAACATTTTTATATTTATATTATTAACCGCAATCTTGATCCACTACCAAAATCACTGTTATACAGCCCTAAGACCAAAACTACAATATAGCATTTCACACCTATAGAATGGCCATTAAAATAAAAACAAAAAGAAAGCAAACAAACAGAAAACTACAAGTGCTGGAAAGGACATGGAGAAATAGCAACACTTCTTCACTGTTGGTGGAAATGTAGAATGGTACAGCACCTTAGAAGACAGTTTGGCAATACCTCCAGAAGCTGAATATAGAACTGCCATGTGATCCAGCCATCCATTACTAGGAAGAACTGAAAGCAAGGATGCAAACTGACCTTTGCACATTGATGTTCATAGCAGCTTTATTCACAATTGCTAAAATATCGAAACAAAACAAGAATCCATCAACTGATGAATGGATAAACAACACGTGGTATATACACGCAATGGAATACTTATCAGCTGAAAGAAGGCATGAAATAGGGATGTATATGACAACATGGATCAACCTTGAGGACATTATGTAGAGTGAAATAAGCCAGACACGAAAGGACAAATGTTTTACAGTCTCACTAATACGAGCTAAATACAATGAGTAAACTCACAGAGGTAAGATCTTAGAGTATTGGTTACTAAGAGTTAGAATGTGGGTTGAGAATGGGAGCTGATGCATAATGTATGCAGAATTTTTAATAACATTTATTGTAAAAGTGTGAAATGAATAGAGTTAACAGTAACGCATAGTGAGTATAACTAAGGCTGATGATTTATAAATGTGATTGTATTGAAAGGGATATCTGTGGATGTAAATGTCAGTTGAAAGGAAGCTAGAGCATAATCTAGGGACTGTATAACATAGTTCTCATATCTTTTTAATGCCTTCTTGATCTTTGATAATATCTCCTTAGCTTATGTCAGACACTGGCCTTTGTTACCTTCTTTCTTTTCTTCTTCATTAAATTTGATAGAGGTTTCTGAAACATTTTAGCTTTTCCAAACAGGCAAAATTTGCCTTTACTTAAAAGTTTTGTGTTTTACTTATGTATTTATGCATGTATATAGTTATTTAGTTAGTTATATTTTTATAGAATTCTACTGTTCTCTTATTCTGCCCTTCCTTTTATTCTCTGTGGATTTAAATATATTTTACTAACTACTTTAGAAGGCTACTTAGATCATTGAATTTCAGGATTCATTTTTTAATATACACTTTTAGGGATATAAATATCACTCTAAGCAATCTCTTAGGTGCATCTCTTATGTTTTTGTATTTTTTTTAAATTTAGTTCACATATTTTATAATTTCTTTGACTTTTGGACTCTACTGAAATATATTCCTTATTTTCCAAATAATGGAGATTTATAGTTATATTTTTGCTATTTGATCAATTTCTAACTTATTTCTTTGTATTCAGAAACCAGCTATACTCACATTATTTTCAAACATTTTTCAAACTTTAAGGTTTATTTCATGACCCAACATTTGATCAATTTCAGTAAATATTTCATACACCCTTTACTTCAAGCAAACTGTTATAGTATGGACAGATTTTCTGGATCTTTTCAAAGACCTAGAGGATTTAGAAATTTACCAACAATTACATCACAGACTAATATTGCCAGACTGGAATATACAGCACAACATATATAGAGAGAGGGTGCTTACAAGGGCACTCCTTAATTACAAGGGCAAAGAAATATTAAAGCAATAGTTATCGGTTTCATGCTTATATAAAAGCAACACTTTAGGAGTCTGAGATGAAAGGTTCAAACTGGTATTCATGGGGTCTTTCCTCTTTGGCAAACATAAACTCCAGTTTCTTTTCTGAGCCTTGTGTGATTGCTTATAGCCAATAAGAGACGTACTTGTCTTTTACCCGCCATCTTGATGTTTTCTGCTCTGCTTTTCTCTCTCTGGCCCTCATCACTTAGGAAATGCATATACATTTAAAGAAAACTTCAACTCATTTCTGTTTAGTTACTTTTTGTTCAAGATTCTGGTCTATCAAGTCTGGAAGCCACAGAAATTCTTTAATTTCCACAGTTGTATATTCAGTCCGATGATACTACAGAAGATTCTGAGGCAACACTTTTCTTCTGGGACCACTGGCTCAATTTCTATAGGAATCCAAAAAATTGATGAGATAAAAATTGGAATAAAATGTCAGGTATGTCTCAATTCAATTCCTTTGTGTCCAGTAACTTGGCTCTTCAATCTTTCCTGCTTTAGTTGCTTTCTAATGCCTTCAGATAGCAATTATTTGCGTCTTAATTTTAGTGTTTTTTTTTTTTTCTGCAGTAGGATTAGTTTGATAAAAGCTACTGTAAGAAGCTGGGGTTGATAGATTTTTAGTGTTGAAATCAGAATTAATATATAATAATATACACACATATACACATACATATATTTAGGAGATACTGGGGATAGAACCCAGGACCTTGTACATGGGAAGCAGGTGCTCAACCACTGAGCTACATATGCTCCCCAAGGTACTTTTGATAGAAATAATAATACCACATTCATAATAGTTTGTAGATACTCCTTCTTCATTCACTATTGTCATTCTTTCGGAAGTACAGAAGAATAATAGATGAAACTGAAATTAATTCATAATTTCCCTGAACAATTTATTGCCTGTGTTAGTCATCATTTTATATTTATTAAATGTATTTCAATTACACTGCTAAATCTAGATTATTATGTTGATTTTCTTTTTTAAGTGTTCAACATAAGTCAGCTCGCTATACATTCACTCCTTTGAAAGAAGTCAGTGGAAAATAAGATTCCATTTGTGATATGAGACACCTTGCCCTAGTGGAGAACTTGACCTATTATTTTGTATAGATGGAAGACAGATTATGGGTGCAATCTCATACATTGAATATGCCTTAGTCATTAAGTAGAACCATTGAATTTCTGTTTTGATAATAATTTAACACAGCCAAAACCTTTGATTCTTCCAAAACAGGTCCCCTGGCAGGAGAATATGAAATGTTTTCCACTATTCTACTAAAAAACCTTTACCTTGAGCTATATCTCTCAAATACACAAAATCAATTTGATATGGATCAAAAATGAAATCTGAAAAATCTATGAGAGTTAAAACAATAAAGCTTCTAGAAGAAAGCTTAGTGAAGTTTCTTCATGACCTTGGGGTACACAAAGACTTCTTAAACTGTAAATAATATGCATTAAACATAAAAGAAAAGAAGATAAACCATACTTTATTAAAATTAGGAATATCTCTTAATCAAGATATACAGCGAACACAGTAAAAATGTTCCCATTGCATATATCTGAAAAAATCAATCATATAAAGATGCATTTTTTTAAATCTCCATGAGTCAGTAAGAACAGACAAGAACCTAACTTTAAAAGAGTGAGAGACTTAATCAGGCACTTCTAAAATGAGGATATTCAAAATAAGTATTATGGACATGAAAATTAAAACTGCACTGAAACCACTACACACCCACAAGAATGATAACATTTACAAGACTGACCATACCAAGAGTAGGTTAGAATGTGGAACAACTCGTTATTGCTGGCGAGAGTGTAAATTGTCTTAATCACTATGAAAAACTATTGGTAGTATCTACTATTGATAAGCATGTACCAATCTCAAATCAGGCAACTCCAACCCTAAGTATATGCCTAATAGAAATGAATGCATATATCCACCATTAAACAAGTAAAACTTTTCAAAGTAGGTTTATTCTTAATATTCAAAAAGGCAGGAACATATATGTCTTTCACCAGAATAGATAAATTATGGCATAATGTGTTATTACAATGGACTACTGCAGACTAATACCAAAGAAGAGATTACTGCAATATGCAACAATATGATTAAATCACATGTACTTTTTATTAAGTGAAAAAAAGTAAGTACAAAATACCACTGCAGGATTCTATTCACAGTAATCAAACAGGGAACATTAATTGAAGGTTTTAATTGTCAAAAGAGTGGTTACCTTAATTTGGTAAATTAATAATTGAAATATCTACATATATTCTATAACAACAGGATTTACATAGTTTTTACTATCTATATCTCTATCTGTTATTAAACTGTGCAGTTAGGATTTCTTTATTTTATGCACCTCACTGTGTTTTCAATCACAAATTAAAGAAAAACACACTTGGCAATAACTGAGAATCATATTCATTTTGAAGGGAGTGAAGAAGTGTGAAATACCTTAATCACTTTTGTAGGCTCTCCAATGACCATGAGTGGGGGAAACTAAAGGGAACAGTTCATTTCTGTCACTCTTTTTTTTTTTCCCCCACAAATGTGTCTGAGTATTAATCACCTCAGTTTTATGGGCAGGCAGGAGGGTGCGAGATATCAGTGAGCATGTTGCCTTTGCTATTTTATGTACTATAAATATAAACGTTTTTATATATAATGTGCCAGGAAAAAATTAGGACTCATTGGTCTATAGCATGCATTTCTTATTTCCTTGTTTTTTGGTGAGTCAAGTGTTTAATACTGCTCTTGTCAGATGGCATGACTGAGTCAGGAATAAAAGAAGTAGGCTTGATATAATTTATATAACTTGATTTGTTGTAAAAAATGCTATCGAAGGTGTATAAGTCTGGCAAACTTTTGTGGATATTGAGTAGAGTTGCCATTTATAGCTTAACAAACACTTGTCATCACTTCAGTTAGGCCTGGGGTTCTGAACCGTTTTTGTTCCACGAATCCCTTTATCAGTTAGGCGAAAACCATGGACCCCTTTACTAAGTCCATAATATACTGTGTATTATTTGATAAATATATCACACCCATACCAACACAACCCCACAAGAATAATGTTGTTTTTGAATTTTCAATTCGAGCTCATGGACCCCGTGAAATCTTTCCATGGACCCTTTGGAGTTCTGTGGACCCATGGATAAGAGCACTTGAGTTAGACTGAGCTGGGGAGAAGAGTATAATGGCCACATTGGATCAGAGATAAATAACGTAAAGTAAACAAGGGGAAAATCCCTGAGGATTTCCAATTTTACTGCTGAAACTTGGAAGGGAAATAGATTTTTTGGCAAAATTGGAGAGATAATTTTAACAAAATTTTGGATAAACACAAGTTAGAGAAGTAGAAAAGTTTGTTCTTATATGGAGGTATTCAAATTAAAACAGAAGAAATTGACCTGAAAATAAAAAATGATATGAAAAAATGAGGGGCGGTTTATAGATAGAATGTGGAAAGACAAAGAGAATACAATGATCCTTAGTTTCAATGCCAATTGATAAAGATTATTTCTGCTAAATATGTGGAATTTTATTAATGTATTTAACAGCAGTCAATTCAATCATATATGTGTGCATGTATATAAACTCATTTTCCTTATTTTCCCATTAGTTTCTCTAAAATATTATCTACAGTTCATATAAGTATTAATTATGAATTGCAACTTACACCATGGTTGAGATTTAATATTATAAAACTTCATGGGGTGGATGTGGCTTAAGCAGTCGACTGCCTGCCTACCACATAGGAGGTACTGGGTTCAGTTCCTGGTGTCTCCTAAAGAACATGAGCAAGACAGTAAGCTGACACAAAGGACTGGCACAGTGAGCTGATAAAACAAGATGACACAATGAGATGACATAACAAGATGTTGCAATGAGATGTCTTAACGAGATGAAGCAACAAGGAGACAAATGAGGGGGTACAACAAGACATACAACAAGCAGGGGACAAATGTGGCTCAAGCAACTGGGCACCTCCTACCACATGGGAGGTCCTGAATTCAGATCCCGGTGCCTCCTAAAAGAAGGCAAGCAGATACAGAAAGCACACAATTTAAAGTCACAGAAAGCAGACAGCAAGCACAAACAATGGGAGGCGGGGATAAATAAATAAATAAATCTTTTAAAAATGTGTATATTTTAAAAATGTCACAGAAAGCAGACAGCGAGCACAAACAATGGGAGGCGGAGATAAATAAATAAATAAATCTTTTAAAAATGTGTATATTAAAAAAATAAACTTCATATACATCTTGTCTTTTAGGCCTTGGATCATTTTTATCTTTTCATTTAAAAGATGCATTTCATTGTGATACACTAAACCTTATGGTATGATAGAGCTTAACAATAATAGGAAATATTTTTATTCCAAAGAAGTAAACCAAACCATTAAATGGAGTAAAAATGAAAACCCAAGCCTTAGCCTCAAAGCAGAAAACTCAAAAATCATTTAAAAGTCTGGTTGTTCTTTGTATAAAATGTATTGCAGAGGCATTCAATGGTTTGGAAAAAAAAACAGAACAACACTAAGGAGAAAATGAAGGTAATCATTAGCTTTACAAATCATAGATAAGAATGAAATGTATACAAGATACGCACATACACATCTATCTTGGGCTAATATATCTTCTTAAGGCATTTACAGATAAAAATGTATAACTTAAACAATATATTTTAGCACTTTAAATAACTTGCTTGCTAACCTATTAATCTATTACTTTAACTATTCACCATACTGCTGCTATCCTTTATATGGAATTGGTATATCATATTTATTTAGTCAACCCTCAAATTCTTTTGACATTATAAGCACTGAATTGTCCATGAATCATATGGAGACCTATTCTTTTATTATTGTAACAATGACATATTATTTTATCTGTGACTTCAAATTAAAATATGCTTTAAAAATATTTTGGCAAGAAAAGAAACATGTTTTGGCTAATATGAAGAAATACTTGTTTTCTGCTGTCCCTTTTTTATTCTTTCATTTTTACCTAGTGTAGCTATTATTCAACTAGTACTTTGATAAATTTCTCTGCACATACACATATGTCTGCCTATACACAAACATATTTGTATAATTCCATGATTATATATATATATATATTTGGAAGGTCTAGTTGAATTGATTAATGCACTCAATTTTGATTCAGTGTGCTAGCTTCAGCATCTGGGAATATTCTAATTGATTGCCTGATGGGGTAATTGGATAGATCAAACAGGGAGTATTTAGTGGTCAATGCAATTGTTCTGCATGACCTTACAGTGATGGACACAAAACATGGCAAATATAATCAAAATTTATAAAAGTTTATGGTCTAAAATGTAAACTATAGTGTAAACCATTAACCATGTTTAGCAGCTATGTTTCACTGTTTGTATATCAGTTATAACAAAACTACCATCCACATGTAAAATGGTATTAATATGGGGGGGGAGAAAAGGAGGAGGATGTTGGGTATATGAGAGTTTCCTGTATTCTGGGTGTGACTTTGCTTTGACCTAAATGTGCTTTGAAAACAAAATGAAAAATACTGAGACACTGGGGAATGAGTGGGGTAAGGTTCCACAGTACAGACAGGACACCAGATATTGCAGTGATGAAAGGCAAAATGTCAACAACACCAAAAAAAATTTTTTTAATTTTTAAAATATTTTTCATTTTTTTAAATATCCCAATCTTTTAATTTTATTTTACTTCTAATTTTTTAAAAAAATATGTATTTTATCTCATATTTAAACTTATTATTTCATTTTCCTATTAATTGTATTTGGCTATTGTAATGGCTTCATCTTTGAAGAGGCTTTGGATCCCAGAAGGGTTACAACTTGGGCAGGGGAGGATCATTGGTGTGGTGTGTCAGGGAAAGGATGCATGGGAGGAAGTTCACCTGAACATACATATAAGGTATATAAAAATGTTCAAATGTTCATGGGCATTGTCACCATGGGTGGAGATTCACACAATAAACGAGAGAATACTGAATTCCCATCCTGGAAGCTCTGCCACATTCTCTAAGGGAGCAGCAACAGTCCCCCAAGTGCAGGGGCAGTGACTGGTGAAGGAGGATAATCCACTTATGGGCCCTTGATATTGATGACTATGCTTATGAGTCTTTGCTCTTGAAATGGAAACTTAGCCTATTGTTATGGGGTGCCTAAGAGTTGCCTCCTGAGAGCCTCCTTGTTGCTCAAATGTGGCCTTTCTCTAAGCCCAACTCAGCATATGAATGCATTTCCTTCCTCCCAGGGTGGCATATGATTCCCAGGAATGAGCCTCCTTGGCACCGAGGGATGGCTACCAAGTGCCAAAATGGCAATGCAACTGGAAAAAGACCTCAAATAAAAGGGGGAAAATGTAAAGATAAATAAGTTTATATGGCTAAGAGACTTCAAAGTGAGTCGGGAGGATATCCCAGAGGTAACGCTTATGCACATCTCAGCAGGATTTCATAGACTTCCAAAGTGGATTCCACCCCAAATAGTGGGTCTGTTGAAGTCTCTGGAGACATCCGGGTCCCATGGTCAGGGTAGATGGCGCCAGAGTTTGGTGCCTTGCCGGTGGGACCTACTTTGAAGTTTGTGCTCCTGAGCATGAAAGAGTTGGACTACATTATGTCTTCCCTGCACATGGTTCATCTGTCCTTCTATTTAAACCTATACTTGGTGCTGGAGTACATCTAGGGACTCAAGTCTTTTGCCTGTCCATGTGCCAGCTGGGCCTGGATCCTAGGTGGAGCTGCAACACCTACTCTACATCTCACTGGACTCAACCAGGACTACTAGCAGGGAGATGATGATGGACAATGGCTATTCCCAGGGAATGGAGAGACTCTTCACCTGTAAGCAGGATAGTCTCATCCATCTTCCCCATGGGATATAAGCCCCCTTTCAACTGGAGGTGGAGTGGACATCACCATCTCAGAATCCTAAGAATTGGGGGAAGAGCTATGGACTAGAGTAGACTTACTGGTATTCTACTATAGACATATTATGATTCTAGCACTGGAAGAAATGACAACATTGGTGTTGAGCCAGTGACCACTGGAGGCTCTGGGGGCAGGGAGAGGGAAAAACAGTTGTAATACGGGGGCTTTTTTGGGACTTGGGTATCATCCTGAGTGACATTACAATGACAAATATATGTCATTTTATATCATCACGTACCATGCAGAACTGTGTGAGATAAAAGTGTAAACTACAATGTGAACTACGGTACATGCTTAATGGCAAAGCCCCGGGATGTGTTTATCAATTGCAATGAATGCACCACACTAATAAAGGATGTTTATGTGGGAGGGTGTGGGAAGTGTGGGAAGTGGGACATATGGGAATCCCCATATTTTTTGTGTAACATTTATGTAATGTAAGTATCTTTAAAAAAATTTAAAAAAAGAATTATACACCATGAAAAAAAAAATCAATAGAAGTCCCTGGGGCGGGTTTCCTCCCTGGAATGGGGACACAATGTCTGGAGGCATGAAAACCCTCTTGCAACCTTAAGAGTAAAAACCAAAGACAAATGGCAGTGCAAGGAAACAGCAGGACCTTGGTTCCCTCATGGTATCATTGACCTGACCTACCAGCCTTGGATGTCCTAGACCTAGGCTTTTTATGCATGACATATAAACCCTTTGTTTACATCCCTGAGTAGGGTTTCGGTTACTTAAAGCCAAAACCTATATTAACAAATACATTGATGTATTTTTTAAGGTTTTGTTAAAGAAGTGTTTACTGATACCTCCCCTCTGTAGGGCAGATTTCCATGCTGGTAAATCATATATGATTCATTCCCTCAACAAGCCTAGCTCATGAAGTCTTCAGATTTCTTTCCTTATATTATACCAAGATATTCCATGTGTCTCAACTTTACTTAGTTTGAGTCATTTAGTCTTTATGTGGTGTACTACATTGATTAATTTTCTTATGTTTAACCATCCTTGTATATCTTGGATGAAACCCACTTGGTCATGGTGTATAATTCATTTGCTATGTTGTTGAATGTGATTAGCAAGTATTTTGTTGAGGATTTTAGCACCTAGGTTCATTAGAGAGATTGGTCTGTAATTTTCCTTTCTTGTGGCATCTTTGTTTGGCTTTGGTATTAGGGTAATGTTGGCATCATAGAATGAGTTAGGCAATGTTCCTTCTACTTCTATTTTTTGGAAGAGCTTAAGCCTGATTGGTGTTAGTTCTTTCTGGAATATTTGGTAAAATTCACCTGTGAATCTGTCTTGTCCTGGGCTCTTCTTAGTTGGGAGGTTTCTGATGACTGAATCTATCTCTTTACTTGTAATTGGACTGTTGAGTTCATCAATTTCTTCTTCCATCAATTTAGGCTGTTTGTGAGTGTCTAAGAATTTTCCAATTTTCTCTAAATTATCATTTTTGTTGACATATAATTTTTCAAAGTATTTTTTTATGATGCTCTTTATTTCTGTGGGGTCAGTGATAATATCCCCTTCCTCATTTCTTATTTTGTGTATTTGAATTTGCTCTGTTTTCTTCTTTGTTAGTCTGGCTAAGGGTTTGTCAATTTTATGGATCTTCTCGAAGAACCAGCTTTTGGTTTTGTTTATTGTTTCTAGTGCTTTCTTATTTTCTATTTCATTTAGTTCTGCTCTAATCTGTGTCATTTCCTTCTTTCTACTTCCTTTGGGGTTAGTTTGTTGTTGCTTTTCAAATTCCTCTAGGTGTGCAGTTAGGTCTTTGATTTTAGCTCTTTCTTCTTTTTTGATATATGCATTTATGGCTATGTTCCCTCTCAGTACAGCTTTTGCTGCATCCCATAGGTTTTGATAGTTTGTGTTCTCATTTTCATTCATTTCCAGGTAGTTACTGATTCCTTTTGTTTTCCTCCCTGACCCACTGTTCGTCTAAGTGTCTTTTGTTTAACTTCCATATCTTTGTGCAAATAGAGAAAAATATATAGAATGATTTAAAATGCCAGAATGATGATGAGAGAGAGAAAGAGAAAAGAAAATACAGAATGAAAAAAGTTAAAAGAAGAAAAAAGAAAACAGAATAGACAAAATATAAATTGAAACCAGAAAAGTTGAAAACTGAATAAAGAAATGTGGAATGTAATAACCACAACAGAATGCAGAAGATAGAAAGACGAAGGAAGGGAAAGAGATAACATTGGTAGACAAAATTAGTATACACAGAAAATAGGAAATCAAGGAAGAAAACCACAGCAAAGAAGAAACAGGCTAGCAGCACCTAATTTTAAAAAGAGGGGTAGAGAGGAAAGAAATACAAGAAACAAACAAACAAAAACAAATAAACAAACAAGTAAGCAGTCAAATCTTTTGATATTTCATTGTCCAGAACTATAACACATGGCCACGCATAGGTGCAAAGGGGATCATATGACTCAGTAATTCACTTCCCAGAGAGCATAGGAAGGAAAGGGAGAGAGTTTTGGGAATTATATTGAATAAGCCAATCCATAGAACCATGATTATATTTTAAAGATGCATTGCAATATTAAAGATAATTCTTTGACCCCTTTGGAATTGATTTACTATATGTTGTAAGAGATAAAATGTATTATTATTTAATAACAATGGATTTTTTTACCTCTGTTTTGAAGGTCACATTTTATAATATTTCTATTCTTAAATGTGTCTTCTTGTGCAAAAATGACATACTATTTGATTTATAATAGTTCAGTAATAAATTTTAATTTACTACAATTCTCTGCACCATATTTTAAAAAAAGTTCCATATACTTTCCAACTATTAAAAAACAATTAAAAAGTGAGACATTTTGAAGCAAAAGGAATCAAAAAGAAAGAAAATAATTAGGAAATAAAATGAGAGATTTGCAGGGGACAAAAAGAAATACAAAACAATGAACTTGATATAGAATAGAGAGTGATAAATAAGCAGTTGGGGATGTAGAGAACAACTGCAAAGATAACAGGAATCAAAATCAATGCTTAAATCATGTTTATCCGAAAGATGTAAAGAAGGCGGGCAATGAGAATTAGAAAAGATTTAAATGTTATACTTTTGAAATAGATAAGTACATTAGGAGACAGCTTAATTAACATCAATAAAACATATTTGATAAACATTTCTATTGCACACCAATATTTCTGGTTCTCTTCCTTGTGAACATAAGGGAGGTTTTCACTTCCACAGTCCATTGAAGTTAGGTGTGAATGTGTAACTTGTTTTAGTTAGAGAAAGATCTGGCACTTCTAGATGGAAGCTTTAAAGAGCTTGTGGGTGATTCCATAGGTTCTATCTTCTCCATCAGTAGTGATTGTAAAGTGGGTTTGATGTGGATATGATGGAATCACAAAATCAAAAATACCTAGACTCTATAGTGACCAGATGGATGGCAATTGCCCTGAAAACTCACCAAAACCCAGGCCCTTAGAGGATATTTTTGTGGGGGAAAAAAAACAACAAAAAATTGTTGTTGTGCTAAGTCATTGAGATTTTGTCACATTATGGCAACCATGAATAATAAACATGGAAAAGTGAATTGCTCATGAATTATACAGAAGCCAATTCCATTATGATTATTATGGCAATAAGAAAATACTTTAAATTGTGAAATGACTTCAAATTAAAATATACCATTAGAGTAATAAGATTTTAATAAGAAAATAAACACGTTTAATCTCATATAAAGAAATGCTTGTTTTTCACTATCCCATTCCATATTATTTTACTTTTTACAAAGTATAAATATATTCATGTTATGTTTTTTGCACAATTACATATATTATGATGCCATAGCATATAATAATTCATTATTAATCTAGTGGAAATAAAATATGCAAACAAGTTTGCTTCAGATTTAGAGGGTTGAAAACTCAAATTTATACGTGCACACAAGCTAAGTCAAATACTAAAACATAACATCATTCTAACTATATTGCAACCGAGCAGTTGAAGAACCAAAGATTAATTAATTAATTTACAGTGAGCATTATAAGTGGCAAAGATCCCCAAATATTCAGGTATTCATACAACCACTGTTTCTTCCTTACAGGAAGCCAAAATTATAATTATGTTTTATTAGCAGCCTTAATATCATTAAGTAAAATCCAGATGAATTTAATTAGTTTAAAGTGTGATTCTAAGATCCTTCTAAATCGACTAAGGTATGTGATTATAAAGAACATTAGAATACTTCTAGATGATATATAACCTTTGCTGAACAGTGCAAAAGACATACCAACAAAACCCAGCTCATTTATTACATTTATTTTCTAACTTCAAAGCAACACTTTAATCTTTAATAATAAACATATTATTATTTTTCTAAATAAGTGATGTGCAGGTAACTCTTGATTACAGTATTCAGGGACCTTGAATATATTGTATTTTATCTATTGGAATGCCGCCTTGCTTATGACCCACCTACTCTGTAATCATCCATTAACCAACTTCAAAATGCACAACAATATGAACCCCCAATTACAACCTCCAAATTGTTGAATGCTGCTAGAGAAAGCACAAGTAAGTCTTCAGTAAGGCTCCCAGGATTTCTTCAGCATGGTACTATTTAACTCTTTCTAATATCAGTTTCATTAGTTATCCCAACACCTCACTTGTGTTCAAAATCATTTCTTGCCCCTTCACTTTAAAGAAAGATGATTATAAACTCTATTATTTAGTAAATATCAAAACACACCGATATTTGCCTACAAACTTTACCTGTCCTTTTCAATGTCTCTTATCTTTCTTACTGGAAGAGACATATATTTTCATATTCATAGTTAACTCTCTACATCTCTCAATCTTCTATGATGTCTTGTGAAATCAATAATCCTGATTTTCTATTTATCATCTACTCCTTCTACACTAGGGTTTAACTTTTAGGATATCAACATATTTAAATATCACTTCTTAAACACTAAATTAAAACAAAACAAAATAAAAACTCTACCATCTTGGTGGCTTGGAGTTAGTAGCCCAGTAAAAACAAAACAAAACAAAACAACCGTGTTCTTAATCTTAACCTAATCCTGTGAGTGTGAACCCATTGTAAATAGGCCATTTTGATGTGGTTACTTCATTTAAGATGTGACACACTGAATCAGGATGGGTCTTAATCTAGATTACTGGAGTCCTTTATAAGCAGAATGAAAGTCAGACAGAGAGGAAGCCTCAGGGAGCAGTAAGAAGTTGGAACTCAACAGAACCTGGAAGATAAAGGAGACAACTTACCATGCACATTGTCATGTGACAGAAAAACAAGAGTCAAGGATAGCTGACAGCCAGCCCTGGAATGACACAGTCTTTTGGGAGAAAGTATCGCCTGGCTGATGCAGTGATTTTGGATTTCCCATGAGCTAATAAATTCCATTGTTTAAGCCAATCCATTGTTAGTATTTATTCTGGCAGCCAGGATAGTAAAACTCTAGCTCTAATTTTCTAACCAAATTTCTTGAAGGAAACTTAGACCTGTATATTCTATCTCCATTTCCTTACCTATAATTCTTTTCTCATGCCAATTGCTTTTATAACACTGGCTTAATATGACATAATTGGAAAGGTTCCAGCTAAAGTTACTAGTGGGTCACATCTGGCCAAAACAAGTGGACAATTTTTGGACCTTATTTTATATGATCTATCTTTTTACATTGAGCAAACTATCTTTCTTAAAATTTTACTTGGCCTTTGCTTCTGTGGCACTATTTTCAGACCATTTTATACTTTCATGTGTTGTTGCTCCTCATTGCTGTTGTTCATGATGTATTGTACTCAGACCATTCCTTAAAGGACGATGTAACTCATACATTCATCTTCAACTCTCTGAACTTCTCACACTACTTACTTGTCTAATTCATTAAATTTTAACATGGATAACTTGAACTTTATACCAAATTTGTACATCATGGTCTTTCTCTTATGTATGACTTTCTATTGATATTTATTCCTTTACCTTATTCATTTAATGAGTATTTGCAGAGGATTTACTAAGTACAAGGCAATCATCTATGAGATGGCAATACTATGGAAAACAAAGCAGAAGATGTCTCCAAGAAATCAGATGTCTCTGTTTTCAAAGGCCTATGAGTGAAAAGTAGAGTAGGACATCAAAGTATCATCTGAAAAATGCATTATTAACTACATTTATTAGACTTATTATCTTCATTTTAAGGTAGTAAACTTTTGTCACTCTTAATATCAATCAGTTGTTTTTAAATTTTATTAGAAGCTGTTGGTTTTTAAATTTCTAATAAATTGGTTAAATGACCACAGATTTTATTGATTTAGGAATTTTTCAATCTAGTAAAAAATTTTTGTACAACTTCTCTAATTATGGTAAAATGTTAATGAGTTTTTTAGAAAAAAAATCATGTAATATTGAAAACATTTCTCAAGTATTTAGAAATGTTCTCTTCACAGCACACAATTTTTTAGGTAACAACCATTGTTAAAATCACATCTTTACTGTGAAATGACAGTTTAGGTGTGACTACCTTTTCAAAAATCCTTGCAAATTACTACAGTACTAGGAGCTATTTCCCAAAAAAGTGGTGGGCAGCAAATTTGAAATAATTTTTATTTTTGTAAAATAAAAAATACATGGCAATTTTTTAAGCTCAAAATACTTGAAAACAGTCAACAACTTAATTAGTGAACCTCTGTGCAGTAAAGATATTTTCCTTTTTACTTCACCTCTTTTTAGTGAAAATATATTGTAAATATTTTCAAATAAAAACTAGGTAACAAAACCCACAGGACAGCATGAGTATGAAGCAGAAATAAAACTTAGCAAAAATATAATTTTCTTATTTTTTGCATAAGTAGACTTTAGTTCTGTTTTTTTTTTCCCTCACTCTGTGGATTTCTTTGTACGCTTCACTGTGGAGACCAACACCCTATATTTGATCAGAGTATTTTTAAAGCACGTCTCATCATGCTATTTTATCTCCTCAAATAGTTTAAGATTTTAGAAATCTTTTGGTCATTAGGTTTAATCACTTTTGTTTTTCAAATAACCATGTGAATTATATGACCCTTGAAAGTGTATTCTTATACTGATATCTTCCACTGAACTACCTGAAATGTATCCCTGAATCCTCCTACATAGTTGTCTGTAGTTTCCTCAAAAAGACTTAAAATTTTATCTATCTTTAAGCTGTCCTTTGTTATTTCAGTAAATCTCCTGCCCCCAAATATTTTTTCATCTAACTATTCTCACACTTGAAGAAACTGTCCCACTATCAATACTCTATTAAGTTGCCTGGATGTGAAATAGATGCTCTTTATTGCCCTGTTTAATACTCTGCATTCTTCTTTCACAGCACTTATCCTATTGAAATTTAATTACTGATTTATTACATTTTCGCCTTTCCTTCTAGGCACAAAGCCTAAAAGCTATTTGTTTTTTTAACAAATTATTCAGCAAAACTGTCTTTCAAATATGAAAGCGAGTATAAAATATTAACAAACAAACAGAAGCAAAGAGAGTTTGCAAAAAAGAATCCACCTTTGCAGGAAATACTAAAGGTAGACTTAGAACCTGAAAGAAAAATACAGGAGAGAGAGGCTTGGAGGAGAGTATAGAAGAAAGAATAGCAGAAAAGATAACTAAAAGAGTAAAAAAGAAAGACAAAAATAAGATGGCATATGAAAATCAAAGAATAAAATGCAGGAAGTAAATAGTGCATTTACAGTTATATCATTGAATGCGAATGGATTAAACTCCCCAATCAAAAGATATAGGCTAACATAACAAATGAAAAAACATCAGCCATCCATATGCTGCTTACAAGAAACTCACCTTAGACCCAGGGATGCAAATTGGCTGAAAGTGAAAGTCTGGAAAAAAATACACCATGCGAATAGCAAACAGAAAAGAACAGGGGTAGCTATAGTAATTTCAGACATAAACGCAAAAAAAGTTATAAGAGATACAGAAGGCCATTATATATTAATAAAAGGGACAATCCATAAGGAAGATATAACAATTACAAAAACCTATGCACCTAACCAGGGTGCCCCAAAATACATGAGATAAACTCTGGCAAAACTGAAGGGAGAAATAGACATTTCTACAATAATCGTTGGAGACTACAACACCCCACTCACATCATTAGAGAGAACAACTAAACATAAGATCAACAAGGAAACAGAGAATTTGAACAACATGATAAACAAGTTAGAACTAACAGACATATACAGAACACTGCATCCAAACTCAGCAGTTTACACATTCTTCTCAAGTGCCCCTGGATCTTTCTCCAGGATAGACAACATATTAGATCACAATGCAGCTCTTAATAAATATAAAATGACTGAAATTATATAAAACACCTTCTCAGATCATAATGGAATGAAACTGGAAATCAATAATAGACAGGAAAAAAGTAAATTCACAAATATGTGGAGGCTGAACAACATACTCCTAAATAATCAGTCAGTCAAAGAAGAAATTGCAAGTGAAATCAGTAAATATATCAAGATAAATGGAAACGAGAACACAATGTATCAAAAGTTATACAATACAGCAAAGGCGTAGTTTATAGCCCTAAATGCCTATATTAAAAAAGAAGAAAGAGCCAAACTCAAAGACTTAACTGAACAACTATAGAAACTAGAAAAAGAACAACAAACCAATCCCTAAGCAATCAGAGGGAAAGAAATAATAAAGATTAGAGCAGAAGTAAATGAAAATGAGAACAAAAAAACAATAGAGAAAATCAACAAAACCAAAAGCTGGTTCTTTGAGAAGATCAATAAAATTAAGAAACCCTTAGCTAGATTAACAACAACAACAACAAAAAAAAAAAAAACAGAGAAGATGCAAATAAATACAATCAGAAATGAAAGGGGGAAGTTACAAATGACCCCATAGAAATAAAAGAATCATAAGAGGATATTATGAGAAACTATATGCCAACAAACTAGACAACCTAGAAGAAACAGGCAAATTCCTAGAATAAAACAAACAACCTACACTGATGCTACAAGAAATACAAGAATTTAACAAACTAATCACATTTAAGGAGATTGAATCCATCATCAAAAATCTCATGGCAAAGAAAAGTTCATGAACAGATGGCTTCACAGGTGAATTCTACCAAGCATTTAGAAAAGAATGAACACCAATCCTGTTTAAACTCTTCCAAAAAATTGAAGAGGACAGAAAATTACCCAACACATTTTATGAAGCCAACATCACCCTAATACCTAAGCCAGATAAAGACACTACAGAAAATTACAGAACAATCTCTCTAATGAACATAGATGCAAAAGTTCTCAACAAAATACTTGCAAATAGAATCCAACAGCATGTCAAAAGACTTATACATCATGACCAAGTGGGATTTATTCCTGGAATGCAAGGTTGGTTCAACATAAGAAAATCAATTAGCTTAATAAACTGCATTAACAAATTGAAGGAAGAAAACCACATGATCATCTAGATCGATGCAGAAAAGGCATTTGACAAAATACAGCACCCTTTCTTGATGAAAACCCTTCAAAAGATAGTAATAGAAGGAAAATTCCTCAATATGATAAAAGGCATATATGAAAAACCCAGAGCCTACATCATGCTCAATGGGGAAAGGTTATAAGCATTCCCTCTAAGATTGGGAACAAGACAAGGATGCCCACTGTCATCATTGTTATTCAATATTGTACTAGAAGTTCTAGCTGGTGCAATTAGACAAGAAAAAAAAAAAAATAGAGGCATCCAAATAGGAAAGAGGAAGTAAAACTCTCACTGTTTGCGGATGAAAAGCTTGAAGTATCCATAACAAAGCTACTCAAGCTAATCAATGAGTTCAGCAAACTGGGAGAATACAACATCAACATGGAAAAATCAGTAATGATTTTGTACACTAGTAATGAGCTTTCTGAGGAGGAAATCACAGGGGGAAATTCCATTTTCAATAGCAAAAAAAAAGACTGAAATACCTAGGAGTTAATTTAACCAAACAAGTCCAAATCTTATATGCAGAAAATTACAAAACAATGCTAAAAGAAATTTTAAGAGACCTAAACAAATGGAAAGGCATTCCATGTTCATGGATTGGAAGAATAAATATGGTGAAGATGTCAATCTTACCTAAACTGATCTATGAATTCAATGCAATACTAATCAAAATCCCAACATCTTACTTTACAGAATTAGAGAAGGCAATTACCAAATTCATCTGGAAGGGTAAGTGCACCTGAATATCCAAAAGCATTCTTAAAAAGAAGAGCAATGTGGGAGGAATTTCACTGCCTGACCTTGAAACATATTACAAAGCTACAGTGGCCAAAACAGCATGGCACTGGCATAAAGATAGACACATCCATCAGTGGAATAGAATTGAGAACCCAGAAATAAACCCTCACGTATACAGTCAACTGGTTTTTGACAAACCTACCAAGTCCATGTTAATGGGAAAAAACATTCTCCTCAACGAATGGTGTTGGGACAACTGGATATCTATAACCAAAAGAATGTAAGAGGAACCCTATCTCACCCCCTATACAAGAGTCAACACAAAATGCATCAAAGATCTAAATATAAAAAACAGGAGTAAAAAACTACTAGAAAAAAATGTAGGATAACTTCTTCAAGACCGCATAGTAGGTGGTGGTTTATTGGACCTTACACCCAAAGCATGTGCAACAAAAGAAAAAATAGATAAATGGGATCCCCTCAAAATTAAACACTTTTGCACCTCATAGGACTTTATCAAAAGGATGAAAAGGCAGCCAACTCAATGGGAAAAATATTTGGAAATCACATATCCAATAAGGGTTTAATATCCAGAATATATAAAGAGAAGTTACAACTGAACAGTAAAAAAAACAAATGACCCAATTGAAAAGTGGGCAAAAGACATGAATCGACATTTCTCCAAAGAAGAAATACAAATGGTAAAAAAACACATGAATAAATGCTCAACATCACTCATGATTAGGGAAATGCAAATCAAAACTACAATGAGATATCATTTCACACCTGTCAGAATAGCCACTATTAAAAAGACAGAGAACTACAAGTGTTGGAGAGGATGTGGAAAGATAGGAACATTTCCTCACTGTTGATGGGAATGCAGAATGGTACAGCCACTGTGGAGGACTCTTTGGCAGTTCCTAAAGAAGTTGAATATAGACTTGCCATGTGATCTGGCAAAACCTCTACTGGGTATATACCCAGAAGAACTGAGAGGAGTGACACAAACAGATGTCTGCACAATGATGTTCATAGCCACATTATTCATGATTGCCAAAAGTTGGAAACAACTTAGGTGTCCATCAACAGATGAATGGATAAACAAACTGTGGTCTATTCACACGATGGAATATTATGCAGCTATAAGAAGAAAGGAAGTCGTAAAGCATATGACAACATGGATGAACCTGGAGGATGTTATGTTGTGCAAAGCAAGCCAGACACAAAAGGACAAATACTGTATGATTGCGTTACTATGATCCAAATATATTGTGTAACACATTGTTTGATTAAAAAAAAATTATATGTATCCAGTACATTTAATTGAGAAATTTATGTATTTATTCATCTGTTTATGTTTTAGTTTTTAATTGTTTATATTTTCAATTATTAAATGTACAAAATAAAGTTAAAAAAATTTCTCCCTCATTTCCATTTTCTTGGACTCATATATTGTGAGAGTGTGCTAAGCAGCACATTAAAATACCATCTCAATGTGATATTTCACTTAAAGCAATCTATATTGAGACTCCTGTTTAGTTCTTTTAAAAATGATAAACTTCTTATAATTAGGAACATGAAAATCTTCCTAATCTAAATTTCAAAATCTAGATCTGTTGACTGTGTTTTTATATATACCAAATAAAATATAAATTATCAAAATAGCAAATTATTAATTTCTTTCACAAATTGCATGATAATTTTGAGAGCACCAGGTTAGACTACTGCATTGAGCTTTGCTGTTGTCACAAGGAATACATATGATCATTTATAAAATGACAGAAAAGGCAGTGTTAGTTCCTTTACAGATTTGTTTATATTTGAGCAAACAAATGAAGCATATTTAAAATATTTAATTATTTTGAATCCCCTACATCTTAGGGGCAAGTGTTCTCTTTCTTTACATAGTTATATGTGGTCTCTTTCTAATACAAACACACACAAACAATGTTATAGTTCTGATATTATCTTTAGCCTCTCTTAGCATGGCATAATTATACTTCAATTCGGCCCTTAAAAAAGATACAGGGTACAAGATCCCAATAAAAATAAGGCTTAATCAATGTTCTCTATTTTATGTCCTTACTTTGAATTTATTGCGAAGCTGTTCCTATTGTCACAAAACTAGGCTACCTTATTTGTTTTTATTTTTTCCTCAGTGTTCATCTTTCTAAAAATAACTTGAAAAGCATTATAACTTTGTTGATATGAGCAGACATATATGAATCAAAATGTTGTGTATGTTTCTTTTTGTATTTGATGTCTATTCATAGTACGGTGGAGTGATTTTAATGTATGGTCTTTGTATTTTAAGTCATATAACACTATACCTAAATATAAAGCTATGTTCTAACTATGTAGTTATTTTTTTACCTAACTTAACCACTATAAATACAATGATTTGTTTTTAATTCTTGATTTGATATATTATGGTTTACTTATTAAATTAATTATATAATTTAAAAATATCTTTATTGCATAAGTTAAAATTGAACATTATTTAAATCACATAAAAGTTTTTTGTCTAATGTTTGATCACTGTGCTATCTTTCATAGGTGCTGGAGTCTTAACCCAAGGAGAAAATGTTCTTACTGCCCTTTTTTGTGTCAAAAAAGTGCCAGGTGTGAGAAGTTTTCCTATTAAATTGGATTCTCTATTTCTGCTATTCCATGCATCATTTTGTTTTATCACCCCAGTTGACATAGTTTGTGATAGATATTCTGTTTTTTATTGTGCCTTTGCTTCTTTTTCTTTCCTTCCTTAATACCTTTAAGTCATTTTTCCAGACCAATGACTCATGAAACTAAAGTGTCTAGTTCTGATCTAACATGCGATTTTTCTGTTGTAGTCTGGCCATTTTAGTATTCATCTCTTACAAAATTTTCATGAAGAAGTCATTTTGCACTCTTGAATAATAAGCATCTTAGCCCTCTGTTGGCATATCTTACATCCTTACATTCAGTGTGAAATGTAACTTGTTCTTGAGCACTCATTCTTTAGAATTTATTTTCATTACATTGGCATGCTTTCAATACCAGTGCTAAGTTTTGCTTTGTTTTGCTACCTTCCCCCTGTCCTGGAGATATCTAAAATGAAATTGAGAATAAAAAAAGAAATCTAGTTTGTAGGTATTATACGTTGCATATTATTTAAATCTCCAGTAAGTCTAGTATTTTATTTTTGACAATGGCACTGATGAGCAACTGGCACAAATGTATGCTATATGTCTCCTGTAACATCAAGCTCAGGATAATAGAGCATACCCATAACTTTCTTAAACTTTAAAAACTCTCTTGTGGACTGATCATTGATAAACATATCTCAGACATTTTAAATCATGTATATAAACCCACTTTGCTACTTGACTCAAACTATTTTATATATTTTCTTTTCCAACCAATTTATATTTGAAATATGTTTTTGATTTATAAAACATATTTTTTCAATTTGCTATATTTTTCACAATAACCCTATGAGGCATTAATATAATAATTAATATAATGACACAAAACTACAACTATTTTATTATGCTCAAGTTGTCTATGGATCAAGATTTTAGAAAGGGCACAGTTGTACTGACTCTTTTCTGTTTCAACATATCTATGCACTCAAGCTAGGAGGAATTGACTAGCTGAGGGTTGAAAACACTGGCACTAGAGTATCTTCTTCAGAGAAAGCTCCTTCCATGACATGGCAGCCACCGGGACTGGGATGACTGAAGAATCAGCTTAGCTGGGTCTCTAGACTGGAGCACACATGTCACCAATCCATGTGATTTGGGTGTCTCACATCACAAAGATGATGCATCCATGAGTCTCCAGTGAGTCAGCATACCAAGACAACCAGGTGGAACCAACATGGCCATTTATAATGCAGCCACACAAGTCATAGAGCTGCTCCATTGTTTAAAGAAACCAGAAGCCCACTCAGATTCAAAAGTTTGGGACCAAGAACTCACAGTATTAAAGATAATAGATAAATATGTGATTTGCACATTTAAAATATTTGAAAGCTAGATGCTATGGTCCCATTTTTCAGATTAGGCAAATGGTGCCAAGATATTTTACACAATTTGTCCAAGATTATTGAACAAATGAGGAAAACAGTCTCAATTCAAGTTTTGGTATATTAAATTCCAAAGCCTGTTTTCTTTCAGAAAAATAAAATTCAGGGAAATAAAAGAACTTGACAAAAATTACACAGATAGCATTAAATGCTGATATTATGCTCATTACATGGTATAGTGATAAGACAAAACAAAGTAATATATGTGTAAGACAGAGTTACAGTCATTATCAGTTTCTAGGCTGTCACATGTCATATGTATCATATATAAATTGCTCTACAAGGCTCTAAGGTCAAGACTAATTACCGTACTGCAATCCGTACTTTTATTTCTAAAATTAAGTTACAATGGACTATTGCCTCTAACTAGTAGACAAATAGTATTCACTATCATTCACTTGAAGGTCTTCTCTCTTCTGGATTATTGACACAATCTAAATCTTAAATGGTTCAAATTTATGCCCTTATTCATACTACCAAAGGACTGCACTGACTAGGGTCTCCCACTGCTGCATAGTTAGTACTCTTCATTTCAATGAGAATATACTATGTCAAGCATTCATGTGACTATTTCTCTATAAATATGTCAACTCAGCATGGAAACTTGAAGGAGATGTTTATAGGTACCACTCAAATTTTGGCACTTGGTTCAAATGACAGTGCATTTAGTTTATGTTTGGGGATCTTGGTTCCCAGTTCTTTTAAGTGAGCTGCTCTGACTTAAAATTAAATTCCTATGTTTTCTGTTTTTCTAAGTGTACTCACTTCAAAAATCAAATAATGAAATTATCTTGCTGAAATTGAATTAAATAATAGTTTAGCATGGTCTTTGAAGCCATATCAAATAATCTTTAGGACCATTTGGTAGAAAAAGGAAGGTAACATCAGTAATCAGTCAATGACTACTTTGGGGCTGGGGATACAAACACTTCAACATGATCAACAGATTGCTTGTAATTTAACACAAACCTAATTTTCCAATATCTATAATCCACAGGAGGTACAATCAAAGAGACAAGGTTAATGATAAAATTGATATTTTCTTTTCTTTAATTACAATTTTATTGAAGTATAAAGTTATAGTTAAACAAACATGCATATCATCATACAAGGCTCCCGTACATCTTTCCAGCACCGAAAACTTGCATTGTTGTGAAACATTTGTTACAAACTATGAAAGAACATTATCAAAATTTTACAACTAACTATAGTCAATATATTACATTTGGAAGATGGACTGTACTTAACAAGAAAATATGAAAAGGTTCTCTCATGAATGATAACAAATATATAACACTAATATAAGGTATTAATAATCAGGTGGGTTGGGTGAAAATACATATCAAAATGATTTTTTTAAATAGTCTTGCTTTGAATTTCCACTCATTATTCATTGGTAATTTAGCCCATTGGTGTTTTTCAAACCTATGACACCTCACAGGTGACATATAATCCTGGTTATTTAAATACTATTTCTATATTGCACTTCTCCTTTTTTACTCTTTCTCATCTCAAATAAATGTTCATTTTTTTTTTCTTTCTAGCACACAATCTAAGAGTTTAAGAATATTATCCATTTGGGTTCAGGACTTGTAGTACAGCACTCAGTTATTGTATTGAGTATATAGTATCAACTTTTTCTTCTCCTATTTCTCTCAGATTGTTAAAGATAGAATGCCTGGAAAACCACTCTTACATAATTTAAATAAATTCATTATGTGACCAAGAATAAGAGGAAGTAACAATTTATAATATAAATACTTTGTGAGACATACATTAGGTACTTTGAAAAAGTTAGATTTTAGAGTATACAATCCTCCCAAACCAAAAACAAGTGGTTTGTGATAAGTGAGGAGATAATCCACTTATCCACAATCAACCTAAATAATGTTTACATTACTTGTTCTTTACTCTTTTATATTTTGGAGTCTATAAAATGCCTCACTGCACGAAATCATTTTTAAAATCATATTCTACATTTTATAAAAGTGCAGATGAATAAATTAATGGCTTGTTAGAATTAATCCATTTAAATCTGGGAGAATGCAGAATATCACACCATACACAAGATCAGTTCTGCTACATGTAGATAATTAGATATGCTGTATAAAAAGCAGGCAGATGGCATATTTTAAACCTTTGATATGTAGAATGCAGTTCTAAAGTAAACCCGAAGTCACTGCGCTTGGATCCAATAGAACATGAGCATTCAAAATTATGCATAGTCACTTGTCTGTGCTCAGAAGAAAGAGAATGTTTATTATTTATCTCTAGAATGTAATGGACTGTGATACACAAAATCACAAACAAAATTACAGAATCAACTTAGATATATGCATAATCAAACGGATTATTAATTCTATCCTACAATAAAACACTGTTTCCAAATGTAAAATAGCCCTTTTTCTACTCATATCAAGGATTCTATGAATGACAGTAATTAATTGCCTTGCCATCTTTAAATAAACTGCTGCTATTTTAATATAAAATATATTATCAGATACATCTTTCTTTTAAAGTACACAGCGATAAAATCTTGCCAATGATGAGCACTATAAAATAGAATTCCTTCCCTTTTCCCTTGGTAATTATATTGCAAATTGTGATAGAATTCTAAAGGCATTCCTCCCAAATTCTTACCACTGTTTATTTAAACAAACACTAATCTAGGTCCTCCTGTGAAATAATTTTGCAGATGGAATTAAGGTTACTAAGCAGATGATTTCTGAAATGAGATTGTCCTGGGTTATCAAGGTGGGCCAAATGTAATCACATGAGTCTTTAAAAGCAGAAGAGTAAGAGGACTGCAGGGAGGAAATCAGAGGAGACATAAGGCAGATGTGAAGGTGAGAGAGATTCTAAGCATGAGAAAGGACTTGACTGTGTTCATGGCTTTGAAGATGGAAGAAGTGACACAAACCAAGGAATGCAAGCAGCCTCTAGAAGCTAAGAAAGACTTCTGGCTGACAGCCAGCAGGGAAATGGGGACCTCTGTCCCACAACTGCAAGGAACTGAATTCAGCCCACAATTTCAATTAGCGTGGGTGCATTCTTCCCACGCAGACTTTGCTGACTCCTTAATTTCAGAAAGAACTAAGTCAAGTCTCCTCAGAATTCTAAATTAGAGAAGCATGAGATAATAAATGCTTTAATATTTTTTAGCTGCTAAATTTGTGGTAATTTGTTAAGGCAGCATTATAACAATACAGAATTGAATGCAATGTTTAATGAATACACAAAGACACTTACAAACACTGGGTTTAATAGTAAAATAGTTTATGTTATATGAAAACACCTTGCTGAACATGGTGTATGTCTTCATAAAAAGGCATTTTACACATTTTAGAAATGAAGAATAAAAGGAGGTATGAAGACACTAAAATATATCAAATTCTAAGGGCAGCACTAGGTAATTAAATTATAATGCAACTATGGTCTTTAAAAATATTTTTAGTTCTCATTCTGAAAATGCAACAAAGAAAAATTACAAATTTGGGAAAATAAATACTTAATGTGGTTATGTTTTTAAAATGTTTCATAAGTGTGATATATTATTAAATATAGTTAATGATGATGCGATTAAAAATACATTTCTATGCATTGTTTAAATCTTACTAGAATGGATAAATTACACGGTCCTGTGCAAACAGTAGGCTATCATTCCCACCATATCCCTGACCCAGCAGAAAACATAAAAAATTGTTCTTCTAAATATACTCGTGATTGTAATCTCAGTTAAGCAGCCTGTTTGGTGCACATCTTTAAAAAAATATATGTTTTTCTTAGTTTTTCTTCTATTTGCAAAGGTCAGGACACAAAATTTTGTACTGAAAATGCCATAACTAAAGTTAGGCACTATCAAATAAAACTACAAGATCAGATGCTATAAATCTACCATGTGATCCCCATTTAATGCAAGTTTGATTTGTCATTAGGAAATAGAAGCTTCTAATAGAGGCTTCTATTAGCTTCCTTTAGGGTAGCACTCTAAAAGAAACAAGTTGTTTACGAGTCCATTAAAAATAGGACTAAATTAATTTAAATACTACCAGCAACAGTTAAGAATCTGCTAAATAGAGAAAATAGATTGATTTATTTTAGAAGAGAATGCACATTAATTCTTTTATTATATTTGGAATGACTGGCCAGTCATTATCATGAAATGCACAATGCATGAAAAGAGCAGAGATAATGTACTATAAAAAACAGTAAGAGTAATTGTTAAAAATTATACAGATGGTATTTTATAGTACTTGTAGCAAGCATTGTGGATTCAATTATTTTTGGTGGTTATATGTTGCAATCATAACATATAACTCAATGATATTATGTTTATGAAATGTTCCTAAAATATGGCCCATAATGAAAACCATGTTATAATCTTATTCTTACTCATATTATTCCTATAGTTTTCCCCATGATATGTATATTTTTAATATTGTTATACACACCATTCTTTCTAATACATTGGATGCTAGTGTTTGTTGTGTGTGCCCTGCTAGGCAGAAAGGCAAAATATTTTTCCTTCAGTCTACGGCTGTACGGTCCAATAAGTTAGCCACTAGACACCTGTGGCTATTTAGACTTAAATTACTTACAATTAAATAAAATTAAACTTCAGTTCCTCAGTTGCACTTGCCATGTTGCAAATGCTCAATAGCCACTGTGCTAGTAGCTACTGTACTGGTTAGCACAGATTAAAGGATACTCTCTTCACTGTCTATTGTTAGATTGTACAGAACTGGTTTAAGGAATTAAGGAATGTGATTGAAAAATCAGTTTGCTAGGGAATACAGATATTGTAAAACATAGTCTAACATTTTCTTTTTCATAAATTTAATGCAAAACTCAATCATAAAAAATATGACTAAACTTTGTTTAAAAAATTAAACATTTTTGAGATGAAGTTATTTTTGATATAAGAAAAAAATATGCACAAAAATTTTTGTATCAGAATTTATTTCAACCAGTTGATATACTTGTGACTCTATGAACAAATAGTTTGGCCAAACAACAAGCAAAAGTGACAATCATTAAACTCCTGAAAGTGAATCACAATGAGCCTCCAAGACTCAGTTTATTATATTATTTTTAAATTAATGTAATGAATAGTTCTATATTAATTGACTTTTTAAATATGGCAATATGATTTTTGTCAATTAAATATTCCTTCATATTAATTTGAATCATATGTATTAAAAAGCACAAGCTAGCATAAATTTAATTAATTCACTTAAAAGAACAATTCAGTGAAATAATATACTTAAAAAACTACTTCTTTACAATTCCCAGAAGACACTATGTTGGGCACTATGATTAACTTTCCAATACGTACTCACCCTACACCACTGAGAAACGGCAAGGTGTGATTTGGAGAAATGACATCATCTCAAAGGCAAGGCCTTATTATTCTAAAAGGTGTCCAATAAACCATGCTATGATTTATATAAAAATAAATATATGACTCAATTTGAGCTGATGACTTCAAGGACAGGTTTGCTGGAGATGTCTCAGAAAATTTTCCCTTACTCTTATGAGAGCCAACTGGGAAGCAAAAACTACTTTCTATAGTCCCATAGATCTCTACTTGCTTCTAGTGTCCATGAGAGGAACAGGACTTGAGATAGAAAAATATGAGTTTGTGAAATCAGCATTAAGACACCAAGTTAATTAGCACTGAAACCCAGCTTAGCAATGAACTTTGGTACTTGAGAGTCAATAGTTTTCCTTATTTAATAAACCAGTTTAGTTTGAATTTCTGTAACATCACGAAACATGATTAATGGCACTACATTTCTTTCAGCTTTTCCCTTATGTCTCCAGTCCTCATTTATTTTGCATAGAATGCCCATATAACATATTTTCCTACTAAATTACTAACCTTTCTTGCCACTCAACTCAAATACTCCCACTCCCATACAATAGCAACTTATCATACCACAAAAAAGCGTTCACTTTCTATTTGCCCTAATGATGTAGAGACTTTTTGATATTGTTTCCAACTCTACTTAAATACTGTCCTTCACTTATGCTGCCAGAATACAAACAGAAAGAAAATAGAGAATATGTCTTATTTATTTTTAAGTCAAAATGGATTAATAATTATTGAATAAAATACACATGAAAATATGTCTGACTTGAGAAGATTTGAAAATCAAAATTGTTTAACAAGAGTGGGGTTCATATTTGGAAAAAGAAAATAAAGTAGAATATTTTTAAAAAACATAAAATAGTTTTACTTAACAAACTTATTATTCTGTATGCACATTAAATTTACTGACATTTGCAAAATTGACTCTGTTTTTTTTTCCTGAAGAAAATATCAATGTACTTTAAAAATCTGGGACAAATTTTAAACAAATAGATAAATATATCCATAGACTACATTCTCTCCATGTAATGCAATAAAACTTACCACCAACAACAAAAATAGCCTTCTCCAAATCTGTTTCTTTAGAAAACCTTTAATAATTTTTCATATTCAAAATAATTCCTAGTAAAATAGCAAAGTAATTGAGAAGAATCCCAGAGTTTAACATAAATAATGTAGAAAACCACTAGAAAGACAGAAGACTGAGGAACAGAGAGAAAGGACATGAGCCACAGATGGGGCAAAGGCTAACAAAGTGTTTTATATTTGTACCCTTCCTTTCTCTTCCCTATGTGTTATAATATTAGGTTGGGAAAAGTGGAGTGCCTAGGATATAGAGTGACTCCTAAAGGTATAAGTTCATCTGGTAGGGTGCCTACAAGCCACTTATAATTCTATAGGTCCTTTGACCTGAGGCACTTTCCCCACCCTACATCTTGAACTCATTTAGAGAGTCACAACCCAGGGACTGTCTTTTAGAAATTCCCCCAGGGACTTATTAAGCATAGCAGATGCCCTGCAAGTCATCCTCAACACTGCTAGTGGAAGGAATATGTGACTATTTGATTATGCTATACAAACCCATTACCCATGGAATAACAAACAGATTCCTTAGAACACAGCAGCACTCATGGCTTGGTCTCTATCTAACTGTCCAGCCTCTTCTCCAGCCACAACGCACGCAGTATATTTAGGTACAGCTGTATTGAATGCTTTTTGTTCTTAAACTGAATGGACTCATGCTGATCTCTCTGCCTGAAAAAAAACCTTCTCTCCTCCCCTCATGATTGATGGAGTTAACTGATGATCTTTTAAAATACATGTTTAATGATATCTCCACTAGAAAAGCTGAAGGTTCTCCTTGGTGTTGCCATTTCATCTGGTTCATACCCCTATTGTTGCACTTGCCAATTTTATGGAAATTACCTATTTAGGAGAGTTTACCTGTTAATTTTTGTAAATTCCTGTGGTCAAGGGAAATTCTATTAGTATTTTTTCTTGTAATCCCAGTCCTTAGCATAATGACACACATTTGGCAGGTACTAAATAATATTTTTACAGAAATGAATAGAATTTAACTATGAAATACTATCAAGGAAAAAAAAACAAGCATACTTAGTCTACATAATCTTTATTAAAAAATTTGTTGAAGTATATCACTTATACATGAACATACATAAACAATAAGTGTATAGCAATAGTTGTGAACTTACAAAACAAACATACATAACATTATGCAGGGCTCTCATACCTCACCCTTCCACCAAAACCTTGCGTTGTTGTTAAATATTTTTAAATAATGATTAAAGAAAATCCTCAAAATATTACTACTAACCAAAGTATTTTCCCCAGCCCACACTATTATTATTATTTTTATATCATTTATACATGAATATACATAAACAATAAGTGTATAGTAGAAGTTGTGAACTTACAAAGCAAACATGCATAAAATCATACAGGGATCCCATACATCAACCCTCCACCAACACCTTGCATTATCATGAGACATTTGTTACAAATTATGAAAGAATATTGTGAAAATCTTACTGCTATTTATAGTCCTTATCTTACATTTGGTGTATTTTTCCCCCAACCCAAACTATTATAATTTTTAAAATATAATTTTATGACAAAAGTTGTAAACTTACAAAACAGTCATGCATGCACATATGCAGAATTCCCAAACAACATCCCTCTATCAACACACCACACCGTGGTGGAACATTTGTTACAGATTATGAGATAATATCATCCGATTATTACCAGTTTCACAGCATACCTTTGGCTCAATTTTCCATACTCCCCCATTATCAACACAGTACATCCTTGGCATAGATGCAAGAATATTGCATTATTACTGTTAACCACAGTCCATAGGTTACTCCAGTTGAATTTTTCCCATATTTCTCCATTCCCACTACCCTGCAATAGTGATGTACATCTGCTCAAGCTCACAAAGGACACTCTTGACTATGTACTAGCAACCAAAATTCTCATCCACCTCTGGGTTTACTGTGATATTCAGTCCCTAGATTATTCTCTAGCTTTCTGTCAATTGGCATTTACATCTCTAGACTACAATTTTCAGCCACATCCCCATTTATAAACTAGCTGTTAATCACTATAATGTGTTACCATCAACACTGTACATTTCCACACTTTTAGAGTAAAGCTGATTAAAACTTCTACATACATTAAATATCAGTAGTCCATCTCAGTCCACCTCTTATCTCCTTTAAGAATCCACCACCTACCACCAGGTCTTGAAAATATTTTCCTACATTGTCTTCTAGAAGTTTTATGATTCTTGCTTTATATTTAGTTTTTTGTTTTTGTTTTTTTTTTCAAAGATTTTATTTATTTATTCATTTACCCGCCCCTTGCTGCTTGTGCTCGCTGGGTCAGCTAACCACACCGTGCGGGCGGGCTTGCCTTCACCAGGAGGCCCCGGGAACCGAACCCAGGGCCTCCCATATGGTAAACGGGAGCCCTACTGATTGAGCCACAGCCGCTTCCCTATATTTAGTTTTTTTAGTCATTTTAAGTTAATATTTGTATGAGGTGTGAGACAGCATTCCTCTTTCTTTCTTTTGCTATGGATATCCAGTTTTCTCAGCACCATTTATTGAATGGACCATTCTGCCCAAGCTGGGAGGGTTTGACAAGCTAGTCAAAAATCACTTGACAATAAATGTGAGGGTTTGTTTCTGAACTATCACTTTGGTCCCATTGGTCTGTGTGTCTGTCTTTATGCCAGTACTGTACTGTTTTTATCACTGTAGCTAGGTAATATGACTTAAAGTCTGGAAATGAGAGTCCTTCAACTTCGCTTTTCCTTTTTAAGATGTTTCTGGCTATTCGGGACCCCTTTCCCTTCCAAATAAATTTGATAATCATGTTTAAAATTTATTTTAAAAATGCTGGTGGAATTTTTATCTGTATTGCATTGAACTTGTACATCAATTTGAGTAGAATTGACATCTTAATGATATTTAGTCTTCTAATCCATGAGCATGGAATGCCCATTCAATTATTTAAGTCTTTTTTTAATTTCTTTTAACAGTGAACTGTAATTTTCGGAATACAAGTGCTTTACATCATTGGTTAAGTTTATTCTTGAATATTAAGGTTCTATCTGTCATATTTTATTTTCTCCACTCTTTTGAAACTTTTAGTGACTTTTATTAATATAATCTTCATTTTAGACTCTCTTCCAGGCCTCTCTTTCCTGTCTTTTCTTTTCAGGCTGTAGCACACCCTTTAGTATTTCCTGCAAAGCAGGTCTCTTGGTTACAAACTCTCTCAGTTTCTGTTTATCTGTGAATATTATAAACTCACCCTCATTTTTTAAAGATAATCTTGCTGGATATAAGATTCTTGGCTGGAAGTTTTTCTCTTGCAGTATCTTAAATATATTATACCACTGTCTTCTTGCCTCCACAGTTTCTGGTGAGAAATTAGCACTTAATCTTATTGTGTATCTCTTATATGTTATGCTTTTCTTTTCTTTTGCTGCTCTCATAATTCTCTCTTTGTCTTTAGCATTTGACATTCTGATTAGTATGTGTCTTGGAGGTGGTCTATTCTGATTTTTTCAGATGGGAGTATGTTGTTCTTCTTGTTCATGGATATCTATGTTCTTCAATAGGGTTGGGAAAATTTCTACCATTATTTCTTCAAATATTCCTTCTGCCCCTTTTCCCTTCTATTCTCCATCTGTGACACCCATGATATATATATTCACATGTCTCTTGCTGTCATTCAGTTCCCTGAGATCTTTTTCAAGTTTTTCCAATCTTTTCTTCAACTGTTTTTTTCTATGTTCGCCTTCAGAGGCTATTTCTTTGAGCTCACCAATCCTTTCTTCTGCCTCCTCAAATCTGCTATTATATGATTCCAGTGTATTTTTAATTTCACTTATTGTAACTTTCATTCTCATAAGGTCTGCTATTTTTTTATGTATGATTTCAAATTCTTCTTTGTGCTCATGCAGTGCCTTCTTAATATCCTTCATTTCTTTAGTCATCTCATTGATTTATTAAGGAGATTTGTTTGAACATCTATGATTAGTTCTCTCAACTCCTTTATGTCATCTGTAGGCTTATCTTTTTCCTTTAACTGAGCCATATCTTCCTTTTTCTTGTGGATTGTAACTTTTTGTTGGTGTCCTGGCATCTGGCTTACTAGAGTATTTGTTCTGGGTGCAGTTTTTCTCTTTAGTTTAGGGCTTCCTGCCCTTTCTCCCTTGCTGGTTGTGTAGTAGGAGCCAAGGATGTAGTTGGTGCCATAAGCTGTGGAGGCTCAAGCTGCCCTCATTGCTCCAAGGACCAATGAAGCTTCTCTCAACTTTCTCCTTTGCCAGGGGTAAGGACAGAGCCCCAGCTGTGTGGAATAACCCAACTCACACAGGCCTAGACTGTAGTTGCCCAGAGAGACTGATGAAACTTCATGCCCCTTTCTCGCCTGCTTGGCTCAGGGATGGAGCTGCAGGTATGGGCAGCAATCTACGCAGTGCACGTCCAAGATGACCACAGTAGCCTTGGTATATTTGTGATTTTTCAGTCTGTGACAGCTAAATGTACCTGTAATTACCTGGATAGGCTGGTGCAGTGCCTGCCAGCTTCCTCCCTGCAAGAGGTGGGGCTAAAGCTTAGGTTAGCCTGCAGGCCAATCTGGGTGAAAGAAACCAGTCTCTACCATCACTGTGATTTTCAGTCAGCCCGGCTTCCCTTCATGCTGGGGGTGGAGTCAAAATGGCGGCTACTGGCCTCCTGACTTGGACAGGCTCAAACTTTAGCTCTCAAGGTTATACTTTAGCAGCCGAATTTACTAATCTGTAGCTGAGATCAATGGCCAATGGTCTCTTCCTCCCCTGTTTTTAGGAAATGGAGCCTCCAATTCCTGCCACAGAATAGCTCCTGGGGTGGCTTGCACTGCCAAAGAAGGATGATCATGGGCCTCTGTGGTGTGACCTGCAGTTTCCCGGAGAGGATGGCGCAGCTCCCCCCAGCTCCTTCCCTGCCCTAGTTGGTCCTGGGCTTAGGCTAGAGTGGCAATCTGATCTAGATGGAAAGAAGCTGGTTCCTACCAGCACTGTGATTTTCAGTCAGCCCCATTTCCCCTCATGTCAGGCGCGGAGTTAAGATGTCGGCTCCCAGCCTATTCCTGACTTGGACAGGTTCAAATTTTAGCTGTTCTTAAGATTATACTTTGGCCCGCTGAATTTTCTAATCAGTAGCTGAAGTTCATGCCCAATCGTCTCTTCCTCCCCCGTTTTTGGAAAGCAGAGCTTCCAATTCCAGCCATGGAACAGCTCCTGAGGCAGCTTGTGCCCCCAGTGGAGGATAGGCATGGGCCTCTGTGGCGTGGAGTGCTCTACTGACCAATCTTCTCTGCAGATGGGCAATCTCCTCCTTCCATTCTTTCAAGGATGTTGCAGGATGCACTTCTGGTCTCCTGGAGCCCCCAAACAAGTACTCTAGACAGCTCTGGGTATTCACCAACAGCCCAGTAGCAGGAGCTGATTCTAGGAGTTCTTTACTCTGCTGCCGTTTTGCAGGCTGTCTACATATTCTTTTTAATTTTACATATATATATATATATAATTCCATTGCAAGGTCAAGCACAGAATATTTTTTCCTTGTCTTTAAATGTTAGGAAATTGATTGACTATACAGAAATAATAATTTATCTTTAATTTTCTTTAACTACATATTATATCAATGGATTAATATTAATCATATCTTTCTATTTTAGAACAATATTATTCCTGATAAAATTTTCCAGGTTAAAATGAATTTCTACTTCCAGTAGAAATTATGTGAGAAATATTAACATTATTTACCAATGTCATGTTTGCTACACTCATATGATTTTTGATATGGAGCCTAGGATGTTCATTGTAATGCTTTAATAATAACAAGAAATATCATGTACTCTCATTGGCTTCAAAAAGAGTGCCTGGCACATAACAACTGCATCAAGTTTACCTTGTTAAGAAAAAGATTCAACAACAATGATTTACCATTCTTAGAGTCAAGTAATTTAATTATGATTTCCCTTCTGAATTCATCTTATATATCAAACAAACTTATTCAGTAAAATTTCATTTAAATAAATATTAAATTGTTTGCCATTTTTTTTTTTTGGAAATTTGTTCACATGATGTAATCATTCTACTTAAAAGTACTAATTAAACTATAATTTCAAGTTATCTGCTTATAATAAATAGCTTAAATAAGTGAGGATTAGAACAAATAAAGAAAAAATAATGTATTACAAAATTTTACAATGGTGAACTAATAAGTTATCTTCCGATGCACCCACTTTTAAAGTATATATGTATTTTTGACAGATTTTGGCAAAACACTTTCCAAAAAGATTTGCTTGTATTTCCACTATTTTTGCATGAGGGTACTCACTTTTCCATCTATACCAACATTTGTATTACCACTGTGTATAGTATAGTCCAAATGAGTATAAAGAAACACCATATTTCAACACTAATTTGCATTTACTTAAATGCTAGCAAATGCATGCATAGTTCATGTTTATTAAATTTTCTAATCTGTGATTTTTCTATTGAATACATATAGGAACACACTGGACTGAATTTTTACATATTGTTTGACTTTTTCTGTGTTAGTATCTTCTGCTCCGGGTCAGTTAGACAGATTAATAGGCTTTCTATTCGTTTTTCTTCAGCTGGGGATTCAAGTGGTGACTGGATGACATAGAATTACTTTTATATATCTGATGTTTGGCTGGTTTTTCGTGGAATCACCCGAGTTCACCCCATGGATCTCTTATTCTTTATCAGGTTAATTTGAGCTAATTCCAGTGGTAGTCTCAGGTTTCCAAGCACAGTCACAGAGGAAAAGACTCAACTTGCAAACTCATTTCTAGTCTCTGTTTAAACTATATTTGTTTTTGTCTCATTAGCCAAAGCAAATCTCATGGCCAAGTCCAGAATCACTGTGAGAGGGGCAACCAGAATGCCTAGATACAGGGAAGTGCGAACAGAAAGGAAGCTAATAACGCAGCTGTCAACCACAGTAGATAAGAGCTCAAACCCTGTAAATAACTAGTCACTCAGTGTGAAAGCAATACAGACTATTTGAAATGGGGGATAAGAGTAAAAATAACCTAGATTAAGTGTTTGGCAAGAAAATTCATGAGTAACTTTTTACAGTTTTTAGGAGTACCTACAGTAGTGGTAAGTACTTTTGCCTAAATATTTTTTTTTTTTTTTGACTTTCTAAATAGTTTATTTTTTTGTATTTTAAATTTTTATTTTTCTTTTTAAAGAAGCTTTAGATTACTTAAATGTTACATAAAAAATATAGGGGATTCCTATATGCCTCATCCTCTCCCACACTCACATTTTCCCACATTAACAACACCCTTCATTAGTGAGGTACATTTGTTACAGTGATGAAGACATATTGAAGCATTGCTACTAATGGTGGACTATAGTTTACATTGTAGTTTACATTCTATCCTGCACAGTTTTGTAGGTTATGACAAAATATATAATGGTCTGTATCCATCATTGCTTGCCTAAATTTTTCAAATTGAGGCCCCCAACTGTAGAGTACTTTGATCACTGTAGAATCAATTATGGGCCATACATGAGTGCCCATTTATACGCATAAATGGCAGCACCATGTTATTGTCTTGGAGCTGGATTTTAAAGCTGTGCATGGACAGATATGTTTGGTAAAAGATTTGGGCAGCATTAGGCAGTGCTTATGTACCACTTTAGATCCTCCTGTCAATCTACAGGATTTGGCCACATAATCCATCCCCAGCAACTACTATTGTAAAAACTCATGTTGACTCTGATTAATGCCACATGGGCATTGACCTACGTCTCCTCACCTTACCTCAGCTTGATTTGGGCACTGCTTTCCTTCTGCACTGGGAATCAGGCTGATGTTGAGTTGTGAAATTCAGAATCTACGTATGTGCAATCTGGAAATACAGATGAATATTAGCACCTTATAAAGTTTCATATTTTAAATTTGAACCCAAATTAGCTGAATCAAAGTTTGGTGCATTTTTCAGCAAATCTCTGATGGCCTTAATTTGCTAAAATTTCTCATTACTTTTATAAAGTATTGTCATTAAAATAAAATGTATTTTTAAATAAAATTTCATTGTACTCAAATTTTACAGTCTATAGATATGCAGTATTGTGGAAATTATAGGAAGTCATTTAGAGTTGTTCCTACCCAGTGCTGAATGGTGGTGAGAAATATAACTTTCAATTAAGCAAATTGCCTTGGGTCATAAACACAATGATCAATTTAGTAAAGATAATTGCATAGGTGTATTTATAATTTTACAATCTCATATACATTTCCTTTATTGACCTTTTTCTTCCTTTGATAAATGTGAATACAAGTAGACAGACTGTAGTCACTGGTTCGAATAAGGGGAAATGCCAAAATAAGTTTGCTCAGAATTATTTTGCTTGTGTCTCTGTTGCGGATCCCAACCCATAATCATTTTAAAAACACTGTATATATAACTTTTAAAAACAAACTCCCATTTAACTTTGCAAATTTTAGTTAAGACCAGATTTAGCATTTTATTATTTCCACCTCTGTTTCAAAATGTACTTTTGTTATGTTACTATGGGTAAGAGTTGGAGTTTTGAATAATTTTCCCGTTGATAATCTTTATATCTGTCTGCAATAAATATTAAATCATTGTTTCAAAGAAGTTACAAATTAACTCAAGCAAACTATTAGTCAAGTAAATCAAATCATAAGTGAATCACTAGTAATAGTTAATTACAAGTTAGTTTTAAGTGAGTTTGATGAATTTGGAGGTCAATGAAGAAATAAATTTTACTTCATTAAGAACTAAACATTGTATTCATTGCCGTTGATTCTCTATCTTCCTTTCTCTTTTTCATATGTGTGAGATTTTAAGCTCTGGGTTAAAACACCATTTTGCCTCTTCTCTCTCTTCTCCTTCTGCACTTTTCCCTCCTCCTCCTCCTCTTTCTTTTCCTCTTTCTTCCAACATTCACCGTATCTGGCACAATATATTTTGTTAAATAAGTGAACTCTGGCTAATATCTTGGGAGGAACAAAGGCTGTAATTACAAATGCTACTTTTAGTTGCAATCCCATTTCCAAATCAACTGGGATCATATTTAGCCAGCAACGATGTCATAGGCTTTATTTATATTTCTTTTGTTTGTAGGTATAGTTACATCTTCCAAAAATTAGAAAACAAAAGTATAAAAGCATATGTTACATATCTGCTTTGTGAACAGAAATGAACTTATACAATTAAAAAAGAACGTAAAACAAAAACTTCCGAGCATATGTACTCTAAATTTACTTTCAAACAACAGATTAATTTCCTCTTTCTCCTATTAAATTGCCTAGAGTATTAATGATACTTATCCCAGGAACTACGCTTCCTTTAACCTCTTAAATTTGCCAGTCTATATATGCATAAGTAATGCTGTTATTATAGATTTTAAAAACATATATATATATTTAAGACAAAAGAGAATGATCTTATTTATTCATATTACTCTACAAAGGGGAATTTTTCCATATGCCTAACATGCCTAAATATATACTGACTATGTCAGGAATAATGTGAAGGCAGCATCTTTGAGTCTTCTTTTTATGTTTAGATGATATGGCTTACGTAAAGTATATATTTTTAATAAATATATACTTTTAGTTTTACAACACAGCTTATGTAAAGTATATATTTTTTATAAGTTACACTTATTGGGCCTTGAAAAAGTCAAGGGACATGTGACAAACTTATATTTGCTGATTTAAATATACTATTGTTTGTTCCTACTGGCAGGATGTTAAAATAAAACTATTAGATGAAGCACATTCCATTGCAAAATGAAGTGCTAGAACTGAAGGTCATACAATTTTAAGATCCATTTGTACCCCGTTTAATCTCCTACCATCACTGATCATGTGTGATAAATTATTGGAACATTTTTGGTAGATAATTTGTTTTGAGAGAGAGAAAGAAATGTGCTGAGTTCCCACTCCCAAATACAGCCATACAAACATACGCATATCAAACATAAACCCTTATAACGGTGAAGGGGCAAGGATGGAACCCTCAGTGAAAATTTAAGAGACTTTAGCAAGATGACTTAGATGGTGTAATAAAATTGTGCAGTTTGAGGGATTCAGGGAAATGATGCCTGGGTCATCAAAGGAGAGAGATATGGTTGAATCAGCAAGTGGCATTAGGATAAAAGGCTTTGTCTAGGGTTCCCAATGCTGGGCAAAGGATGGATGAGATTTCCCATGAAACAAAAATGGGCCATACTCAAGACAGAGCCAGAGATATCCAAGACAGCTTGGGGGAGATGGAAACTCAAGTAAGGTAAAAAGGATGTGCAATGAAATTCTGAATAATTGAATGGACAAAAAAATAATAATAATAAAAAGAAAAGAAAAAGAAAAATTCACTCTTTTTTAAGGAAGTACTTTAGATAATTCACTAAAAACAGTTAGCCACAGTATAATTTAAGTAAGAAGGCTCTTCTTATCTCTTCCCTCTCCTACGCCTGCCCTCAGGATCCTTGAAACTGTAGTTATCAAACTGGAAAAAATCAAGGTTAAGGAAAGGAAGTGAAAAACCAAAACACCACTTTTCATAATATCAGATTTCCTTCCTGCATCCCACCCCACTCCCAAATAACTAGATGCACCAATTTCAACATTTTGTCACCTCTGCCATAACAGCTTATCACCTATCTATCTAGTCTAATTTTCTGAAAATTTGAGAGCAAGTTGTACACATCATAATCCTTGAACAATAATACTACTATGTACATTTCCCCCAAATAAGGATATTCACTTATGTAACCACCATTAGGTGCAGTTATCAAGTTCAAGACATTTAACTGGGATATAAAGCTTATGTTCTATGATCCAATTTATTCTTATGCCTTGATAATAATGTCTTTTTGAGCCTTTTTTCTTCTATTCTTAAATTCCACTCAGTAGCATATGTTGCATTTCGTAGTTATTATCTCTCCAGTTTATCTTTCTTTCTTTTTAAAAAAAATTTTGGAAGCATATATACAATATAAATATTCCCATCCCAACCCCTCCCAGGCATACCATTCAGTAGGATTACTCACATTCACAATGTTGTAGTACCCTTACCACCATGCATTACTAGAACTTTCCCTTCACCCCAAAGAGAAACCCTATATTCATTGTATATATTAACTACCATTTGTCCCTGCACTCCATTCTTGGTAACCTCTACTTTACTTTCTCTATGAGTTTGTATATTCTCTGATATTTTCTTTGTCATTACCTTGGGTCTTATATTTAACGTCTTAAATCTATAACAATCTCATCTGATTGATTAACTTCAATAGCATACTTAAGCTATGTTCATAAAACACCCATACACCTAATTATATGTGTAATATACAAATTATGAGTCTCTCTTAGTTTGCCACAGGGCTACCAATGCAAACTACCAGAAATGGGTTGGATTTTATAATGGGGATTTTATTTAGGGTAAAAGCGTACAGTCCCAAGAATGTGAAATATCCAAATCAAAGCACCCTGAAGGATTCCAAAGTCAGCTACTAGTGATCCTGGTGTCTTGTCATATGGCAAAGATCTGAAGTCTGCCTTCCCCTACAAGAGTCTACCAGCTTCTGAAGCTCATCTGTGGGTAAGTAGGCATAGAGCTTTTTTCTTCCAGATGTCCTTTCTCAGTCTCCACTGCTCTGCTTTCTTTCAAAGTTCAGCTATGGGATATCAGGTATATGGCTTGTCACTTCGGCCTTGAGCTGCTCTGTGGGCCCAGTTTCTTGGGGGCTCCATGTTTAAGCTTTGGCTCCTAGTGATCCTCAAGTCCTCTCTCACATGGCAGGATCAAAAATAGCAAAGAGGCAGAGACTCAATCTTAGTCATATCTCACTGATGTAGTCCAATCAAAAACAATCTAAATCAAGTGATCTGAAGTGAATCTAATGCAATCAAAGGATAACACATTCATAAGAATAGATTAGTTTAAGAACATAACCTTTTGGGATTAAAAAGAACTTCAAACTGTCACAGATTCCAAAACCATTGATTTATCATTGTACTTTATTTTATTGGCCTTTTAGATTCTTTTGAAAGTAAAAAGTGAAGTAACATATATAGTAGTAATGAACAATCTGAAGAAGAAATCAAGAAAAAATTCCATCTACCATAGAAACTAAAGTACCAAATATTAAGAATAAATCTAACCAAGGATGTAAAGGACTTGTACAAAAAAACTATAAAACATTGCTAAAAGAAATCAAGGATGACCTTAATACATGGAAGGACATTCTGTGTTCATGGATTGGAAGACTAACATTTTTAAGATGTCAATTTTACCCAAGCAATTTACAGATTAATTGTAAACCCAATAAAAATTCCAACAACTTTGCAGAAATGGAAATGCTAATCATCAAATTTATGTGGAAGGGTAAGGGGCCCTGAATTGCATTGGCCATCTAGAAAAAGAGGAATGAATTAGGAACCTACATGTTTCAATCTTAAAATGTATTACATGGGAAGCGGCTGTGGCTCAATCAGTAGGGCTCCCGTTTACCATATGGGAGGCCCCGGGTTCGGTTCCCGGGGCCTCCTGGTGAAGGCAAGCCCGCCCACACGGCGTGGTTAGCTGACCCAGCGAGCACAAGCAGCAAGGGGGGGATAAATGAATAAATAAATAAAAATCTTTAAAAATAAAAAATAAAATAATAAAAAAATAAAATAAAATGTATTACAAAGCCACAGTTATCAAAACAGCATGGTACTGTCAAAAGGATAGACCTATAGGCCAATGGAATCATATTGAGAGTTCACAATTCATCCCTCAAATTTATGGTTTTTGATAAGAGGGCAAAAACCAGTTAATTGGTAAAGAACAGTCTCTTCAACAAATGGTGCTGGGAAAACTGTATGCCCATATGCAAAAGAATGAAGATAGATCCCTACCTCCCACAGTATACAAAAATCAACTCAAAGTGGATTAAAGGCCTAAATATAAGAGTCAGGCCTATAAAACTCCTAAAAGAAAGAGTAGGGAAACATCTTCAGGAACATGTGTTAGGCACTGGTTTCTTAAACTTTACACCCAAGGCATAAGCAACCAAAGAAAAAAAATATAGAGAAATGGGACCTAAACAATATTTAAAACTTCTATGCCTCAAAGGAATTTATCATGGTAGTAAAACAGTAAATTACAGAATGGGAGAGAAAATATTTAGAAAGTGCATACCTGATAAGGTTTAATATCTAGAATATATAAAGAAATCCTACAAATCAATAACAAAAAGATTTACAACCTAAATTAAAAAATGGACAAAATTATTAAGCAGATATTTTTCCAAAGAAGATATACAAATGGCCGGAAAGCACACGAAAAGATTCTCAACATCATTACACATTAGGAAATGTAAATCCAAACCACAATGAGATAAACATTTCACTCCCATTAGAATGGCTACTATTAAGAAAATGGAAAATTACAAGTGCTGAATAGTAACAGTCATTAGTTGTTTATCAGAATGTAAAATGGTGTAGCTGCTATGGAAGATAGTTTGGCTGCTGCTCATAAAGTATACTATTACCATATGACCCATCCATCCCACTTCTAGGTATATACACAAAAGAATTCTAAACAGGGTCTTGAACACATATTTGCACTACAATGTTCATAGTGGCATTATTCATAGTTGCCAAAAGATGTGAAAAACCCAAGTGTCCATTAACTGATAAATGGATAAATACAATTTATATACACACAAACGAATACTCTTCAGCCATAACAAGGAATGAAGCTCCTATATATGTGAAAACATGGATGAACCTTGAAGACATCATGTTGAGTGAAATAAGCCAGACATAAAAGAATAAGTACTGTACGATCTCACTGATATGAAATAATTAGAATAAGCAAAGTCATACAGTCAGAATATAGACTACTAGGGGAAGGGGTGGGGTAAGGCATAGGGAGTTAATCCTTAAATTCTGTAGATTTATATTTGTAATGATTGAAAAAGTTTGATAATGGTTGGTGATGATGGTCGCACAACATTGTGAATATACATCACAGCACTGAATTATATATTTGAACGTGATTAAAGGGAAAAATTAGTTTGTCTATATGTTAATAGAATAAAAATTAAATATAAATCCATGGAACTGTATAACATAGTGAAAAGTAAAGTAAACCATGGACAAAATTAATAGTATAAATATAAAAATGTACTTTCACCAATTGTAAAAACTGTACCACAGTAATGCAAATGGTTAATATTTTGATGGTATATAGGAACTCTGTATTTTATTCATCATTTTCCCTCTCACAGCTTCTGTAATAATAAAGTGGATTTTGACATAAAAAATACAATAGTGCTAGTATTTATATTTACCCATGCCATTATGTTTACTGGAGAGATTTATTTCATCATGTGACTGCAGTCTATGGTCTAGTGTACTTTCTTTTAAATCTACAGAACTACCTTCAGTGTTTCTTGTAGGGCAGATCTAGTGATGACAAAGTTCTTCAGCTTTTGTTTACCTGGGAATTTCTTAATCCCTCCCTCATTTTTAAAAGACAATTTTGACAGATACAGAAGACTTGTTTGGCAATTTTTTTTTTTCCTACATCACTTTTACTATGTCTTTTCCACTCCCTTTTTGCCTCCATGGCTTCTGATAAGAAATCAGAACTGAATCCCTTGTATGTGACACCTTGCTTCTCTTTTGTTGCTTTGAGAATTCTCTTTATCTTTGGCATTTGATAGTTTGATTGTAACATGGTGAGGTGTGGGACTATTGTGGTTGGGTTACCTATTTGTAGTTCATTGAGCATTTTTCATATGTATATACAAGTCTTTCATTAAATTTAGAAAATTTTCAGCCATTATTTTTTTTACTATTCCCTTTGTCTCTTTCTTCTTCTGGGAATCTGATAATGCTTTTATTGATATACTTAATGGTGCCCCACATGTTCCTCAGGCTTTGTCCTTTCTGTGCTTGAGTCTTGTCTTTGTATGTGGGTTTGGCCCTAGGAAGTTCCCCATTTTACATGAATATGTATATTCCTCTTCCCTAAGTAAATATAGGAAAAAATCTTACCTCTTCACTCCTTTTTTTTTTTTTTTTTTTTTTTATTATGGGTAAAAATCAAAATTCTCACAATATATACAAACATTTGTAAAATGATATATAAATATATATGCATATATGTGTATTTGCTTACAAAAATGTTATTTATATATATATATATATATACATATATTTTAAGAGGTGCTTAGATTACCTAAAATATTACACGGAACCCACTGGGATTCCCATGTTGCCCTCTTCACTACTTTTAAGTGTGGTTGCTTTTTTGGTCATGGAACATAACTATAAAAACTGCTCTATAGTTTTTGTCTGATAGTTTCAACACCTGGGTCAAAAGGTTAACATCTGTCTATTGGTTGTTTCTTCCCTAAATAATTGGTCAAAGTTTTTGCATTGTTTACATTTTAAATAAGTATGCATCTGGGAATTGAGGATATTTTCTAAGAGTCTGTAGAATAAGATACTCTTTCAGCTGGCAAATCCATCTATTTATTTTTATACCTTAGTTTCAATTTTGCCTCTAGTTGGTGGTGGTTTAAGCCACAGTTCAGGTCTCAAAGATTTATGCTAATTTGAGTCTGTTCCACACATGATCTGGTGTGGATTGAACTTTGTACCACAGGTTGGATATGTTCTTGGTCTTGGTTTGCATTCTGGAGGGTGTGGACCCTTTATACATAAAATCTTTGTAAGATGTTACTTCAGTTAAGGTATGGGTCAACTAAATCAAGTTAGGTTTTAATCCAGATTACTAGAGTCCTTTGTAAACAAAGTCATAATCAGATGGAGAGAGAAACCACAGGGAGCAGTCAGAAGCTGGCAGTCAATGGAACCCAGAAGATAAGGGAAAAGACCCTGCCATGCGCATTGCCATATGATGTAAAAGCAAGGAAACATCAAGGTTTGCCAGTTAGCCAGAAAATACCTAACAATGGGGAAGCATTGTTTAAGAAAACCCATTGTGTGGTATTTGTTTTAGCTGCCAGGAAATTAAAACATGCTTACACATGAAGATCTCAGAAATTAAACTGAGAATTATGCCAATGTACTTTGAGGATCAGTCTGAAACTTGCGAGTGGGATTCAAATTTCATTTCAGTTTCAAACCTTTGTTACATTGGTTTGCATTTTCCCACATTCAGGGATTAGTTTGAAAATTGAGGAGGTGGGTCAAATCTCCTTTTAGCTATCTTAGGCTATGCTATGCTGATTTGGATCTGCCCCACACATGCCGACAGATATAATTAGGCTGAAAATCCTGCAGATTTATGCACAAAACTAAGGAGTCCTTTTTTTGAAACTCCCTTCTCTCCAAGATTTTCTCAATGCAGTCTTCCTAAAAGTAGCATTTTCCTTTGTTCTTATGGCCAGGCAAACAGGTATCTGTCAGAAATGTAGCTGGTTAAATTGCTACAACTTCCTCATTTGCCGCTAGAGTCTCCCCTCAGGACAAATTCATCAGATTAAAAAAATGAAAAATACGGGATAACCACACTGTGTGTATCAGTTCTCCAAATTTTGATGCTTTTCCACAAACCGTGTGCTTTCATTTACTTTTCAGAGTCTTGTATTTGATACACATTGATATGTAGTCAATGTGGAGGAAGTGGTGATGTGGGCAAATGGTGCCATGATTTGGAATTGAATTGTTTACCTCACAAAAGTCATGTTCAGGACTTTGTTAACCTGCATTCCTGTGTGTGTGGAAGTGTTCGTAAAAAGGACCTTTGAAGATGTTATTATTAGTTAAGGTATGAATTCATTTGTGAACAAGATTTTCAAATATCCCATTTAGATGAGACCAAATTGAATAACAGTGGGCCCTAATCCGTGTGACTGAAGTCCTTTTAAGAAAAGAGAATTCAGGTACATAAGAAAGTAAAAATGAGAAATCAGCAGAAATGAGAGTAAAAGACAATGAGAGGCAGATTACCAAGTGATAGAGGCCTAGACACAAGCATAAGAAACCCAAGGATTGTGGCAGACAGTACCAAAACTCTGTGGACTGTGGAAGAAAGCACTGCCTGTCAAGACCTTGATTCTAGATATCCAGCATCCAAAACCATGAGACAATAAATTCCTTTTGCTTAAGCTAACCAGTGTGTAGTATATGTTATAACAGCACTGGCAAACTAAGACACATGACAGAATATAAAACTGTAACAAAATTTTTCAGTTTAATAAATTTTGTTAAACCTCATATTCTGCCTTTTTAGACCTTTAGCATTTGAGAAATAAAATGAAGAAATTTCTCTTACCATTTTTAACAATTTCAGCAGAATTCATTGTAATATTTTTGAATTTTTAAATTCCAATAATACACTGTTTTATTGGTTCCTTATCATTTTAAGAATAATTCATTCATAAACAAAGAATTAAATGAAAGTTTAATTGGCATTCTCTGTAGATAAATTTTCTTCCATATAATGTATATATGATTTAGGATACAGCATTCATATATTTTAAAGTACATATTGGGCAAATAATGGTAATATTAGAAGAAAGTTAAAATTATTCCTATTGTTTAATAATATTATATATTTAAATGATAATTAGCTTCCTAAGTTATTTAAATACAATGAGGGAAGGTATTTTTAAGTGCTGAATTGTTTAGGAACATACTCTTTTCTGTCATTGTGGTTGTTCATATGTTTTGAACAAATGTAACTAAACAATTAAAAAACAACATTGAGTAAAGGCATATCCCTGATTACACTTTTCTACATGAATTCTATACCAAAATAACTGAATAAATTTCAAGTATGTTACATACTTTAGGCATTATGGAATTCAGCACTCAATAGAAATTATCATTAATATGGCAGAATACATTATTTTATTTATTTCTTTTTTTTTTTTTTGAGCCAAGATATGTCTTCCTTACTCTTGGCTCTGCAGAATAATTCTGGGAAAATTTCTCTAAACCCTGCTCACTGCCCCTCCCCCTCACATTTCCCTCATCTCTCCTCTACTTTCTTCTTCAATATTAACTCTGACTCTTCTACTTGCTTCTACAGGTTCATGTGATTATATCAAATAATCTAGCATAATCCAAGAAAATCTCCCAGTATTAAAGTCATCTAATTAACAAACTTAATTTCATCTACAAAGTCCTCTTACATTCAGCAACATCTAGATTAGTGTTTGATTGAATAAGCAGGAACTATAATCTTAGGGGATATAATTAGAATCCTTCTTACCATTACACACATGCACCCACATTATAAATAATATCCGTAAGTATCCATATATATATATATATATATAATGTACATATACATACACACATATGTATAACTTTCTACTTATCTTTTAATTTTTTATACTGTTACGTATACATTCTATTTCTACCTGTCTAAGCGTCTGTACCTATCATCTACCTATCTACAACATAAATACTTTCTATTCCCATCTTAAATGAGGAAGACATTCTTTAAAGTATATGCTTAATAAGACATCAACTAGGAAAATATATATACATATCTATTAATCTGTCTCTAACTATCTAGATAGCTGTATAGATATATTGAGAAAGAAATATAAATAATTATTATATAATCAAATATATAACTAATATAATACATAATTATACTATATAATATAAATAAATAAAATACTTTATATGCCAGTATATGGCCTATAAGTTAGCCCACATCTGTCTGCCTCTGGCCTTATCTTTTCTGCTTTCATCTTTCCTCAAGACACTGGTCTGCGCCTCTGCTGACATTTTTACAGTGCCTTGAATTTGCTAATTATTTCAGGCTTCAAGGTTTTTAATCCATACTTTTCTTTCTGCTTCATACTTTCTCTCTACCTTTGTTAACATAGCTTAATTATGCTGATTTTTTCATGTCAATTTACAGTGATTTCTCTGATAGGCTTTCACGATATATCCAATCTAAACTGCCCTTACTCCCATTCTCTTATACATGTCTGTATTTTTCTTCAAAGCAGTTGTTAGAATTTGCAATTTTATGAAAATTTGAGTGTTTATTTCTGTAACCATGATCTCTCCAAAAAGAAGAGCAGAAATGTGGCAAATTTCGGCACCAGGTAAATATAGTTAATGTAAACATATTATCTTATATCCAACATATTATCTTATCTTTTAGCCATTTACCTGCTATACCCCAGTGTCCATACTGGAATAAAAGGTCCTACACTTTGTTAATTGTAATCTCATTAATACATAGCAAATATATCTGCATATGTTAAGGACCTGATAATCACAGATGGACTCATATCAGAACTATTTGAATAATTCTTTATATTCCCAAGAAATGTTGTATATATATTTACTTCATGACTATGATTTGCTATTTTTAAAATGCAATCACCCATTTACTGGCTCTTGAGTACCCATTGGGTACTTGATATCTTTCATTACAATAGTTATTGATGGATAAAGCATTGAAAATGTTCACATAATACAGGATTATTACCCCAGCTTAAACAAAATCTTTATTCCTGTAGGAGTGAACATGGATGAAAATTGCATGTTTCTCATTTTAACATACCAAACACATATTTCTGGTTAGATAAAAAGAACACTAATGAACATAATGAACTTCTGTCTACATATAATATACACACAACAAAATTTCATTTCCAAGAGATTAAAAGTGTTCATAAATGAAATTTCCTTTCATTAATAGCCCAGGTGCTATTGGATGTAAAATTGATAAAAGGCAAGCCCTGAAGGTGTCATGACCAACTTGACTGATTAGTGGTCTCAAATTGACAGTTCTGGCACACATTGTAGTAGAGCTGCCAACTTCATAAAAATTTTCCTTCTTTAGCCATAGACTCTGGTGCTAAAAGTGAACCTTCAGAGCTATAACTTTGCAATTCAAGGGATTCCCAGTATTGCTTTATTTTTTTTTCTCTTCCTAAGAACAACTATGCTTACTCAACTTTGCTGTTAGTTCCTAATGATATGAGGTATATTATAATTATTCCTTTTGTGTTTTAGCTGATGTTACTGTTTAGGTGTAAAATGAGAAGACATAGTTTCTGTTTGGGAAAAAAAAGGAGCCCCTTAACATGTATTTCTTGCCAATAATGAGTTTGTTTTTAGTTCAAACCTCAAGTTTTAAAGTCGATTTGCTGCCATTGTACAAGTTTTTTTTTCCTTTCTTTCTTTTTTTTTTTTAAACCATAGACTGAAATTACACAGAGGCAGAACAAATACTTTGAATAACAAAAAAGAAGAAAGCATGCCAAAACAGGAAAAAACTATTTTTCAGTAACTAAAAGTAGGGATTTTATAGAACTGATTGGGGGAGAAGGAAAGAATAGTGTATTAAATACTCTAGTTACATAAAATAAAAATTTATATTCATCTATATAGATAGTGAAAATTTCCAGAAATACAGAAAGTATTCTTATTTTAAAAATTAAAATCCCAAAACAGGCCCTAATTACTTGGGGCACTTTAAAAAAAATCATGGATAATGCTAAAGGATTCTTTAATAGACCAAGATAGCTACAATTCTCTTTGCCACTGAGTTTTCAATAATTGCTAAGTGAAGCAAGTAACGAAAATGAGAAAAAAAGCTTCAGAATGTGTCATGTTTATACCGTGTTAGAAGCTCTATACTTTTTGCCAACAGATTAAGTTGCCTTTTCTCAAATTACTTTACTTCATTGTTTGTATAGCTTTACTCACCTGTATACCTCTTCTTTTATCTAGGGACCATTCACATGTTCAGTGTTATCACCTGGCTCCTGCTTGGGAGTCCCAGAAGTTCCACTAGTATTTTTAAGGTGCATCTTGCTATTACACAAAAGCCAAGAAAAGAATATTTGTTTTACCCATACAAGTTTGATAATCTATAAAATATATGACTATGTGAGCAGTTTTACAGATTTTTAAAAATCTTACATATAATTTCCTTGTCAAACTACATACTTTATATATCACTGTTATTTGGTTTATATTATAGCATATCAGGAAAAAATGTGTGTAATTGTAAAGAGTTTGAAATGTATTTATAATAATTGTGCATTTTGTAATTTAAAAAGTTCTATTCATATTAAGGATCCTGTGAAATACAATACAATTTTCAAAATTGAAATCATAAAGAAACAAAGGAAATTAATTTTACTCATGCATTTCATTACGTACATGAAAATTTAATGAAAATAGTGAAAAAAGGGGCATCTGTTGAGGGATAACATCTTCAGTAGTCTTGTAGATGCCTGTAAATACATCCTATATTGAGTGGTACAGCAAAATTGAAATCAGAATCATATTATCTTGGAGAAATATGTCAAGATGCCAATGTTTCCAGTTAGCAACATGAATAATAAAGTAATAATAGATAAAAAGACATTTTGTAGCCTTTTTCAGCATTATTTAACTTGATTTACATAATCATCTTATGACTGGGTAAAAAAACAACAACAGTGTTTACAACACTGCTTAAAAGAGACTGAAGATGAAATCATGTATTAAGTTACTGGAGGTAAAACTTTAAACCAAAGTCAAGTCAAGCAACTGTGTGCCTATATGAAATCATTTTAGTCTTTTTTCTCTGGCCATGCAGGCTGTGAGCAGACATTAACTAAACACCTAGACTCAGCTGCATTGGATAGCTTTACCATTCTATCCCAGGGCTTCTCTGTCACTGCAGCAGGTAATATGCATGAAATATCCATCTTCTTAGCCTCCTGTACACTGTGATAGTTTCTTAGTGTTTCCTTGTTTTTGAATACCTTAACAGTTTTGAATATAGTATTTTGTAGAATATCCCTCAATTTGGGTTTGTCTGAAGTTCTTCCCTTGATTTGTCTGGGGTTATGAATTTAAGGAGGAAGACTGTAGGGGTAATATGGCATTCTCATTATGTCTATCAATGGTACTCGCTATCAGCATAGTTTATCACTGTTGATGTTGACACTCTTCACCTCGTTGAAGTAGTGTTGCCAGGTTTATCCACTGTGAAGTTTTTCTTTCTTTTCCTATTTTCCTACTGTATTCTTTAGAAGGAAGTCAGTAGGTGCAATTTTACTTTTATAGGATGAGAAGTTGTGCTCCACTTCTTTAAGGGCTATCTGTATAAATTATTTGAATTTTTATGCATGGAAGATTTTTTCTATACTCCCTGATTTATTTATTTATTCAGTCATGTGTTTGTGTCAGTATGGTCACAGTATATTTACTTTTAACTTTGGATTACAGCCCAATACTATTTTGTTTATTTTTTCGCTCAAATTGGTGCAGCTTTAGCCATTGGGAGATCATTGTTTTGGATTGGGTGACCCTTTGGTATATACAATCATTAGCAGAATTTCAAACATTTTTTTACTTTCTGGCACTACGAGATCCTCTAGGCTTTTCTTATATATCCCCATCCTTAGCCATAAAATCAGATATTTCTCTGAGGAGCCCTGGTTCTTTTTACGGGTTGAATGGTATTAGAAAACATGGTCTGGGTGCTAGTTGTGCTCATTACAACTGGAGTGCCATTGCTTCTAGGTCCTAGAAGCAAAGCAAGGAAATATATGTGTATACATTTATATATATATATATTTCTATATGTATTATCTGTACCCATATTAACCCAAGGTTCTTAACCTTTTTTGCTCCACGGACCCCTTTGCCAGTCAGGTGAAAACCACAGACCCCTAACTAAGTCCACACTATATGGTATATTATTTAATAAATGTATCACATCCACACAAACACATCCCCACAAGAATAATGATTTTTTGAATTTCAATTCAAGTTCATGGACCCCTTATTAAGAATCTCTGAAACATATTAAGCTAAGTTAATACTGCTACCTCCCACACTAGCTCAGAACCAGAAACATAGCACCCAACTCCCACCACCCATTACTTGCTTGTTCAATTTCAATACAGTGGTTCCAAAACTTTTAACTCATATTTTCATGGAAAAATTTTTTCGCTAAATTGAGTACAGTGCTCATGCACAGTTCCTTCTGTCTTGTCATAGTTTCCACTCATTTCCAAAGTTAGGTCAGCACCTTTTTTCTCCACCCCTTCCATCCATATTTTTTTGCATGGCTTGGTAGATCATTCTTTTCTATCACTGAATAGTAGTAAACTACTGTATTACACTTTGTTTATCCATTCACCCATCAAAGAACATCTCGGTTGCTTGCAGATTTTGGTGATGAACAAACCTGCTATAAATATTTATGTTCAGGTTTTTATGTAGAAATATGTTTTCTAATCAGGTGAGTAAATACCTAGGAGCAAAACCACATCTTATGGTAAGACTATGTTTAGCTTAGATCCAGCGATTCTGAACATCTTGAAGTGAGGAAGACAGTCCCATTAAACCAAAAATTGTCTTGTCCAGAATGCTACTAGTGCTTTCATTGAGAAATAATGGGCAAACTCTCCATTCCTCTTTTTAAATATTGATTTTATAATCTATCTTGTTCAGAACTTGTCACAGTTCAAAAATATCATTTTTGTCATATGTATTTCTCATCTCTAACATGGGAAAAGTATACAAACATACATTCTCACATTGAATCTGAGTAGTCTTAAAAATCAGATGCCAAAAATTGAGAAAATTTTTTCCTTTTGTGCTGTTGGTCACTGTGAATAAAATGATGTATCTTAGGAAAATAATTATCTATGGCCATGAATTACAATACTTTGTGAAAAACACCACTTTCTCAATTAAATCATGTTGCTTAATTCTTTGATTTTTATCAATCTGATGCACAGCTCCTTGGCTTAAATAATGTCAGTCAGCTGCAAATTAATTTATATCTGAGCTTTGTTTTGTTTTTTTTAGTCAACCTTGAGGAATAGTTGAGTAAGTGGTTTCCTTATGCATGAAAAAACTGAAACTTATGTGAAATATACCTTACTTATTTTTAACATCCATCCCATTAATCAACCTTGATTTCTAGGTTATTTCAGTCAACGAATTGCCACAGGCTTTTAGATTTCAGTTTTGCTCTACATAGTGCTGTACCATTTACCCAAGTCCAACTTATAATTCTACCTGCATTTTAGAATTCTGTTCGTTTCATCTATTTTTTCAACTGACTCTACTATTGCCTATAAAGATGTTATATATTTTTCCACAGTACATTCATAATAACTGCTAAAATATTTTTCTATCTTCTTTGATAGTTAATTTTTTTCCCTCTGCTGACATATTTGTATGTAGATCAAGTCTAGATCTGAGTGTGTCTATGTAAGCCCCTGTGAGGTTGAATAACTCAGTAATCTAATTTTGATTTGAGAATATCTTTGAATTTAGATTTGAAATATATTCTTGCTATCCTTAAGCAAAACGATAGACCACAATAATAAATATCTAACAAAAATGCAATATGTTTTCATAATATTCTGTATAGCAAAAAAGATTTGAACAGCCAAGATGGAATTTATTTATAGTTTTTCATAGTTCCACAATGTTAAATTAATATGTGTTTCTCAGATTCTGATAAACAAATCAATTTGCACTTATACCTGAATTACATCATCAGCCAGACACGCACTAATAGGAATACTTTCAAATTACATATTGAAGTTGAGTATATAGTAATAGTGGTAATAAAACAAGAAAGGTCTTCACCATTCATTAAAACATCACTGCTAATTCTCTCTAAAATTGTAGGTAACTCTAAATTTATTGAGCACAATAGCAACACTTTAAAGACCCTACCTAAACTTAACTTATTTTCAGAAGCAGATTATTTAAGTTTAATGATTACAAAAATCAGTAAATTTTGAGAAGATTGAAAAATTAAAATGTATAAAAATAACGATACATTTCTTATTTCACAGGACTTTAAAGCTAAATTTTAAATGTAGTCATCATTTAGGTATCCTCAAGCATTATTAATTAGAAACAGGGAAATTATTATATTTTTCCAATTTAAACAATATATAAATTATTATCAATGACTTAACAGCATAAATATAATAAGATGATATAAAAAGTCTGGATCAAATAAAACAAGATCAATATAACCTGTGGTATATGACATTAGATGAAATTGCAATACCTAATAATATTATTTCATTATAAATAATATGAGATTATACAGTTGCACAAACCATATAATTTTAACATAAGTAATTAATATTTTTCATTTCAAACTAAAAGAAATACTTAAATTTGAATCTTCAATCAGAAGCATAAAATCATTTTGAGCTGCATAATGAGGTTTCAAGAGGATTTGGAATGATTGGAAAGATGTTAGTAAAAAAAATAAAAAACTGGAGAAAGCAGTATTTGGGCAGAGCTCAGGACCATGAAAACAATGGTGATAGCAATGTGTTGGAATGTAGGAGACAACTGGGACTTGTTTTAAGTGTGGGCAGCAATTGGGATTGTTAAAAGTATAAATATAGCAAACAATTTAGGATAGCATTGTGGAAGGCAGTGTCATAATTCTAAAACCATTAAAGTGCTAGCATTTAAAGGGTTATCCAGTTTTATATTTATGTTTACATTTATAAAATATTTTATTTATATTCATATCTATAAAATATTTTGAGTTAATGTTTATATATGGGGTGAATGAAGGGTTGAAGCTCTTTTTCCCCCTATGGCTTTCTAGTCAGTTTACTCCAATTTGCTGAAAATATTTTTCTTTCTCCCTTGAATTCCAGTGGTATCATTATAAAAACTATTTTTCCATGTTTGTGGATCTGTATCTGCTTTCTATTGTGTTCCATTGATCTATATGTCTGTTCTCATGTCACCATTACATTGATTTGGTTAAAGCAGATTTATAGAAATTTTTGAAATAAGCTAGTGAATATCCTCCAACTTTTCCCTTAATTTTCAAAATTGTTTTACTTTGCATTAGGACATGAATTTTAATATTTCCCTATCAATGGCTACAAAACAGCCTCCTAGGATTTAGGCATCTATAGATCCGTGTGGGAAGAAATGTCATCTTAACAGCCTCACATCTTCAAATTCATGTACATCTTATATCTTTCCATTTATTTAAATCTTTAGTTTCTCTCAGCAATGTTAGTACCTTTCTGAGTATAGGTCTTGCATATACATATTTTTTTAATTTATCATGTGGCAGAGAAATATAATTTAATTTTAATTCTGACCTTGAGTGTCAATATTGTAGTGAACTCATTTCTTCAAGTAGCTTTTGTAAATTTCTTAGCACTTCCTACATGCAGAATTATGTCTTCCACAAACAATTATCTAAATCCAATAGAAATACCCTTTAAAAACAAAGTCAAAATTAAAGATTTTTTCAGCCAAGAAAAGTGAGAGAATTTTTTGCCAGAAAACCTGCAGTTACATCAAATAAATGAATTTCTTCAGGTTAAAGGGAGAAGATTCAATGGTAAGTTTGATGTGAACAAAGCAACGGAGAATTCCAGATATATTAAATATGTGGCTAAATATAAAAGACATTTCCCTAATATTATTATTCCCGAACAGTTTTATATCCGCTTTCTTGCATTATTTGCTACTTCTTAGTGCTGATCAACTAATTAACACACTATTTATTTTTATATCATTTATTGCCTGCATTCCCTACTAGAATATAAACTTTATGTGAACAACAATTTTTTTTTCCTCTTTGGTTTGTTACTGTAAGCCAGCTCATAGAACAGTGAGTGTCACAAAAAATGGACTGGATAAATGAACAAATATTTGGGTCTATTATAGAAAAAAAATTAAAAGTAATTTACAAAAGAAGAAATTTAATGAATTAAATTTTATATAAATTAATAATGTAATACTATGAAGATATTAAGACAATATAAGATAGTAAAGTAGTTATAAAATAATATGAATGACAACATAAAAAAGTGTAAGCCATGCTCATATTTGTGATTGATAATCACAGCATAATTTTATTTCCATCTATAAAATTTTCTGTATTTTCCAGATTTTTCAACCTTCAAAATTCACTGTTCCGAGATATAATTATGATTTACCTCTGACCGTGTAGGTACTTGGGAAGGGGCATGTATGTAAATATTAATCTTTTTTAGGTTCGTATAATCTCCTTCCCTTTATGGGGTTTTTGAGAAAAAGATTTATTTGGGGGTAATTTACAATACTTCCAAGAAAGAGAACATCCATAAAATTCCAAAAGATATTCAAAATTACAAAAGAATAGAAGTATCAAGAAAGCCCTAATGACTAATAAACAGTAAATTTTTCAAAGGTTAAACTCAAATATAGTCTAAAAAGTCAAGGCATCTGGAAGAAAATATTTAAACAAAATCTTATGGTCCTTAGAACATATATTTGAGAACATTATTCACAAAAAAGAATTAAAAATCTCCTTTTTGAATGTTATTTTACTGCATCCATTGTGTCCCTTAAAAAAAAAGTACAAGTTTGTAAATAAATTTAATAATGTGAGAAGAAAATAGTGATTAATGCTCAGATAAATCATATCTAATACCATCATAGACCCTTTTTGAGAACACCTTCCCTACAGACAACCCTGAAGGATTCTAGGCCTCAAATGTCTTTAACGGATTAAAGACAAACTATTGGTATTAGACAAATAAGTACATACTACCCTGTCTTTATAACATTTTCATTTTTACTTTGATGTATAATATTGAAAACTAAATTGAATATGTTAATTGTAATAGTTTGAATTCTGGCATGCAACTGAACACTGACAAAATATGTAGAAGCTGTGTAATCAATTGTTTGACAATTGTACTTATAGTCTTGTTTGACAAACTGTGTATTATTATTAGATAAATATTTTTATCACCACAGGCACTAATTTCCTTTGAGTACAAAATGCCTATTTGCCCAGCTGGAGATCCATTTTGCATGTAAAAATGTCTCAATTTAATAAGATTTCATAGAGTAATAGCTCTTAACTGATTTTCAAATACAAAATATTAAGTTCTATGGGAATATTTTCTGTACTTAAAATTTTGGTAGAAATGGTAGTGAATTACATTTCCATATTTGAGAACTGTTTTAAAGTCAAATTGAAGACATCTATCTAATATATAATGTTTTGGTTTGAGTCGGAAGAGTAGCCTAGTGTTAGCAATGTTATTTTGGGTGACACATAACTTAAAGTTCTTAAATTTAAAAGATGAGTTAATGGTTTTATGTTGTTAATACACTTATGCAAACATAGTTATGATAATCAAAGCTTTAAAACTTAAATACAATAGGTACCCCAAACAAATAATTTAAAGTCCATTGAAAATGACTAAAATTTGTTATCCCTTAATTAAATTGTCCATTAAAAACAAGAGCGTTTGAAAACAATTGGTCTCAACCCAAAACACTAGTGGATTCTGAGATAAAAATTAGTGGTTTACAAAAATTATATTTATAATGCCATTTTGGAAACTCAGAGAAAACACTATAATTCTTGAAATTTTGTAATTATTTGTTTGTTCAAAGTTGTTTCTTATCCTCTGAAGAGATTAAAAATGTTCATTATAGAGACCCTTAAAATATCTTCCTTATTTTTTCTATAGTTACACTGTTTTTATTTATTGTCACATTAGATGATGGTAATAGTCAATATGGATGTTTATACAACCCTTTGGGTACTTAGTAAATAAATTGTTGATAGTGTGGCTAATACACATAAACTTTAATTAACATTTACTATGAAAATAACTACTGAAGAAAAAGTTGCTAATAAATAAAATTGAAATACTTCATTGTGGCAATTAATATTTTAAAAGTAAAATATGGTTTATATAAGTTGAACTTATATATGGTTCAACTGGAGGTTTATTTTATTTTTCAAGTGCATATAAAACATGTCATTTGCAAGCAATAGAAAACTTTCTTGGAAATATGTTTTTCTTGTTTTGTCATTTTTTCATATAGTTTTAAATCATTCAGTTGTTTCTTACAACAGAAGAAATCTCATGCAGTATATATATATATATATATATATATATTCTGACAATAAATATACAGTAAGCATTTAGCAACAAATGATAAACAGCTTTGTCATATTTTTATTTCATCGAGTGTATTTAATTATCTATCTTTTCTCATAACTTTAGAATAAACTGCATATGCATAATTTTATGAAGCAGCAAAAAGTAAAACAAATTATATATTTTCAACTCTATCACTTTTAATCTCATACTAGCTAATTACTACTAGTGTTTTTAATCACCAACTTGATGTCAGATTTACTCAATGAATTTAGTTTAATGATTTCAATATTGAAATATTTAGGTACTTACAGACATATCACATAGTCTATATTCATTCATTCAATATGTTATCAAATAAAATGTACTTAGACTAATGACTTTTTAATTCTTGGTAAATAGTCTTTATTGGTCACTGAAAATTAATTTCACTTTGAATATCAATATTTTAGCATTGGAGAAAAATGGCAATGCCAATTTTTTTAGATAGTATTATAATCTAGAAATAAATTATATTATGAAGTATCATATAATTGGGGTTTATATCTACACATATCAACAGAGTGGAAATAATTTTCTGTGCAAGAAAAAATAGGATGCAAAAATTCCTGGGAATATGGTAGGGACAGATAGTAAATAGGGATCCCAGTTTCTCCATTATCTGTGTTGCCTTGTTCACAACTGAAGTTGGACATTCATTTATTTGAATCCATTTTGCTTCCACCAACATCATTTCAGTCATAAAATTCATTATTAACTTCAGAAAAAAGACAGTTTCACAATTATCATTAATGAATGGAAAAACCTTGTTCTAGCCCTGAATTTTACATTGTGATACAAGCTCCACTCCATGTGAGTCAATCAGCACTTTAGCCCTTGTACTCTGTAGGAATTGAAATCTGGACCATCATCACACTAACTGTGAATTTGCAAAGATCTCATTTATTACTTTTTGAAAGGTTTTGTATTTATTCTTTGAAGATATCTAATGTGTTGGTGTTGCCTGGGTCCACCTCATTTCATACACATACATGCAAATTAAATTAAGATAAGCTTTACTGTTTTCCAATATAGGCACTAAGCTCTATAAATTTTCTTTTAAAAACTATGTTAGCTACATTGGACAGGTTTTGAAATGCTGTTTTCTTTTTCAGTCAATGCAAAATTCTTTTAATAGCATCTCCCTTGATACACTGGTTATTTGGGAATATATTATCTAGTTTTTCCTAGTTATTTAGGGATTTTCCAGATATTCTTCCATTATTAATTCTAATTAACTACCAATGTGGTCTGAGGACATGAAATGTGTACTTTGAATCTTTATCATTTTTTTAATTTTATTTTTTATGTATATATATAAATATAAATTTTAATTGAGACTTTGTTTATGACACTGAATTAGGTCTATCTTGGCTAATATTCCATGTGCAGTTAAAAAGAATTTAGTTTGACAGGGTTGCTGTGACAAATACCATCTCTATTTCCTTCATGTTGTGATCTCCCTCTTCTTCTCTGGCTTCTACTACAGTGTCCAATTTCCTGTGTTTATAAGGATTTCAACCAAATTTTATAAAGATATATCCTTATTCAGTTTGGCCACAACTTGACTAAAAAAAGGGTGAGTTATAACTAAAATAATAACAAATGGCTCCACACCCATAAGACTGGGGATCAAGACATGGAAATGTATTCTTGGGGATATGATTCAATATACCATGATTAAGGTTGGTTGATAGTGGAAGTTGAGTGTTTCATATTTTTACTTATTTTCTATCGATTTTTCTATCAATTTTGGTAAAAAGATATTTAAAGTTCTGATATGAATTTGTCTATCTATTTATAGTGGATTGCATAGTAGCCCCCAAAACTATGTCCATGCCCTAATCCAGGATCTAGTGAGTGTGGCCTTGTTTGGAAAATAATTGGTCTTTACAGACGTAATTAATTTAAGGATCTTGGGAGGAGACCATCCTGGATTATCTGGGTGGGACTTAAATCCAATGACAGGTGTCCTTATAAGAGAAAGGCAGAGGGGAATTTGACAAAGAGATGTACAGAATCTCTCCTTGGCATTCAATCATTTTTTTATACATGTATTTTGATGCTCTATTATTGGTTCATAAAGGTTTAGGGTTGTTAAGTACTCTTGATGACATGAAAATTTTATCATTTTGTAATTATTTTGAGCTCTTACTATCATGCATTTTAGCTCAACATATGATATAAAACTCAACATATCATTATTGTTGTTATTATTTACTTAAACAATTTTCTGCTAATGAGAATTATGAGTGAACAAAATGTCTGTATATTTTACCAACTATTTACAATTTAATTTTGCTTAAATAAACTTTCCTTATTCTTATAGTTCATTTCTGCTGCTGATAAATCCTTTCAGTTTTGGTATGTGTGAAATATTTTTTATTTTTTCTCAACATTTGCAATATATATTTTCTGGATATAGGATTCTGGATTGAAAGAATATCTCTTTTAGTGCTTTAAAGATAGTCTCTTCTCTTTCTTCTGGCTTCAATGTTTCTGACCAAAAGTTGGCTACCACTCTTACCTTCATTGCACTGTATGCAATGTATCTTTTATCTCTAATACTTTTGAAATATTCATTTTATCACCTGTTATGCTTAGAGTAATTTATTGTGTCAAACATTCTTTGATCTACAGCTTTAAAGTTTTTAATCAATTTGACCGAATAATTAGCTACTATTTCTTCAAGTATTTGTTTCCCCTCACTTCTTTCCTCCCGTTTTTGATGTCTATATGCACCACTCTTAGTCGCTTGAAGTTGTCCCATAGCTCATTAAATCTGTCGTTTGTTCCTGCCTTTTCCCCTCTGTATTCCATTTCATGTTGTTTCTGTTGCTGTGTTATTATTTTTTCTTCCACAATGTTTACCTCTTCTTAATCCAACCCAATCATTTTATGTAATTTTCATTATAGGTATTGTAATTTTCATACTTTAATGTTTGATTTGGATCATTTTTATATGTCCAATATCTTTTATTAATATACCCATCAGAAGTTCCACCTACAAACAAAAATTAAATACATAATTGTTTTTATTGTGTTTGTATTTTAATTCTATCAAATGTGTAATATTTAAGTCTGTTTCATTGGATTAGGTTTTCACTGCAGTGTTGGTCATAGTTTCTGCTTTTGTTCATGTCTGGTAATGATTTATAGAATGTCAGACATTGTGATTTTATCTTGTTGAGTGCTGGGTATTTTTGTATTTCTATAAATATTTTTCATAGTGGTCAGGGATGTAGTTTTTATTTGGAAAGAATTTGACCATTCAAAGCTTTTTGTTTAAATGCTTTCATAGATAGGACCAGAGCAGCTTGTATTCTAGATCTATTTTTTCTATTAATGAGGCAATAAACTATTGAATTCTCTATATAATGACCCTTGAATTATGAAGTTTCCCACTTACACTGGTGGGAAAAAAATATCCCCAAGATATGCTCTGGAAATTGCCATTTTTATACAGTTTGGATTGTTCCTTTTCCAATTTTGTGTAGTTTCATCATCCCCTCCATAAACTGATTAGTATTCACCTGGTGAATTGAAGGGATCCAGCAGGAAAAGCTCTGTCCCTATACATTACTCTCCCTTCCAGTGTGCTTTCTGGAGACTCTAGGTACATTAGCCTCCCTGTACTCTGGCCCTTTTCTTAGCTGAGGAAGACAGGTAGAGTCCAGCTGGGTGTAGCATCTCTGAACTGCAGTCTAGAAACTCTTTGAAGGCAGAAACCTGGGGCAAGTATTTATTTTCATCTTTCAGTCTCTCAGTGTTCACGGTCCTACTCTGCCTGATTATCAATATCTAAAAACTGTTACAAATGCTTGTTCAATTTTTTTTCTTGTTTCATTTTGTTTTTAGGCAAAATATTAATTATAGTTTCTTTTTAAACTATTGGCCTCAATTTCCACATTCAGGTAAAGAAGTTTAAATTCAACCTACCGTAATCAGAATAAAAGAAAAAGTAAAAATGCAGAAATTATTGAAATAGTAAAAATATATACAGATAAATAATGAAATAATAGCTTGTTCTTTGTGAAAATGAATACAACAGAAAAAACTTTGGCAAGCCTGAAAACATAAAGAGGACACAAACTTCCAATAGCAGAAATGAGAGAGAACACATTATATACATCAACAGATAAAATGCCAAATGGGAAGTAGTCACTTGAAAGCATATTACTAATCAATAATCAATAGGGATATATAAATTAAAAACACAAGGAGATACCACTGTATAACACTTAGAATCCCCAAAATTAAAAAGTGTGATCATAGCATTTGTTAGCAAGAATGTGGAGCAATTGTAATTCTCACACACTGTTGGTGGAAATGTAAAATTATACAACACTTTTGGAAGAGTTTGGTAGTTTTGTGCATGTTAAAAACACACCTACTAAAGATTCTTCAATAGGTATTTAAAAGATATGAAAGCATTGGTCCACAGAAGTCTTATACTCAAGTGTTGAAAGAACCTTTATTTGAAAAATCATAACCACTATCCTAAATGTCCATTTAAGTCAATAAATAGATTATGTTTTATCTATATAATGAAATACCATTCAGCAATAAAAACAATATGCTATCAATGTAAACAATAATTGGAGGAAACTTATAATCCTCATGCTGAATGAATGAAACTGGACCAGAAGAAACTGCACTATCCATGATTGCTATAATATATAACTCTAGAGAAAACAAATCAGTAGTTGCCTGGCGTTGGGGAATAGTTGGAGAACTGTGAGAAGGGAGAAGAGACTTACAATTGGCACAGAAAACTTTTGGTAATGATGACTATGTTCTTAATTATGATAGTGGTTTAACATGTGTATAGATATGTTAAAATCACTGAATTGTACACTTTATGTATGTGTCAATATGTGATTTCTCATTAAAGGTAATATATATCATTGTTCTGGTATGGTAATGTTATTTTGGAGAGGTAGATGTGACTCAACCTTCCAGGTCCACCCGAGAAGTCCAAAAAGCACAATTAATTCAATAAAATGTCATTGTAAAACAATAGCAAAATTAAATAATACAGATTTAATCTGTCATGTTGGAGCATTTTCTTCTGCTTTCCAAGTGCTGTATTATGTTATGGGGATAAAGTCCTTCCATTTTAATGTAATGACAATTTTTCTAAAACAAGAGAGTAAAATATTTAGTATAGGCACTATCACTTCAATCCATGCCCATTTTTTCCCTAACGAACAAGTCTTCAGAATATTTTTTCTCTCAACACAATGCTCAAAGAACTTATGATTAACAGATCAGATAACACAAAAGTGGAGGATTTTTAACTATTTGTCATGCTGAAGCATTTGGGAATGTGTCCCTTGAAAACAATTCTGTTTATCATTTAAGTTATGAACACAATATTGACTATTAGAGTTATTTAAAATATAGGAAACAATTAATTAAAATTCTATTTTCCTTCTAAGTCTAATAATTCTGTTTTATTAAAATATATAATACTTGAGGCTATTTTGTGAAAGAAAGTCCATTTCATAAGAAAGATAGTTTTCAGACCTATGAAAGTTTTGGTCTGACTTTATTGAATGTTCTCAAAGACTTTCTGGAGTATCTATATTCACACCCTTATCTGTACTATTTTCAAACAAGCTTGGGAAATGCAAAGTTAAATATTCAGTGTTTATGTACTTCATGTATATCAGAGCATTCATCTTGCTAACAAACACTGTGAATACTCAAAAAATGCAAAGCCTTATTTGGAGGGATTCCCTATCTAATTTGAGCACAGAAACCATTTTCAAGGATCTTGACATCATTCTTGTTTTCTGAAGAGCAAATTTAGGGGGGCGGGGGAAGCTCTATGTCATTCACATATTGAACCTTATTAGTCTACATCTTCATATGATAATGGAGAGTACATATTCGTTTGGGGGAAAATCAAGAGACCCATTTTTAGTACCAGAGTGTTCACACTGTAGAGAACCTATAAACTCAATGAGCATGAGAGAGCATATTTAATCAAGCACAAAATTTAGTGTTATCATTTTGAACAAAAGTTAGGAAGAGCACTTTAGAAAATGTAATAATACTATAACTGTGATAAAGATATCAGCAGAATAAACATTTTTGAAATAATTACAAAATCAAAATTTTAGTTGATATCTGAAAAGATTTCAGGAACATTAATAAACTCCAATGTTCTATGTAAAATTTTAGGGAGTATTCACTTTCCAAAAGTAAATTGTGATTATCATCCATCAATAGAGCAACAATGGCAATACATATATGAAATTAATATGAAATTTAAAATTTATTTTTGCTATTTTCTTTTCTTGCTCTCTTTTTTCTTTGTTTTTGTTAATTTTTCCTGCTCTTTTTTTGAACATGTCTGATTAAGTTAACCTATAAATTTTAAAAAGGATGCTTTTATTGTTTACCTATTCATCACTGATGGTGCAAATACAATCTAATATTAAAATAATGTTTGAAATATTTAAAAATTAGAAAAGTTGAGTTAAATTTTTTTTTTAATTTTTTGCCTTATACAACTAAATATTTCCTTTTAAAACTAAAGTATATAATTCAAAATTTCTATCAAGAGGTCTCTATTAGCTTTAAAGTTTTAAATCCCAGGTTGGGATTGTGATTTCCTTTTTTAAAAAAAATTATAAATCTGTAAAACCAGATAGTGTCTGACACAATTATAATTCTGTACCTTTTCTTCTATACTTAATATTTTTTTACATATTAACTATATCTAAATAACATTGAGAAAAGTGATTTAAACTTTAAAAATTTCAAAAGAACTTTCATAGAGTTTTAAGTAACTATTTTTATTTATATCACACTCAACTTTATATAATTATCAAGTGCTTATTTTACAATTGAGTAATCAGTATAATCCAGCCTCATTCAGAAGGGCTAGAAGAAGATATAATTATAAGGAAACCTATTAAGAGAATTTAAGAAACTCTCATCACTTATTTTTAGAAATGATTTCTACTTATATTTGCTTATTCTTATTAAGAATGTTTCACTACCATGTCCCCTGATGGTTAAAACTTATATTTTTTATTAATAATTGTGAATCCAGGGCTAATTCTTGCTATGTTTTCCTCATTTTTTTTTTAAAGCCAAAGGCACTTATTGCAGATAGCATCCATCTATCTCAGTAGCGAACATCACTCTTATGGTTACTGTATCAGCAGAGTGCTCTGTTCAGGACCTATCTACTTTATTTCTTATATGGTATTTGGATTTTCAAGTAGAGGCTAAGAACAGAAAGTAAGAGTTACTATTATTTAAGTAGATACTCTATTGGTTGAGAAATAATTTTTCTTTACTGTAAGGATTATATTCTACACTATTTCTAAATGGTTTTATATTTTTTGGTAATGTTAATTGAGCTTTAATTAAACACTTCATTTTAGCAATTCTTTAATTTTTATGCAAATTCTATGCTATTCATGAAGCAATAAATGTTTCAACTTTTTCACAGCTGTATTTAGCAAATTAAGCAGGAATACAAAGAAAATATTTTAGACTATTTCTTCTTTATATACTTAGCTGTGATATAATTTCTCATACCAACTCTGACTCAGAATTTGTTTTAAGAAATTGGCTGAAGTGCTAACCACACAGATGTTACAAAATTTAGCTCAATACGCTCAGAAAACTTGGGTTGAATTACAAAGGAATTAATTGTGTAAACAATGTACCCTTTTCCAAGTAATCTAAGAAAGTCTAAGTATAGTTTGCTTTACAATTCTACTAACTCTGTCCAATGTACTAATTTTAAAAGGTGGCATTTTTACAAATTATTTAAGTTGTAATTATATTTCAGTAATCATTTTAATTCCATTCTTAATTTCATTCATACTAAAGAGTTGTATGTAAATATTTGAAATCTAAAAATAAATATTGATGTGTTTTTCATCTCATTTGCAGTTAAGAGGAAATGTTCTATATTTTGGTACATAGTCATATAGGGATAAATATTATCTCTTTGAAGATTTTACACTGTTTCTATTTAAGCAATTAATTAAAACTTTGGCGTAAAATTACTGTTATCTGTGGGCCAGATAGCTCACAGGGTGTAGCCGTTGGGCAATTTGATATAATTGTGAATTCCAAAAATATAATTGGATCATGCTTGTAAACTGATGTTAATCTGGGCATGATTAAGTTATGATTAGGGCATTGACTGGGCCAAGTCAGTAGGGTGTTGAGCTCCACCCCTTGGTGGGTGGGGGAAGAAAATATAAAAGGCATCACAAAGAATAGAGTTGCAGCAGTTTTTGAGAAGCAGTTTTGATATTGGAGTTTTGATGTTGGAGAGAGGGCCCCAGGGGAAGAGAAGTGAGCCGACTGCCTGATAGTCTATAGCTGACCTTGTGGAGAAACCAGAAGAGCTAAGTCCGGAGAGAAATGCAGTCCTGGGAAGAGAGGAACCCAAGAAGCCTGAACCCTGACAAACGTCAGCAGCTGTCTTGCTCCAACATGTGGGAATGGACTTTGGTGAGAGAAGAAACTTAATGCTTTATGGCCTGGTAACTGTGGACTTTTACCCCAAATAAACACCCTTTGTAAAGACCAACCCCATTTTTGGTATTTCACTTTAGCACCCCTTTGGCTGACTAAAACACAGGGTTAGAGGTATCTAATAAGATAAATTCCATATGTGGGCATGTTTTAGATGTCAGGTCAAATAATGCTATCTGCATAGGATAATATAGATATGATAATTATGGCAAAGAAATATATAGTAGGAGTGGTGGACAGACCTTAGGTGGCACACATGATACCCAACCTTAGTGCAACCACTCCGCTTTAAATATGTGTGTGGGGGGGTGCCGGGACCTCTTTTAATCCAGGGGTTCTTAACAAGCAGTCCATGAGCTTGAATTGAAATTCTAAAAAATAGTATTCTTGTGGGAACATGTTGGTAAGGGTGTGATATATTTATTAAATAATACACAGTATAGTGTGGACTTAGTAAGGGGTCCATGTTTTTCACCTGACCAGCAAAGGTCCATGGAACAAAAAGGTTAAGAACCCCTGTAAATTTAATCTAAATTAGACTAAGATGATAAGATATACATTATTATGGGTATGTGATTACTTAAGTGTGTAGTTCCAATCTTTCTAGTTTCTCTCTTTGTTGCGGGTTTTGGGAAGCAAGCTGCTGTGATTCCTATAGCTATAAGGAAATGTACTTAAGACATTTTAAATTCTTTCAGAGTAAACAAATCTGAAATAGTGACAGCTCCAGATATGTTCTTATTCAAAAAGGCATTTTTTTATAGAATATTTATAAACTCTCAATGACATCTACATTTTGGGCTCTTACTGCTGGCACTCCAATAAGTTATTGAACATTATTTAGTTACAACACTTCCACACTCTCATAAACAAGAGTTGTCAACACCATTTCCTCAGTGGCTGTGGCCAGTGTCAATTACTATATCTTAGATTAGGCCTGTGAAATATATCTCCAAACGAGTTCCAACATGTTTCAGCTGACAAATCAACTTCAGATGATTTATAAATTGAAGGTAATGATGGATTTTTAAAGACTGTAAGAGTCTGTTGAGGACAACTTCTTTTATCAGGTACTCCTTTCAACTCTTTCTTCAGCTTTTGCATGCTGGATTTAAGGACTTGTTCTAATCTATTTCAAAATGTTCCGTTTGAACCAAAATTTAAGTTAGCATTTGGTAGATATTTATGTCTGCTGTCTATTTTCAGTATTTTTATGGGATATCCAGCCCACATTTTTCTAATACAGTAGGAAGATATTTACAGATGACTACTTAAATTAAAGGAAGAAATGGAGTAAGGGCAATTCCAGGTTGTAGAAATGTATATAAGCATTTGCTTCTTCCAGAACTAAACATTTCTTCTATAAAAATATTAAATTCTATGTAACATTTAGTTCTGAATTTGTCTTAATCTGTTGTTTTTACTTTTTTAGTGATGACACATATTATAGTATTTAGTTTTCCTGTGATGTTCAGAAATTTCTTTTAGGAAAACTTGTTTTGTCTGCTGATTAACTCTGTTTCTTTCCAATATATTTGAAGCTAGTGTTAATTCTCAAAGTTAAGGGCTAAAGTTCACTTTAATTTTCTGTACTTTTTGACCCAGAAACTTGTTTTAATATTGCATATTCCCTTTAATGTAGGAATTCTATTTATTTTTATTTTTATCAATGTCCTTCAATTGGAGATCAGTTTCCACCTCATTGCCCTAAGGTCTTGGCCAGAGCCATCCTAAGACAATACATATGGTCATGAATAACAAGGAAGAGACTGTGGCTAAACATATAAATCAAGAGATTTCCTTATTTGGCTCCAAATGTAGCTCAGTATAACATAAAACAAGAACAGATTTGGTGAGAGCTGATCTGGTGCTACCTGTCAGGTGTGACTATCTACTGAAAGTGAGAACATCACACATTAGAATTCTGTATCATAACCTTACTCGGAGGACTCTGACTATACACCTAGCTGAGAAACACAATACAAGTCCCATATAAATATGTTTACAAAGGTATTTTCTCATCTCAGCCTTTTTTGTAACAGCAAGTCAAGCTGTGCTTCTGAAGTTTAAGATAGAAGTGTATGAACTTACATTTAAAGACCCTTTGGTCCAAGGTTGATTGGTGGAGCCTGTATGGCTACAGTTTTACAAGGTTCCATGCGTGCTGTGTGGAGGACTACTGTCTTGTGATAACAGCCTTGTTTGTGTGAAACAGTGCCTGTTTAATACCAGGTACTGTCCCTTGGGGTAGAGGGATCAGATTAAAGCTGTATTGATCTACCAGGTTAGAAGTCCAACTAAAAAAGGCTAAGGATACATTCTCTATGAATTATTTTTCCCTATAAACTGTAGTAACATCTGAGATTATACCTTTTGCTTTTTTGTTTTTTTTATTTTTTCTTTTGGTCATATTCTACCTATTGTCTTAGGGTAAATATATCCATTCAGAGGATACAAATTTTATCTAGACATCAAACAACATCTTACATATGTCACCATGATTCTTTTTCAGGTACCTTAAGTAAACATGACCCTTACTAAATTTATCATCTTTATTACCAAACATTTAACCTTACCATTCCTTACTTTAGTTATTCCACTCATAGTCTACTTCTCAAGCTTTCTGGGCTATGAACCAGATCCAAATATTCATCTGATTTGACTAGTCTGTCAAAACACTAACAGCTTTCCCTCTAGATGAAATTGAGGTCTTATATTACTTTATGCTTGGAGGTAGCAGAGCAGGAATCAGTTTCCTTGTGCAGAAGGGAGGAAGAGAGGGATTGGGCTGCTCCTGCTGTGTTCTTCAACCTGAACTCACCAATCCCCCTCTTGAATAGAAATTAGTTTGCTTGGAATCAGAGTTGAGGAGTGTGAAGGGTACAGGCACCTCTTAGAAGTAAGAAGAATAAAGATTTCACAGTCTCTCCATGTCTGAACCATAGGGATTTGACCATCAGAGAATTTACTTAGTAATATCCTCAAATTTGTGTCATTAGTAAGTGGTAAAATCACCTCAATGGTGCACTGTTAGTACTTGGATAGATTTTTAGCATATTTTTAAACTTTTCTTAATTTTTGTATTTCTATATGTACATTTATATTGTGTAGACACACAAATTAAGTATATATACAAGTATAAAACAATATCATGTAAAGGTATAAATATATATTTTTTGCAGTCACTTTATTTTTATGGCTATTGAGATAGATGCCTATTAATTATACTAATTCACCATTGTTAATTATTACAATTTATTTTCTAAATATTTTATTTAATATAAAATATTTGTTTACTCAAAATTAAAACAAAATATGAGTGCATGCTTATGTAGGATAAATGCTTTTAGGGCAAAAATCATGATGATTTTAAGTGAATTCTTGAAGTTTAGGAAATAGATAAATATTGTTCTTAATATATTCCTAATTTAGGCATAGAGAAGGAAAAAACCTTGAGACACATTTCAGATATAGGATCGTATTAAAAGAGATCCTATATCTGATCCTATATTTGTATGGTTTCCCTATTATGAAATAAATATATTATGTGAAATATAAACATATTATGTGAAATATGAATATGGGTAAAATTGCTCATATAATACTGTTTTTCTTTGAAGCTAAATAAATGTAATACTACAAAATGTTAATATCAGACAAAAAAGGAAACATTTTACTAAGTGAAGGAGATCAGACACAGAGTACTACATATTGTATGGTTCCATTTATATGAAATGTAATTTGAAATCAATTTATAAATATGAAATTAGATCAGTGGTTATGGAGGGCTGAGGAGAGAAAGCTTAAGGGTATAGCATCTTTCTTTTTGGAGTAATGAAATTTTTCTAAAATTTTTGAGATATTGATTGTACAATATTGTGATTATACTAAAAGCCATTGATTATACACTTTGGGTATATCATATGATATGTGAATATATCTCAATAAAACTGCTTAATAAACAAATAAATAATTGTGCAAGAATAGGCAGAAATAGCAGCTATGTACAGCAGGGGAAATAAAGAGATTAAGAGATGAGGAATTTTTTTGTTTGTTTGTCTGTTTTTTGTTTATTATTATGATTGAAATAATGAAATACTTTAATAATGATTGAAGTTATAATGCACAACTATATGATTATACTAAAAACCACTGATTGTACACTTTAGATAAATTGCATGCTTTAATATGTATCAAAAAATTAATTTTGTTAAATAAAAGAAAGTGATCAATTTTCTATGAAGATGTGACAGAAATTAAGAATGACTTAGAAGATGAAAAAAATATATGCACATGATAAAAACAAATTTGTCTGAAGAGTTGAAAATGCTATTTGCATAACTGTGTTGATAATGATACCATTGCTTAACAAGATATTTCAGAATCAGTGTTTTGGGATAAAGGTGATAACTTCAGTGTCTGTCCTATCATATTTGAGTTAGCTAAAAAAATCAGTTAAAATATTGAATAGGTAGAGTTGAAAACCATGAGTGTATAGATAGCAATTAAGGTATATATGTGAAGATTTAAGGATAGAAGATTTGTTTGTAAGGCTTATCTGCATTTTAGTATTTGTGGTAGTTTGGAGTTACATACCCATGTTATTAAACTTAATCCATTCCTGAAGATGTGAGCTACTGTAAATAGGACCTCATGATGAAGTTACTTCAGATAAGTTGTCTTAATCCTATTACAGAAGGCTTTATAGACAAGTTTGCAGAGAGAGGGAAAAAAGACACAGCAGGAGTAACCAGAAGCTACTCCTAGCCTCACACCCATAAGCCAACAAATTCCCATTGTTTAAATCAACCCATTGCATGGTATTTCCTTTAGCAATGAAGAAATTAAAACAGCAGTAGGTAAAGATGCAAATAATATTCATATTTCAATTTATCATATTGCTAATTTTTATAGATGTAATATCTAATAATAGAATTTCCATTAATACTCTTTGAAAAGTAATAGATTAGCATAAATTAAATTGTCTCATTATAAAATAATACTGAAATTTGATTGACCCTTGCAAATTAATTTGGTCAAATTCAAGGTGTAATGGTTATGAATATGGGCTACTTGTGTTCAAATTTGAACTCCACATTTTAGTCCCTGGGACACTGTAGGAAGTTAATCAGCCAATCAGAGCATTAGTTTTCTCTTTGTAGAATAGGGAAAAATACTTCCTACCTCATAATTCCTACCTCATTAAAATTAAGTGAGATAATCAATGTAAAATAATTAGTAGAGTACCTGGTATATAATAAGTGTTGAGTAATTTTTAGCTTTTTAAAGTATTATTGTAAAGTCCTATGCTGATTCCATTAACTTAATTGCAAAAACAACACATTTAAAATTATTAGGAGGATTTTCAACACAGTATCCATATGAGACTCAGTCTGTGATGATTAATGAAATAAATGAGATCTTATTTTCAAATTAATTTTTTAGTGAACACAAGCCAGAGATCTATTTTCTACTTTCACCTCATAACAAAGAGAAACACCTTCTTTTCTGCACTTACTAGTTTATCTCTTACACCTCTAAGAACAGGTACAATATTTTTTTCCTGCATCCAGAGGCCTAATCAGATGTGAACATGATTGTGGGATATAGGAGCACAGTAAAGTCTTCAGAGTCTACACTTTAGGGCAAGTATTTTCTCTGTTGTGCTTTATAATACCTCTAAGATTTGTGAGAAACTTCATTTCTAATATTATAAGACAATATATTTTCAGGGGTAGCATTTTACTAGCTTTTTCCCCTTTATGATAAATTATTAATGTATCATTTTTCATTTATTCCATAAATACTTTCTGCATACCTATTTGAAGTTAGCCCTACTTCTAGAAAGTGAGGGATTTAGCAGTAAAAAAAGGAAAGGGAGTTTTTGGTTCCTGAGATTACATTTCAGTTGAAATCCACTAAACAAATAATGCATAAATAAAAATATATTACTTGATAACAAGTATTATAATGAAAATAAAAACAGGCTATTTAATAAAGTGTTACGGATGGTCTGGCAAAATATCTCTGGGGAGGCATATTCTTAGGCCATCATCAAAATGACAAGAAGGATAATTTTTTAGAAAGAACTGGGGAAAGCATTTCAGTCTCAGGCCTGAACAATAAGAGATTGTTTGTGGAGCTTCAAGCCTGATGTTGCTGAAACATAGTAATCAAACAAGAGAGAACTATATGATGAAGGTTAGAAGTAGGACACAGAAACCATAGAATCTAATGCTTTGTAGCTAAGGGTAAAAGTTTTGCAGGTTAATTACTATTTTATTTCTTGGATAAAGTGGAATGGAAAAATAATTTCATCTGATTCTTGTAAAAGTTCATACAACTTTTTACAAGTGTTGGAAAAGGGAGTAACACAGAATGTGCTGTCTGACCATAATAGAATCAATTAGAAATCAATAACAGAAAGCACTATGAAATCTTTAAGGATATAGAAATTAAATAATCCAAGAGTCAAAGAAAAGATTCAAAAGAAGTAAATGTAACACAAAATTGAATCAAAGTAAAGTATATGAAAATATGTAAGACATTGCTAAAACAGTGTTGAGTGAGAAATTTACAGCATTAAATGCTTAAATTAGAAAGAAGGCAAGTTCAAATCATAATATAACTTTCTATCACTAGAAACTTGAAAAGGAAGAACAAAGTAAACACAACAAATCTGAAGGAAGAAATTAATAAAGATAAGAGCAGATAAATAAATTGAAAACTGGAACACAATAGAGAAAATTAGTGGAACACAAAATAGTTTCTTCAAAATAATTAATGTTAATAAATATCTACCAAGATTGACAAAAGTAAAAAGAGAGAAGACATGTTACCAATATCAAAAATGAAATTAAATGTATTGCTACAGATTCTGCAGCCATTACAAAGAAAATAAGAGGATACTATAAACAAATTTATGCCTATAACTTAATTAACTTAGAAGAAAGGGACTAATTCCTCAAAACCACAAACCTCTGAAACATAACCATGATGAATTTGTAATTAAAATTCCTCTGAAAAAGAAATCTTCAGGTTGTGGTACTTTCATAAGAATTGTTTCAAACATTTGAATAATTAAACCCAATTTTTAACAATTTTTCCAAATATAGGAAATAGAAGAGGAGGAGGAGTTCCCAATACATTTACCAAGAATAATATTACTCTGATATCAAAATCATATGAAGACAGTACAAAAAAAAAAAAAAGTACAAACCAACAGCCCCCATGAACTTAGATAATAAATCTCACAACAAAATATTAACAAGTCAAATCCAATATTTAAATGAAAGAATTATATACTATGACCAACTGGGATTTATTCCACATATGCAGGGCTGGTTCAACATTAGAAAATTAATGTGATTCCCGAAATTCAATTCAGCATTCATTTTCTATGCTGCAACAAATTACCAAAAACCTAGTGGCTTAAAACAACAAAATTTCATTACCTTACAGTCCTGTAGGTCAGAAGTCTGGCATAGGTTTCACTGGGCTAAAATTAAGTGTCAACAGTGCTGGATTTCCCTCTGTAGTCCCTGGGGGAAAATCAGTCTGCTTGCCTTTTCCATCTTCTAAAGGAAGACTTGCCTGTATTTCAGACAAATGTCCCCTTCTTCCATCTTCAATTTCAAAAATGAGGTTAAGTCCTCACAACACACTATTCAGACTGGCTCCCTTTTCCATATTTAAAGACACTTGTGAATTGGGCCCACTTGATAATCCAGCACAATCTCCTTATTTAAAGTTGTCTAATTAGCAAACTTAATTCCATGTGCAACCTTAATTTCCCTTTGTCATATAACATAATACAGCACAAATTCTGAAGATTAGGACTTGAACATCTTTGGGAAGAGGGGAGACATTATTCTGCCTAATAATTGTACCAAATAAAGAAGTTAAAGAAGAAAACTCATATGATTATATCAATTGATGCAGAAAAAGTATTTGAAAAAATATAAAATTCATACATAATAAAATCTCTATGTAACTAGGAATAGAGGGAAATTATTTAAATGTGATAAAAAGCAACTACAAATTCCTATAGTTAATATTACCCATAACAGTGAAAGACTGAATGCTTTCCCCCTTAAGACTGGGAACAAAACAAAGATATTTAATTTCATTATTCTTATTAACATGGTACTATAAGTTCTGATCATTGAAATAAAAGAAGAAAAATAAATAAGATACATATAGATTGGGAAGGAAAAAATAAAAACTGTCCCTATTTGTAGATGACATGATTGCCTATGTAGAAAATCACAAGGAATCTACCAAAAAATCTCCTAGAACTAATAATTGAATTCATCAAGTTGCAATATGCAATTAGCACATCAGAACCAAATTAATTTCTATATATTAATAGTGAACATGAAGAAAACCAAATTTTAAAAAATGATTACTTCAAAAAATAAAATCTTTAGATATATACCTAGCAAAATATATACATATCTGCATACTGATAACTACAAAATACGGAAGAAAGCAGAGAAGATCTAAAATAAATGTATACATATTATATTGTGAATTTGACAACTTAATGTATTAAAGATGTTGATTGTCCCAAATTGATTAATATATTGAATGTCATTCTTAGCAAAATTCCAGCAACCTATTTGTATATATGTGTGAGTATGAAAATAGACAAGCTACTTTAAAATTTTATGGAAAGTAACAAACCATAGCACAGTTTAAACGATCTTGACAAAAAAATATAAAAAAGAAGGAATCATTCTCCCAAATATGAAGGCTTTCTCTATAGCTATAGTAATCAAAGCAGTAGGGTTATTGACAAGGGGTAGACACAATCATACACATAACAAAATAGAGGACTCAGAAATGGACCAACACAAATATATTCAACTCATTTTTGACAAAGCTGCAAAAAGAATTCAATGGAATAAATGTTTCCTTTTCAATAAATGGTGCTGGAACAATTGGACATCCACGGGGCAAAAAGAAAGAACTCACATCTTGTACAAAAATTAACTATAAATGAATCATGGGCTTAAATGCAAAATTAAAAAATTATAATATTTACTAAAATCATAGGAGAAAATTTTGGGGATCTAAGATTAAAAAATAATTTCTTAGACATGCCAGCAAAAGAATCATCAATAAAAAGAAAAGTTGATAAGTTGAAGTATCATCAAAGTAAAAATTTTTTGGTTTGTCAAAATTTCTTGTGCAGAAGTTGTAAAGACAAGCTACACACTAGAAGAAAACACTTGCTAACCACGTACTTGATAAAGAACGAGTATAATATAGAAAGAACTCACAAAATTCTGTAATAAAAAATCAAGTAATTCAGTTAGGAAATGGGCCAAAGACTTGAACAAACATTTCATTGAAGATGATATACAGATGACAAATAAGCATGTGAAAATGTGTTCAATATAATTAACCACCAGAAAAATGCAAGTTAAAACCACAATTAACAACCACTGCAGACCTATTAGAATGGCTAAAAGAAAGAAAAATAGTGATAATGTTAAATACTGGTAAAAATACAGAGAAACTGGACCACTCTTACATTACAGGTGAGAATGTAAAATGTTACAGTTGCTCTGAAAATTATTTTGGTAATTTCTTATATAACTAATATGATTACCATACAACCAAGCAATTATACTCCAGGGCATTTATGCCAGTGAAATGAAAGCTTATATTCATACTAAAACCTGTACATAATGTTCATAGGAGCTTTATCCATAATATCCCAAAACTAGAAATGATCCAGATGTTATTCTATGAGTGAATGGTTAAACAAATCCTGACACATATATACCACGGAATACCACTCAGCAATTGAAAAGAGAAATCTTTTGATCTCTACAAAAACTAAGATAAATCTCTGGAGAAATATGCTTAGTGAAAAAAAGGTGACCTCAAAAGGTTGCATACTGATTCCATTAGCAAGCATTTTTAAAACTACAAAACTTTAGAAATGGAGAATTAATTAGTGCTTGCCCAGGGTTAAGTATGGAGTGGATGATGGAGTTGGTTACGAAAGGATAATATCTGGAATCCTTGTGGTGATGGAACTCTTCTGTCTCCTGTCTGAGGGAGCTACAGGAATCTATACATATGATAAAAATTAAATGTAAATAAATACACACACAAATGAATGGGAACAAGTAAAAATGGTGAAATCTGAATAAGAATGATGGATTGCATCAATGTCAAAGTCATGATTTTGATATGGTACTAAAATCTTGAAAGATCTTACTATTGGAATAAGATCTGGGTAAAGACTGCAAGGCAATCTCTGAATATTATTATTTTTTAAAACTGCATGTGAATCTAAACTCATTTCAGTTAAAGATTAAATTAAAATCCATCTTATTTGAAAAGCAAAATATAGACATGCCTGGGAATAGTGAAAAGAAAGGTGAAATTGGATAAGATTTTATAAACAGGGCAGATCTTAGAGGTCTGTTGACTATGGTAAGAGGTTTGAATTTTACTATAAATTCAATGAAAACTATTGAAGGATTTTAAGATGAAAAGTTATGTCATGTAATTTACATTTCAGTAGACCATTCATGTTTCTGAAGGCAGAATAGTTTGGAGATGGATAGGAAGATAATGGGGAAAATAGGTTAAGATTATAATAGACACAGTGGGTTTTATAATGGCAGGAATTGCATATTGATAATGGTTCTTTTAGTTTGCTAATGGCTGCCAAGGCAGTATACCTGAAATGGGTTGGCTTTTACAATGGGGGTTTGTTGGCCTGTAAGCTTACAGTTCCAAGGTTGAGAAAACTGTCCAAATCTTAACAGGCAATGCTTCCTCCCTGAAGATAAGCACATGGAAGCTTCTGCTTCTCTTCTGAGTTTTGTTGCCTCAGCTTCTTGTTTCTTCTCTCTAGGCTTCCATTGATTTCACCTTCTGGGTTTCAGGCCTTTCCCTCTCAGCTTCTGGATTTTCTCTCTGTGTCTGTGGTTACCTCTCTCTGTATTTATCTTGTTTATAAAGAACCCCAGTAAGAGTTTCTGTTTGTACGTTTGTTTGTTTTTTAAGTAAGCAGAAATTTTATTTCCAAGCTTTTTAGAGATTATTAAAACACAAATAAAGTATCCATCTAAAAAGTGTCCTAAATGAAACTGAAGGCATGTCATCAAAATAAAACACTCTGACATTAAGAATTCTTTGAGGCTATAATAGTTTTCCATTACTTTGTATTTAACCATTTGAAAGTTCTGTAAGTTACATTTCAAACATTTATTAAAGACAAAAATAATGTAGTATTTTCTTAAAGCACAACCATAAAATAGAGGAACTTAAGACAAAGATGAAATCTACTTCATACATAAGATGGAGCAATCTCATACATAACAAAACATTAATCTTTTCCAAAAAAGTATGCCAGAAACAGCTCCCATGTTTAATGTTTAAAAATAAAACAGTCTTCTAAAAACAGTCTTCTCATTTAGAAAAATCAAGACATTATTTGATTAGTAAACCCTATTTCCCCCTCAATTTTATAGCTGCTTATTTCCATTTAGAAACTAAATTTATGAGACAAGAACAAATTTTCTTACTGTATAAAAATCTTAGGAACAACAATTACAAATAATGATTTAAAAAAAAAAGTGAAAAATATTTTCCTTCCTAAAATGTAAACATCCAGTAAATAAAATATTCATAATATTCCAGGTATAGAAGCACTGGTAAGTCAGAGATGTATTCTGATATATTGGGTGTTAGGATTTTTGTCTAAGTATAAAGTACATCACCAAAAGAAGTAGGCTATTATTATTTTTTTTTTTTTTTTAAAGATTTTATTTATTTATTCATTTATCCCCCCCTTGCTGCTTGTGCTCGCTGGGTCAGCTAACCACGCCATGTGGGCGGGCTTGCCTTCACCAGGAGGCCCCGGGAAACGAACCCGGGGCCTCCCATATGGTAAACGGGAGCCCTACTGATTGAGCCACAGCCGCTTCCCGGCTATTATTATTTAAAACATCTACTCTTTCACCCAGTTTCCTTATTAGAGCTGAAACACATAAATTTCTGTAGAATTTTGGCAGTAGTTCATCACTTTTTGCTTGAAGCATTCTTCAATGAACTTCTACCTTATAGTCGTTAGAGTAAAGCACAAGATCTGGGCTTCCAGAAGGGGTTGCTCCTGGCTGGCACACAGATCAGCAGGGCATCCTTGCAGGCATTCTATGCCCAGTACTATCGAAGCTCTGCTGTGCCTGAGACCTTGATCTTCTCCATGCCAGCCTCCAGCTCAAGCTGCTCCACCAGCTTCTGCAGGGCATTCACACTGGGCTAGGGAGCCCATAAGAGGTTTAAGACCCACCCTGGGTCTGGCCTTACTGAAGTAATCTGATCAATGGACCTTAGCTGAAGTAATTTAATCAAAATGTCCCACCTACAATAGGTTGATACCCACAGAAATAGATCAGCTCTTAGGACATGACCTTTTCTGGGGCACATACTATCTAAAACTACTACAATGGTGTGTAGAAAAGGGGATGGATTTGAGATTCATTTTGAATATATAGTGTTAGGACTTGTATTGGAATATGTTTGGGGGAAAATCAATCAAAAATGTTTCTTAGAAAGGAGGGGCAACATGGAGGCAGAGTAAGGAGCTAGTCCCACAGGGCAATTAGTAATCACATAGCTATCTAAAGCACCTGTCTGGAGGCCAGAACAACTTTCTGCAATATCCTTTAAAGAATGGAAGGAAGAGACTGCTCATCTTCAGAGAATATTTGTGAGTAGAGCATTACATGCGGTGAAGACCAGAGCAGATACTCCACTGGCAGTGCAAGATGCCTCCAAAGCAATTCCATGGCTGGAGTTGGAACCTCCATTTCCCAGAAACAGGGGAGGAAGATTTGTTTGGCTACCAACTTCAGCTACTAATTAGTGAATTCAGTGGAATAAAGTGTAATCCTAAGAACAGGTAAAATTTGAACCTGTCCAAGTTGGAAAGAGGCCAGTAGCCACCATGTTAAATCCACCCCCAGGAGGAGGAGAAGCAGGGCTGACTCAAAATCACAGTGAAAGTAAGGACCAGCTTCTTTCCACCAAGATTGGATTGCAGCTATATCCCAGGCCACAGCCCCACCTCCAGAATAGAAGAAGCTGAGGGGACTGGCACCAGCCTCTCCAGGTAACTGCAGGTGCTTTTGGCTGGCACACAGTCAGACAGCTGGGGATCCATCCCCACATCCCAATGGGATAGGAGAGGAGCTGTGTTTCCGCAGCCTTTATGGGCAACTGGAGGCACTTTCAGCCCATGTGAACTGGTTTGTTGAGCACCTTTGATTCCTTCTCCATCCCTCCATCCCCATAGGATAAGAGGGATCTGGTGTTTCCTCAGCCTCTCAGGGCAACTGCCAGTGCTTTTGGCATCAGAAACTCGACTATTGGGCCTCTGTGGCTCCACCCCATACCCCAGATAGGACAAGAGAGGGATTGTGTTTCCCCAGCCTCTCTGGGTAACTGCAGGTGCTATCAGCCAACACAGACTGAACAGTCAGACACCTGAAGCTCCATTCCCATACTGAAGTAAGATAGGAAGGGAGCTGGGTTTCCTCAGCATTATCGGACAATGGCAGGGACTTTCTGCCTGCACAGCCTGGAATCATGGGTACCTGTGGATCCACACTCACCCCCCAATAAATAGAAAGGGGCTAGTGTTTCCTCACCCTCTCCAGGCAATGGCAGGCACTTTCGGCATGCACACACTGGCCTATTTGGACACCTGTGGATACACACTACTACCCAATAAGATAGAAGGAGGTTGGTCTTTCCTCAGCCTCCCCAGCAATAGCAGATACTTTCAGCCTACAGGGATTGAAGTGTTGGGCATCAGTGGTTCTATCCCATCCCCTAAAGGGCAAAAGGGACAGTACTCCTTCACAGTCTCAGAGCAACTGCAGGCACATTGAGCCCACATGGATTAGACTGTTGGGCATTCCACATTGTCCATCCCCACCCCTGGCAGGGAGGAAAAGGTGGTGCTACATCAGTCTTCCTGGCCAACTGTGGTCATTTTGGACCTGCATGGCATAGATTTCTGTCCACACCTGCAGTTCCATCCCCACCCCAGGCAGGGGAGGAAGGGCATGAAGTTTCATCTCTCATTCCTGGCAACTTCAGCCTTCATGACTTGGATTATTACACACAGCAGCAGATCTGTCCATATCCCTGGCAGAGGAGAACAACCTCTCCTCTGGTGAAGCTTCATCAGTTCCTGGGACAATGTGGGCAGTTTCAGCTTCCACAGATTACAACACCAACTACATCCTCGGCTCCTGCTACACAACCAGCAGGGTAGAAAGGGCAAGAAAGCCCTAAATTAAAGAGAGAAACTGCACCCAGAATAAATACATCTATTAAGCTAGATGCCAAGACACCAACAAAATATTACAACCCATACCAAGAAGAAAATATGACCCAGTTAGAGGAACAAGATAAGCCTCCATATGACATAAAGGAGTTGAGACAACTAATCATAGATATACAAACAAATGCCCTTAATAAATTCAATGAGATGGCTAAGGAGTTTAAGGATATTAAGAAGACACTGAGTGTTCACAAAGAAGAATTTTAAAGGATACATAGAAAAATAGCAGATCTTATGGGAATGAAAGGTACAATAAATGAATTTTTAAAAAATACACTGGAGTCATATAACAGCAAATTTGAACAGGCAGACAGAAGGATCAGTGGGCTTGAAGACATGGTTTCCGAAGGTGAACATACAAAAGAACAGATGAAGAAAAGAATGGAAAAAATTGAACAGGGTCTCAGGGAATTAAATGATGGCAAGAGACATGCAAAAAGAGAAGAGAAGGGAAAAGGGGCAAAATGAATATTTGAGAAATAATGCCAGAATATTTCCCAACCCTATTGAAGGACATAGATATCTGTGTCCAAGAAGCACAATGTAGTCCCATCTGAATAAATCTGAATAGACCAACCCTGAGACACATACTAATCAGAATGTCAAATGCCAAAGACAAAGAGAGAATTCTGAGAGCAGCAAAAGCAATGCATAACATATAAGAGATACCCAATAAGATTAAGTGCCATTTTCTCATCAAAAACCATGGAGGCAAAAAAGCAGAAAACAAAAGACAGGAGGAGAGGCATGGAAGAGAGTCTAGAAATGAAGATTATAACAGTATAAGTAACTACCAGTGTCAAAAGACTGAAAATAAAATATGACAGATAAAATCCAAAGGTCAAAATGGGTGAAATAAGAACTGCTTTTATAGTAATAACAAGGAATGTCAATGGATTAAACTCCTCAATCAAAAGACACAGACTGGCAGAATGGATAAGAAAATATGAGCCATCTATATGCTGTCTTCAAGAGAACCACTTTAGCCCAAGGATATCAATAGATTGAAAGTGAAAGGCTGGAAAAAGGTATTCCATGCATGCAGTAACCAAAAAAAAAAAAAAAAAAAACTGTGTAATTGCTATACTTACATTGGATGAAATAGAGCTTAAAAACAAAACTGTCATTAGAGACAAGGAAGGGCATTATATATTAATAAAAGGGTCAATTCACCAGGAAGCAATAACAATCATAACTATATATGCACCTAACCAGGATGCTCCAAGATGCATGAAGCAAATATTGGCAAAACAGAAGGGAGAAATAGATATCTCTAAAATAATATTTGGAAACTTCAATACACAACTCTCAACATTGGATAGAACATCTGGAAAGAGGATCAAAAAAGAAACAGAGAGCTTGAATAATTTGATAAATGGATTAAATCTAATAGACATATACCCAAACAGTAGGGTATACTTTCATTTTAAGTGTTCATAGATCTTTCTCCAGGATAGACCATATGTTTGGTCACAAGCAGATCTCAATAAATTCAACAACATCAACATTATGCAAAACACTTTCTCTGATCATAATGGAATAAAGATAGAAATCACCAAGAGGTGGAAAAAGGGAAAATTACAACTGTAAGGAGATTTAACAATACATTCTTAAATAATCAATGGATCAAAGAAGAAATTATGAAAGAAAGCAATAATTATCTCCAACCAAATGAAAATTTAAAAAAAAATCATATTAGAACCTATAGGATGCAGCAGAGGCAGTGTTGATAGGGAAATTTACAGCACTCAGTGCTTACATTTAAAAGAAGAAAAGCTAAAATCAATGACCTAACTACATACCTGGAGGAACTAGAAAAAACAAACAAACAGCAAACTAATCCCAAAGCAAGTAGAAGGAATGAAATAACAAAGATCAAAGCAGAAATAAATGAAATTGAGAGTTAAAAAACCATTGAGTGAATGAACAAAACCAAAAGTTGGTTATTCAAGAGGAATAACAAGATGAACAAACACTTAGCTAGACTGATAAAGAAAAGAAGAGAGAAGATGCAAACAAATATAATAAAAAATGAAAATGGGAACATTACTACTGACCCCACTGAAAAAAAGAGAGATTATAAGAGGATACTATGGCATTATAAAATATTACCAAAAAACTAGAAAATGTAGACAAAAGTCAGAAACAACCTAAGTGTCCATCAACCAATGAACAGATAAACAAATGTGTTATATGCATATGATGGAGTACTATGCTGCAGTAAGAGGAAATGAAATTGGGACACATGATGACATGGATGTATCTTGAAGACAATATGTTAAGTGAAGTAAGCCAGATACACAAGGACAAATATTGCATGGTCTCACTATATGAACTAAATGCAAAGAATAAAGGCATGGATCTAAAATCTAGAACATAGGTTATTAGGAGATAAGAAGAGGGCTGAGAAGGACAACTGATATTTAATGTATGTAGAAGTTTTAATTACTTTTTCTGTAAAAGTGTGGAAATGTGTTGAGATAATGTGTCGATGATAACACATTATAGTGGGTAGCAGTTGGTTTATAAATGGGATTGTGGCTAAAAAAGGTAGTCTAAGGATATAAATGTAAATTGAAAGAAAGCTAGAGAATAATCTAGGGACTGAATAACACAGTGAACCCAGAGGTGGATGAGAATTGTGTTTGATGGTGCAGATGCAAAAGTGTCCTTCTTTGAGCTAGAGAGGATGTACGTTACTATTGCATGGTGTTGGGAATGTGAAGAGGCATGGGGAAAGTTCCATTGGTGTGACCTATGGACTGTGATTAACATCAATACTATAATATTCTTGAGTCAATGCCAAAGATGTACTGTGTTGATTAAAGGTGGTATGAAAAAAGTGTGCTAAATGTGCGCTTTGGACCAGGGTTGGTGGTAATAATCTGATGATATTATCTCATAATATGTAATAAATGTTCCAGCACAGTGTGGTGTGTTGGTGAAGGAGTGCTGTATGGGAATTCTACACATGTGCACCATTCTTTTATAAGTTCAAACTCCTGAAATAAAAATATATTAAAAATACTTCTTATTTTACTAGATTCAGCAACGTGATGGATAATGACAACATTTACCGATTTAGAGGTGACTCTATTAGGGATGGGGAAGGAGGAGGACTAAGGAATCTATTCCTATGTAAGTGATGCATCTATCTATATATAATCCATACTTTTGAGTGATCAGTATTCCTATATCTTATTTTCCTTTGGAATTTTAATTAGCATAGGCCATACATAAGTTATGTACTTCATATTATACCATTGAATACATGTATATAATAAAACCTACTGACAGGTTTCTTTTTCCAAATCAAGCAAGAAGTTCTTGATTACCTTGAAAACTAATTAGATACTTAAATTAAATGGATATTTAAAGAGTGAGAGATTAAATGATTATCAAAGGTAATTCAGAAATTTTTCATTTTTTATTTCATTCAATCATTTTTAATACATTATTCATAGAACACATGCTATTAAATCAATATTATACAAAATGTTGGGAATTTAAAGACAATCTCTGCCTCAGAATACTAACAGCTTCTAGACAGATATATGTCCTCTTCGATTCAATGATTGAAAATGCTTGTTAAAAGCAATTTTTCTAAAGCGATGTAGACAAAGTAGAAATCTGGGATACATTATTACTTTTCTCCAATGCCTTTACCAAAAATACTGGAGAGGTCAGAAACTAGAAAACTCATCGTGAAAAAAGTTTTAAAAAAGAAGATTGAAATATTAATGGGAATAATGATATATCATAATGCACAACAAAATAACAAGCAAACAATAAAATAAACAAAATTTAAAAATAAAAACTGTAGTATGTTCAAATTGTCTAGGTTAAACAATATGTATAAAACATCAAAAGTTAAAACACCCAATATTAGTGTATGGTAATTTTATACATATATAACAAAAAGAAAAAACTTAGAAAAAAAAATGACTTTTTCTCATTCTAAGATGACTTAAATTTTAAAAATATGGTATTGATTCTAAAATAAACCCTTCCAAGGACAGAGGATGGAGGGTCACTGACAAAATACATATACATGTACACTAAACAATTAAAATGTGAAAAATATCCATCCTCAAATCTTGATATCAAGGAAAATGTGGTCATTGGTCCTAACATCTCAAACACAAGGCAGTTAAGAGATTGCGATTAACATGAAATTGTAAAATTATATACATCCCTTCAAAGAAAATATATTATTTTGGAAATTAAAATTTAAATATGCCTACCCATTATGCTGCTTCTGTACATACATAGAAAATTCATCACAGGAAAATAATATTTTATTTCTAATTCCACAGGCATGGAATAAATTTTCCATTGTATTAATTTGACAGGCTGTCCTTAAAAAAAAATCAGCAATGTTCTTTGAAACCTGCCCTTTCATTCTCTTTTAATAACTGATACTGTTAAACACGCCTGAGCATATAAAAGAAGTTAATCATAGGTTGCTTTCGATTTCACTGAGTCTTAAGGCAAAATATGTAACAGCTTTCTGCCTCAGTTTTTTCATTCCAAATATCAGAATAACCCAAGGCACCAAACAAATGCAATGCAAGATTTAATTTGAAGCATCATAACAACAATATGCCTTTAGGAAGGAATTTACTTTCCATGGAAAAATCAATATTATAATATACCACAAAGCAAAAGTGTTAACTTTGAGATATTGAATCAATCACTTGTGTTTCCACATCTTGAATGAATGAGTTCCTCTAAGAGGTTAAGGCAAAAAAAAAAATCTTTTTGAATATAAAATTGTTATAAATTCTTTAAAATTATAGTGAATCTTTGAACTTTGTGTGTGCAGGAAGGCCTCTATTTTCACTTTGAGAATAATTTTCTTATTTCCCTTCTGAGAATAATTTTCATCATGTTCACTTCATGGATACATTTTTTATATACTTTCCAAAAGTTGGCCAACCCTAAATGAACATTCATATAACTTGGTTATAATGAAACGGCTTTAAAAAATAACATCCTTATTAGAAAAAGAAAACTGTCCTGCACAGTGTCTATGTCTGACCCCTTCTCCAGTATCTATTTTGGTGAGACAGCATTCCTGAAGACCTATTTAGCCATCACTCAGGGTGTTCCCCTGGGCCTCAGGCCCACTGCTAAGTGAGGAACTTACCTGACTTAACAGGGCCGGCTGGACAGTTCACCTCTATTTCAGGAAAAGTATAGAAAGCCAACAAATAATGGAAGAGAATGTTGTTCTAGCCATTCCAAGTCCACAGTCCTCCTTGGACAGGAGCAAAGCAGTTGCCTTAACTTCCCATTCCCTAATTTTACCTAGAAGTAACCAAAAGCAAAACGAAATTACAGTAACAACACTAAAATAAGTAATTGTTCAAGAATATTTTAAATTATTTTTAAATAAATGCCTTTGTTTACCACATCTAAAATTATCATCTACTGAAATCTCTAAGACAAAGCCTTGGTATTGCATGTTGATTGTGATTCATGGACAGTTTCCAGAAGTCAAAACAATAATAATTGAACTCTTTCAATATATAATACTGAGAAAGAGAAAAGCAGTCCCTGATCCAGGATCTGGCCTGATACTATCAGCTTGGCTTTGGTGTTTTCCAGTTCAACATAATTTCACAGAAAGTCAATATCAGAAAAAACTACTTGTGATCATGATGGAACAAAACCAAAACAAAATTACTCTGTAATCATGCCTGAATAAAAGCAAAACATTAACATATTCAAGCCACAAAAGTACCAAACTTCCCTCTTAGGGATAATATGAGTGAGTGACTAATGCATCTTTACCAATGAAAATTTTAGCTCTGCTCTAGTCTGCCCTCTTCCTAAGTAATGTTAACCGAAAAACCCAATCAGAATTATCCCCACTTCTTTTTTTTTTTTTTTTAATTTTTTTAAACTTTATTTTGTACATTTAATAATTGAAAACATAAACAATTAAAAACCAAAAAGTAAACACAGATGAATAAATATATACATTTCTCAATTAAATGTAATGTATACATGTAAATTTTTTTGTTGTTTTCTTTTGTTTGTGTTTGTTTTTTTGTTTTTTTTGTGTGTGAATCAAACAATATATTACACAATATATTTGGTTCATAGTAATGCATTCATACCGTATTTGTCCTTTTGTGTCTGGCTTGCTTCATAGCCACATTATTCACCATTGCCAAAAGTTGGAAACAAACCAGGTGTCCATCAACAGATGAATGGATAAACAAACTGTGGTCTATTCACACGATGGAATATTATGCAGCTGTAAGAAGAAATGATGTCATAAAGCATATGGCAACATGGATGAACCTGTCCCCACTTCTTGACAGCACCCAGTCCAGAGACGAGCCCTGCTTCCTTGGGCCCTCCCTGAAATCACCCAACCACAGCCAAAATCCTAAAATAAGTCCTTTATAACACTATTGAGATGTCCCACATTCAATGCTATAAAAAAAATAAAGGTATCATTCAAGGATTTCAGGAAACTTGAAGTACATGTTTATTTCAAAAAATAAAGGAACAATACATACATGCTATATTTTTATGGCAATTCATTTCTAATGCAAGAACCAAAATATTTTGCCCATCTGTTCAGTATGTTCTTATAATATTCTTTTAAATTCTGAAATAAACCTTGATATACATTTTGCTTTGATCATGTAAACAACATCATTAATTTATTGATTTCCTTCTATATGCTTATTTAGCTGCTTTCTGGCAATATGAAGAAATATTTAAAATGGTCCTTTATTAAATGATAGCTCCTTGAGGTTAGACACCATCTTATCTGTATGTTTAGCCAGCTATGTGGTTCTTTCCTTGGTATATAGTAAGATCTAACTAAATGTTCAAGTTATTCTGTAAGAAACATGAGCTAATTGATACAATAAATGGATGAAAATAAATGTATGAGAGACAATTAAAGAACGATATAAAAGTAACTGAATATATGCCAAATCTCATAGTGAATAGTATTGATGCAGAGGTAATTTAGAGGAAGAGAGTAGTTTAAGCTCAAGTTAGTGAAAACTTCAGTATCAGCAGTACTTAAGATTTTTACATACGTGAATGAGGAAGGAATGTTTAAAAGTAGTTGTAAGCAAAAGTAAAAAAAAAAAAAAAAGAAACAATATAATCACTTGGGAACAATCAAAACACTGACCTAATTGAAGCATATGATTTCACATTCTATCCTTTTCCTAGCAAAGTTCTTTCATGGAAGTTGCTCCACATTTAGGTGAATAACTTCAGGTGACTCTGGCTAGATTGGATGCACAAAGAATATTGAGACATTAGTATCAAGAATAAGATATTAAACTATTGAGATAGACTGAAGTAGATTTTTGAGCATGGGAATAACATGACAGAGGCAAGACAATCAGGTGGACAATTGGAAAGAAGTTTGATAATCAGTTGTTGAGCATTTCAGTTCAATTTCTTCCTTACTGTAGCAATATTGACAATGAAGAGGACATGAAAATAAAAAGAAATTGGAAAAAAAAATCACAAAAGATTAGAACTATTGTGAAAACCCACTGTAATAAAGCAAAATATTACAAAGTAATTGTTTCATTTGATTCTCATTTCCTAACAGCTTATAGTTTTAGACATAATGTAATACATTTTTCAAACTAAAAACTATTTACCAGTGGAAATCAAACTGGAATATGTGTCCTCTGCCTTCAGCGATTATTCTTCCTCTGAATTTTAATAAAACAGTAATGAGTAACAAGCACACATACATACACAAAAACAGAAATGTGTGTGTGTGTGCTAATTCATCTATTCATCTTTTATGGCTAAAGTGATCATTCTACTTATATCTCAGACTTCAATTATAAAGCAAAATGTGAGCATTGTGAAAACAAACATTTTCATTCTTGAAAATTATATCAAATGAAATATATAATTTATCTTCAATGCTTTGGATTCTCATTTTAGTATAAAATGATGATTTTCTTTTTTGCAAGCATTATTTCTAATGTTTTGGAAATCATATTGTTTACAATTCAGTCATTGCACTGTTTTCTTCTATATTTCTATTCCCCTAGCGAAAATAATGCTAATTGAGCTCATTTTACTCCTGCTGTAAAAATCACCCACATTTGAAATGCCATAAAATTATATAAAGAATATTCAAGAGATTGCCTAGCAGAAAACAATCAATAATATTTTGCAGTGTGTTTTCCCTTGTCTTTTAACTTGCAAAGATTGCATTACCCTGTTTTAAAATGGTTTAAATGGAAATTGTATTTTAGTCATATTATGGGGAAGATTAAACTTGCAATTAGTATCTCCAGATGTAGCCACTTTTTTTCTGAGTCAGAAATTGATAATAAATATATGACTTATGTTTTTAAATGTGGAACTTCAAGACTTCTCTCAAATTCATAATGCTTGCCCTTAGCAGAAATTAATAATACATGTAAATCCTATGTTCTTGTTTAGGTCATTTTCAGACTCTCTATTGCTAGTCTGCTTCTATAATACTGTGAGAGATGTCTTCACCTTCTTCTAGGTCCAATAATATTTGCCTTGACAATATCTCATGTAAAAGGATTGTGTCTGGGAAAGTCTGGGAGAAGATTTTGTCATCATCCACAAACTCAACTTTCTACCCTCAAGAAATGGATTAACAGATCAAGTGACTCCTTCATCTTTTAGTTACCTACAGAGAATCAACTATGGGCTAAAGGCATCCCTGCTTTGTCAATTGTTCCTAAAATTATCACATAATTCATAGCCTACAACTTAAGACACAACTGAAATTTCCCACTTTAGGGTGAGGGCAGGAAGAAAGGTGGCCAATTCTAAAGTATTGTTTGAACATTGCCTTTTATATGGAATAAATATGTGTATTAACATATTCGTTCTATTTTGTTTATTTTAGTGTCTTTTAATATTTTTTTTTTACTCTTATTGAGGATTTGATAAATGCAAGTGTAGCATGATCTATTGAAGTATTCTTCCACAATTGTATATATTAGGATGAGAGAGAGAGAAAGAAAGAGAGAGAGAGAGAGAGAGATTGGCTCATCTGACTGTGGGAATTGGCAAGTCAAAATTTCACAGGGCAGGCTGCAAGCTGGGAACTCTGAAGGTTTCAAAGAATTCTCCCAGGAGAAGCTGGTTGGCTGAAATAGAGATGGATATTCTTTCTGGCTGCTGAAATCTTCAATTCTCCCTTTAATGCCTTCAACTGATTGGATAAGGCTTTTCTCATTGTTGAATGCAGGGTCCACTGTTGATTGTAGATATAATCAGCCATAGATATGATCAACTGAATAATATTTTAAATCTACAAAATATCCTCACAGTACCAATAAGGCCAGTGCTTGATTGAACAAACAACTTGACACCATAACCTAGCGAAGTTAACTCATGAACTTAAAAATCGCAGCCTACAACAAACTAAGGATGTTAAATCTATTTAGGATAAATTCAGCAGTCAAGAGTAAAGCTTTATTATTAGTTACTCTGAAGTAAATTCATTTTTTCCATTAAAAGATACTTCAAGCAAGCTTAGTATTACCAACTCACCAGTTTAAACTGTTCTATCATTTTTCTTGTGGCTTAGAAATGTGACTATGATTTTACTTTTCTATTTAGCTCATACAATATCAAACCTTCTACTTTTTTCTTTTTTCACATTTTTAAATAAACACCACCAGGATATTAAGTAGCATCATAAGTTTGTCTCTATCCATCTGGCATTTGGGTTACTCCAAAACAGAAAATTAAATATTTTGAGAATCTGGAAACTCTGTGTTTTGCAAAGCATAGAAGTCACTGTGAGCTGGAAAGTATTAAAATTTGCATTTTGTTTATATTCCTCCAAATAAGTTGCATCAATTTTATACATACCCATACAAATGTTCATGCATACATCTATCTCTAAATCCATATACATCTCAGGGACTATGGAGACAATAATCATTATTTTATAGAGCTTTGATAATCAAATGAATTAGGCATGGTTTAGATAATGGTTTCTAGAGTCAAGTTGTTCAGATTTTAATCCTTAATATATCAGTCTTTACTAGATGTTAGTTAGCATTTCTATATATGTTTGATATGTCTTGTTTGCCCTGTAGATTATTTTTCATCCTTCTGCCTCCTCTTCACTGGCCCAGCAAAGCAATCCTAAAAATAGATTCAGGATTGATTGCTTATAAAGTTAAGGAGCATAGGGATAAGTTCAAAAAATAAAGCTCTTCCCCTCACTACTATTGATATGACTACTGCCATCATCAGTGGAATACAGGAGTCAGCTTCCTGATAGTCAATTGCATAAATCTCTTTCCAACTTAATGTTCAATGACATCATGTTGATAGCATGAAATTTGCAATGGTGGGAATATTTACACCATGGAAAATATCAAAAACTATAAATCACAAACATTTTCCTTCTAAGAAATTACCTTAGCAGTGTGCAAAATGTGCTGGACTGCAGAAAACTACCACCTGGTAGGTTGATTATATTGGATTACTTCTATCATGAAGACAGCAGTGTTTTTTGCTCAAAGGAATAGTCAGTTTTAGTTACAGATTTGTCTCATCTGCCCATAGCCCTTCTGCCAGCAGCATCATTGAGGACTCAGACAATTTTTATCTATTGCTGTGATAATCACACAGTGCTATATTTTATTATGAAAAAACTGTAATAATAGACACATATACATGGAATTTGCTAGTCTTACAAGGAGCTTGATTATCCAGAAGCAGCCAGCTTGATTGAAATGTTGACTGGCCTGATGAATGTGAAATCCATGCCCTACATTGGAGACAACATTCTAAATGTTGACGTGTCTACAGGAAGCAGAACCAGCAGGTCTTAAATCAGCAGCCAATATACGATGGATGGTGTCCTACACTGAAAATATGAATCCAAGAATCAAATAATGTAGTTATAAGTGGTCCATCTCACCATATCAGAGGATTTGGATGGACTAGTCTGAGGGAGAAATGCTCCAACCAGGGAAGAAATGAATGAGAAGTGAAGACTGCATTCTGGCCATTTTGGGCATCTCGTGTGCCCAATCAACTTTATAGATTTTGAGAATGAAATGATTGAGATGAGACGGGAAGACAGAAGAACAAACGCAGTATTTTCTATCATAGTCATATTGCTTAAATTTTAAATTACTTAAAATTAATCAAACATTTAGCATGCAGGGAAAATTCACTTAGATTGGTTAAAAACTTGTCCAGTGTCCTGTAGCTAATATTTCACTTTATAGTAGACTGGGTTGGAGAATATTCTGCCTGTTTACTTTGTCAATTTAGTATCCTGTATAAAACTGGAACAAAGTAGTTGCTAAATAAATTCTTATTGAATAAAAATTATATTATTGCTTTTTCCAAATCTATATGAAGAGTTTTATTAATTTTATTAATTCATTGTAACTGAGTGACAACAAACACATTTTAAATAAATAGGATGTATTAATTTATTATGCTGCTGATAAATTCTAGCTGTGGCCTTTCTCTTTTTTCAAGTCAATGGCAGAACTTTTGGAATAATGTTGAATTACATTAAATATTTTTCAGTCTTCGCTACATTAGAAGCAATAATTTACGATAATTAAAATAAAAATGAATACTGCCACATTCCCATCCACCTCTGTTTTTGTGACATAGTATTAGCGTTAATGATGAGATATTTAACTGCCAACATCACATTTTTGGTTAACCTTTGGTGCATTGGGAAGGAAAAAAAAAAAAAAAACTTTAACCTCTCATCAGTAGCAAGTGCATAAGGAAGTTAAAATAAAATGAAACTTTCCTAAGAGAACTTCCTACCTATTCTTTTCTAGCTCAGTACAAGCTTTCCTTCTACTATGCAGGCTTTAACAACTTGATCCTATAATTATTGCTTATCATAATTGTGGGAATAGGATGCTATTCCATTAGCTATTTCAGTAAGCCATAAAAATGAGACCCTGACCACCTCATCATAAGGTATCTTGAGTCACAGTATGTCAGTGTAAAAGTGTTGCTTTCTTGGTCCAAGCCTGATGTCAATATCTTGTTTGAAAACCTACTCCTTGAACCATCCCTCCCCTGGCCCACTGGTATGAATGGTATATGACACACTTTTTCATGTAATCTGGCATTTTTAGCTGCACAAGTTTCTTCAGGAAGGGTTTGTGTTAGTGTGGATTTAGGTTCAATTTGACTTAGTCTACCTGCTTCCTTGTTTTTATAATAAATTAATAATTTAGTCTTTTATAAAGTATTAATAAATTACTTGGTCTTCTAATAAAAATATAAAATCAACTCACACTAAGTTTTCTCACCAAGATTGTTAATTTAAAGTTATATCAATTATATGCAATGCTTTCATGCAATGAATTTTCAGTGTGATGAAGACAAAGCTTTTGTCTAACAAGCCCCAAAGGCAGGAAAAAGTCTGAAGGAATTAGAATCTTTTCTTTCCCTTAGATTGTTCACATATACTATTTTTACTTTTAAATTAGGCTGGCAAAGAATTGTAAATATCATATAGAGTATTCTGTTTCTTGAGTTACTTTGAATATAGTTAAGATGAACCTGGAGTCAAAATAGAAAGATTTAACAGAAAAACAATTGAGTAGATGGGAATCATTTGGAGAAAATGCTGATGGAGTTTGCAAGTTATAACTGATTGAGAAATTACTTTGGACCAGACACTCTAAAAATTTCTTTAGATAGGTAATCTCATTCAATCGCAGTACAGCAGTAGTCTATCAGGATTATCGTCTCCCTTTCACAATAAGAAATCTCTTCAGAAACATTAAGTTGCTTACATGATGTTAAAAATCTAGTGAGCATCAAAAATTAAATCTGTAGTCAAGACTGCCTTTAACTACCATAAGTTCCTGAGATGAAGGAAAAGATGCCAGTCATGATTGAAAACTGCTAAAGAGTGCTGCTCTGACTTACTGAATTGTTCTTAGTTTTAGTACTCATTTACACAGAGGTATATTAAAGTCCTGTAGAACTCTGGCCTTTCTTGTCCATATATTTGAGAGAAACAACTCCAGAAATAAAATCATCAGAATTTCAATAAAAGTGGCAGCAAATCTACCTGAACAGAATGACTCAGGGGCTCCCTTTACCACATGATTAACATTTGTCTTAACTGAAGACTTGTAAGAAGAGTTTCTTGAGAACTGAGGTGTATAAATTGGAGGATTTAAACTTCCTGATTTTAAAAATTTTTATAAAGTCACAAACACCATTTTACTGACACAAGTATAGTACGACCAATGGAAGTGAATTGAGAGTTCAGTAAATAGCCTTCACATCTATTATCAACTGACTTTTGAAAGGGTGTCAAAGCCACTCTATTGGGAAAGAATATTCTCTCCAAATGGTGCTGGGAAAACTGGATGTCCATATGCAAAAGAGTGAAGTTGGAGCTCTACCTCACACCACATACAAAAATCAACTTAAAATTGACCAAAGATCAAAATATAAAAATCAGAATTATAAAATTCCTAGAAGAAAACAAAAGGAAGCATCTTCAGGGCCTTTTGATAGACAATGGTTTCTTAGACTTTAATCCCAAAGCACAAGCAACAAAAGATAGAAATCTATAAATGGGATTTCAACAAAATTAAAAACAATTTTGCATCAAAGTAATTTCTTATAAAAATAAAATGACAACCTACAGGAAACCACATATCCAATAAATGTTTAGTTTAATTTCCCAGAATATATATAGAAATACTACAACTCAGCATCAAAAAAAACAAAGACCCCAATTAAAAAGTAGGCCAAAGACTTAAATAGACATTTATGCAAAGATATACAAATGGCCAAAAACAAACAAACAAACAACAAAAAAACACCACATGAACTATGGTTAACATCATTAAATATTAGGAAAATGCAAATCAAAACCACAATGAAAAACCATTTCACATCCACCAGAATGGCTATTGTTTTAGTTTTCAGGCTGCTAAAACAAATACCATGCAATACATTGATTCATGCAACAGAAATTTATTATCTCATGATTTTGAGGTTAGGAGAATTTCAAAATCAGGGCATCTTCAACAGCCTGCTTTCTCCCAGAAGACTGTGGGTATCTTGATTCTTGCCTTTTCTGTCACATTGCTATGCACATGGCAGCCTCCCCTGGCTTCTCCTTTCTCTTTCAGTTTCCATTGACTTCCAGCTTCTGGCTGTTCCCTGTGTTTCTCTCTCTCTCTGCATGTGTTTATGTCTGAATTAAAATGAAAAAAAAAAATCTTTAAAAGTTACCAGAGACTGAACCCAGGACCTCAGACCTCCTACATGGGAAGCAGCTCTCAAACACTGAGCTATATCCACTCACCAATGAGAGTTGGTTTTTTCATTTGTTTGTTTTTAGGAGGTATCCGGGATTGAACCTGGAACCTTGTACATGGGAAGCAGGCACTCAATCACTTGAGCTACATCCGCTCCCTTGTGTCTGAATTTTATTCTACTTATAAAGTCCTCCAGTAATACAGTGAAGACCTATCCTGATTCTGCTGGGCCACACCTTAACTGAAGTAACCTCATCAAAAGTTTCTATTTACAAGGGGCTCATATCCACAGTGATGGATTAAAATTAAGAACATGTTTTTCTGGGGTACACAGCTCCAAGCCACCATAGCTATTTTTAAGCAAATGGAAAATTACTATTGAAGAGGATGTGGAGAAAAAGGAACACTCATTCATTGTTAGAGGGAATGTAAAATGGTATAGCTGCTGTGGAAAACAGTTTAGTGTTTCCTCAGAAAGTTAAGTATAGAATTACCATACTGTGGTGGGTCAGGCAGGTTCTCAGAGGCTGGATGGAATTCATGGAAAACCTTGAAGGTTGATGGTTGAAAATGGCTGATGCCATCCTGCCCTGAGGCGGCTTGTCACAACACATTTTACCCCCCCCCCCTTGATCTTTGGTTAAAGAACAACCTTGCGCACATACATGCCCTGTTCTTTATAAACATGTTATAATCAATGTTATGATAAACAATGCACAATGTATTCACAAGTCAAACCATAAAAGATTAAAGAGTAACCTTGAGATTGTTTTAGATATAGATCACTAAATCATATGGAATGGGATAAAAAAAAAACTCAGTAAAAAATAAAGGACACTTGCTTTATCATCCAAGGAGAGTCTGTTTTCTTTCATGAGCCTTTGTCTTGCAAGACAAGACAGAATCCCACCCGTGAATTTCCACACCATGGGACCCATCAAATCCACTTCTGAGTATATACACAAAAGAATTAAAAGAAGGGATGAGACTCAAACAAATATATGCACAAAGAAATTCATAGTGGAATTATTCACAACTGCCAAAGGATGGAAGCAATCCAAGATTCCATTAACAGATGAATGGATAAACAAAATATGGTACAAACATGCAATGGAATATTATTCAGCTATAAAAGGGAATGAAGTTCTGATACATATAGAAAAAAGGATGAAACTTGAAGACAACATGTTATATGAAATAAACCAGACACAAAAGGACCTATATTGTATCATCTCACTTATATGAAATCATTAAAATAAGCATATTCATAGTGTTAGAAACTAGAATATAGGTTATCAGGGGCCAAGGGAGAGTAGGAAATGGGGAGTTAATGCTTCATTTGTGCAGAATTTCTATTTGGAGTGACAGAAAAAAATTGGCTAACAAATGCTGGTGATGATAGCACTATAATGTGAACGTAATTAAAAACACTGAATTATATATTTGAATGTGGTTAAAAACGGAAATTTTAGGTTCAATATATGTTGCTAAAATAAAAATTTTAAGAAAACATAGGACTATACAACACAGTGAACCTTTATGTGAACCATGTAACTGTAGTTAATGGTACAATTTTACTAATATTCTTTCATCAATTATAATAAATGTACCATACTAATAAAAGTGTTAATAGTAGGGATGTGGATATATGGGAAATCTGTTTTCTGCATGATTATTTTGTAAGCCTACAACTTCTATATTTAAAAAAAAAAAAAAAAAAAAAAAAAAAAGAATAAGAAGAAAACCAGCATCTAAAGTCAATGGAAATTTTATAATTGGAGATTTCTATGTCAAATTCAAGCAAAGATAGCTCATATTTAAAGAGCACTTATTCAGGATTGCCTCATGTTTTATTAAGTCTTCACTTTCTGATGAAAATGACTTCAAAGGTCACTCAGTGTGGTAAGCAGAATAATGCCCCTCCACAAAGTGGTCTATGACCAAATCTCTGGAAACTATGGATAGGATACCTTACTTGGCACCAGGAATTTATGGTTGCAGATAGAAATATGATTGCTAATCAACTGACATTAAAATAAGGAAATTATCCTGGATTATCTACCTGGGACCAAAGTAAACATAACATAATTCTTAGAAATGGGAAAGGGAGGCAGGTAAATAAGTCAGAATGATGCAGTCTGTGAAAGACTCACCTGAACATCACTGGTTTGAAGATGGAGGAAGGTGGTCATGAGTTAAGGAATTCTAGCAGCCTCTAGAAACTAGAAAAGAGAAGTAAATGGATTCTTCACGTCTCCAGAAGGAATGCAGCTCTACTGATTTTTAGTCTAGTGATACCTGAGTCATACTATAGAACTGGAGGAAAATATATTTGCTGTAACATGTTAGAGAAGCAATGGATAACTAAATACAATCTGTATGTAGTAAAGCTAGCTTTCCAACATGGGCACATTGAAGTATCATTTTTTGTGTTTAATCACTACAGTGTAATGTCTGCAACATTATTTGCATCATTATAAGTGAATAAATTAATGGTACTTTAAATTTAGATAGAATGATAAAATATGTGTTTGAGGATATTTTAGGCTAATTGTTTTCTCTAGCAACTTCTGCCATTGCAATTATATATGTATGGATTATGAACACAAATGACATATGATTTTTCACTGAGTAAACACTGGCTAAGGTAAAATGAGGAGAAAAATTAGAAGTGTTCATATATGAATATGTGAAAATATTTTAATTTGCTCCAACATTGAACTATCTCTACCATAAATTTAGAAAAGTAAAACATTATTTTATTTCAGACAGTTTACTGTGCATCCTTATCAGCAATAACGGAATACTTATCAGATTTTAGTATGCTAAACTATAATGAATGTAATAACATTGAATTCTAACTTCCTAAATTGTCAAAAGAGGAAATATGGAATAAAAGTAAGAGCAATGGGCATGGTTTTAGAAACATTAGATTTCATCTCAGGCTTGTCAATTACTCACTATAACATTTAAATATATTTCTTGAATTCTCAAGCATAAATTTAGAGTCCATCATGCATTCTAGTCTTCTTTAACTTTATTTCCTTTTATCCTATGGGTTAAGCAAATATATTTGTCAAAATAGTACTTACATTTATTTTTAAAAATTTAGTGCACACACATCTTGGTGCTTTAAATATCAAATGCAGAATATATCAGCAGTAAAGATAGAAATAATTTCTCTAAATTTACAAAGTTGTTGGTTATTACAACCATTCTAAATAGATTATTTTTATCAACTAATTTTTTAAAAGACCATCTGAAAAATCATCAAAACATTAATGTAAACAAGATAGCTAGGCTTTTCTTTAAGTGGCAAATTCACTTTAAATATGCTCTCAATAAAACACAATGCATTCTATTAAAAAGTAAGATCATTTAGTTTTTTTCCCCAAAGTTTGAAGGAACTTGCATGGATTCATGTCCAGTATTTGAATAGGAAATCTTTCATTGACAACTCTCCTGATATGCCCATCAAATCTCTTTGATTATCATTTTAAAGCTTAATCTTGCCACTTTGGTAAAAATGCCAATGATAACCTATGTATTTGCTGCTATGTCACTTAAGTCTGTATATGTGTCTCCTCTGTATGTTTCTCCTGTTTTGTAGAGCATTAGGATACCTTGGTATCACTCAGAATTGTTCATTTATTTTTCTCCATTTAGATACTGAAGTATATTTTTGGCTAGTTTTCATCTGTATTTCCAAACTTGCATTAATAAGTATCTATCTTAAATAATTTAAATATAAGTTTTAAAAAGACTTATGTCACTAATCTTTATAGTTGAGAATTTCCATAGTGCTTGGAATTTTTAAAAAGAATTTGGTTGAAAAGCTCTGATATTGAAAGATGTTTTGTTAAGGAAGAGGCAGAAAGTCTAAATGCTATGCAAAGGCAGCTTTATTCAATCAAATGACTTTCAGGTTATATCAGATGATTATAACGATTGAGTAATCACAGAAAAGAAGAGTAATTAATTAAAGACGTAGGAAAGAATGAAGTATACACAACCACTCACCAAATCAGGGGAAAATTCAACATCTGAACTCTCACGTGGCTGGAGGCCTCTGCAGCCAATCAGAGTCCCGATTAGAAAAACGGTCCCAGGCAGTGTCCCCTCCTGAGTGGAGCTCCAAATGGCAGCTTAGGGGCTAGCCCTTTTAAGGGGTTCTGAACCTCAGAACTCCAAGGAGTCTTGCAACTCGTGAGGAATGACCTCATCAAAAGTAAGTAACTGAATCAAAAGTAAGTAGCTGGGGCCAAGACGGCGTTAGTGTAGGAGGGCACACACTGCAAGCTCCAGAGCAAGGAGGATTGTGGACGGGGTCCTGCCTGGGTGTCTGTTCTGTGCACGCATGGAGTGAGAAACTTGGGACATCTATTTGCGCGGATCAACAGCGTGGATGGAATGGTAGAGATTCGTGAGTTTTAAGCCTGCCAGTGGTGGTTGGCACGGATGGCTGAGCCCCGCAGTTAGGGAGAAAAAAATAAAAAAATGAAATAAAATGGCCACTTGGAGCTACGAGCGGGACAGAGCGAGAAAGTTTTATTTTCTGGGGATCTGGCTGCCTGGCACCCCTTGGATCTTGTGTGAACAGAACAGCCAGAGCTAATCAGTACCTGGTGAATGCATGGGGGGATTCCGGTCCGGGGAGGGAACTGATTTGCCTAACTGCCCAGGGATAAGACCTGGGCAGCCACGGAGCCAGGAAGAAGGGACTCTCCCCAAAAGAGGGAGTGTTCTGTTGGAGGACAGGGAAGGGTATTTTTTATTTTTATTTTTCAACATCGATCTGGCTGCCTGCACCACCCCCATAGCTTTGGGGAGCAGATAAGCCGACCTGAAGCAGCATCAGGCTGAGAGCAGACACGAATCTGCACTCAAACTGATTTACATAGCAGCCCGGTGACTCTGGAGCTCGGCTCCAGAAGGGGCGGAATCGGCCATCTTTAGCACTCTGCACTGACTAACATCAGAGCTACAGCTACCCTGGGGAGTCCAGGAAGTGGGACGTGTTTGATTAATTTCCACGGGCCCAGCTAGGGTCCCTTCCGTAAGGGGTTTGGTATAGAGGAGGAATTATTTTGGGTCCTGTATTTCACTAAAAAAATTTAAAAAAAAAAAAAAGTGAGAAGGTCACTTCAATAAATGAAAAATAAATTCTTTTTAATTTAGTTTAATAGCTAAAAACTGCTTCAGGACCTGCATATAGAACCCTGTGGGGAAATTGATTGATAAACACAAGTACGCAGGAAGGATCCACATGGACCCCCTTAGCTCTGTTTGACTGCTTGCCTGTGTGCATCTTTGGTTTCTCTCTGCTTCTTTCTGGTCTCTTGCTTTTCTTTCCTCTTTCCTCACCCCTTTCTTTTTCCTTTCATTTTTTTAAAATTAGGTGCTGCTAGCTTGTCGCTTCTTTGCTGTGCTTCTTCTTCAGTAATTTCCCACTCGCTGTCTATATTGATTCTGTATTACAAACTATTGCTTATCCTTCCTTCATCTTTTTGCCTTCTGCTTTCTGTTGTGGCTCTTAGATACAACGTTTATTCATAGGCCCACAACATAAGGGTGTCAAATTCTATTCCATCTATTTTGTTTTCTTCTTTTTTTTTTATTAGTATTAACATTTTCCTTTAGCCCTTTCTTTACTATTTCTCTCCCTCCTCATAATTCTACCCTTCTAAATCACTATATATATATATTCCTCCATTTGCTTTCCCAGTCCATTGTAGAAACTCCACTTTTTTTTCCTATTACTCTACACTGCCTACACAAGTTGAATATTCATCTCATTAAGTCTCATTTTGCCCCTCTTCTAACTTTTATCAATATTACTATTATCCTTCTGCCTTCCTTACATCTTTTGATTCCTCTGGCCCCAATCTTTTGCCTTCAAGGCAACATAGAAAGAAGTAAGGAAATAAAATAAGAAGAAAAACTGCCAAAGAGAAAACTTAACTCACATGCAGAACCACCAGCTAAATAAAACTCTAGAGCATAGAGAAAAGCTAATCAACTGAACAAACCCATCAAGATAATATGATGACCAGAGGGCAACAAAAAAATACAAATGACTCTGAGAAACAGGAAAACATGGACCAGTCCAATGAACAAAATAAAAACCAGGAAGCGATGCAGAACATCGAACAAGTAATCAAAGCTACCCAAACAAATATCATGGACCAACTTAAAGAACTGAAGGAAGAGATTAAGAATATAAAGAAGACACTGGGAGAATATACTGAAGAAATAGCAAACATGCCTAAAAAGGTAATGGATATGATGGTGAACAATGGAACAAGCCAAGAAATGAAAAAGATGCTGGATTCACATAACAGCAGATTTGAACAGGCAGAGGAAAGAATTAGTAATATGGAAGACAATACAGCTGAAATCAAAGAGATAATAGAACAGATAGACAAAATGATAGAAAATCCAGCATGGACTCAGGGAATTAACTGATAATACAAAATGCACAAACATACACATTATGGGCATCCCAGAAGGAGAAGAGAAGGGAAAGGGAACAGAAAGAGTGTTGAAGGAAATAATGGCTGAAAACTTCCCAACTCTATTGAGAGAGATGGATGTGCAGATCCAGGAAGCACAGCGCACCCCAAATAGTATAAATCCCAACAGGCCAACTCCAAGACATATACTTGTCAAAATGTCCAATGCTCAAGACAAAGAGAAAATACTCAAGGAAGTAAGAGAAAAGAGAACCGTCACATACAAGGGAAGCACAATAAGTGCTGATTTCTCAGCTGAAATCATAGAGGCAAGAAGACAGTGATATGACATAGTCAAAATAGTAAAAGAAAAAAAACTTCTAGCCACAAATTATCTATCCAGCAAAATTGGCATTCAAAAATGATGGAGAGTTCAAAATATTCACAAATAAACAGAAATTAAGAGAGTATGTCAAGAAGAAACCAGCAGTTCAAGAAATACTAAAGGAATCTCTACAAGTTGAAAGGAACAAACAAGGGAGAGAGAGTTGGAGGAGAGTTTAAAAACAACTGAAAAGACAAAAAGAGAAACAAAACAACATATGACGTACATTAACTCAAAGAAAAAATGGTTGAAGTAAGAAATTTGTTACGAGTAATAACACTGAATGTTAATGGATTAAATTCACCAATCAAAAGACACAGATTGGCAGAATGGATAAGAAAATATGATCCTTCTATATGCTGTCTACAAGAAACCCACCTTCAACACAGGGATTCAAGGAGGCTGAAAGTGAATGGCTGGAAAACCATTTTACAAGCTAACAATAGCCAAAAAGGGCATAATTAGCTGTTCTAATATCAAACAAAATAGACTTTAAATGCAAAACTATTGGAAGAGACAAAGATGGACACTACATATTAGTAAAAGGAGTAATATCTCAAAAAGAGAGAACAATCATCAACATTTACACACCTAATCGGGGTGCCTCAAAATACGTGCGGCAAACTCTGGAAAAACTAAGAGGAGAAATAAATGGCTCTACAATTACAGATAAATAAATGGCTCTATCATCATTAGAAAGAACATCTAGACAGAGAATCAATAAAGAAACTAAGGCACTCACCACTCAGAACTGAGTGGGAGAGAGTGTGGTCTACGGTGTGAACTGTGGTCTATGGTTGGTGGCAAGGCTCAAGGATGTGTAAGTTCATTGAGGGTGCTGGGCCACACTTGTGGGAGATGTTTGTGTGGGATGTGGTGGGAGGAGTGGGAGGTGGGCAACATGGGAATCCCAGGGGGTTCCGTGTAATATTTTGGGTAATATAAGCACCTCTTAAAATATATGTATATATATATATAAAGAAATGTAAATGAATATTCTTCAGGCAGAAATAAAATAATCTCAGAAGCTTCAAAAAATAATAAATTACATTAAACATCAAAAAAACAAACAAACAAACAAAAAAACAATACATTAGAAGACCTGGACTTAATAGACATATACAGAACACTACACCCAAATACAGCAGGATTTACATTCTTCTCATGTGCACATGGAACATACTCCAAAATAGACCACATGCTAGGCAACAGAACAACTCTCAATGAATTCAGAAAGATTGAGATTATACAAAGTAATTTCTCTGACAACAACAGAAAGAAATTGGAAATCACTAAGGGCCAGAGAAACAGGTTAGGCACAAGGATATGGAAGTTAAACAACACACTCTTAGACAAACAGTGGGTCAAAGAGGAAATCTCAAAAGAAATCAGTAACTAGCTTGAAACTAATGAAAATGACAACACAACATATCAAAACCTATGGGATGCAGTGAAAGCAGTCCTAAGAGGGAAGTTCATAGCCATAAATTCATATATTAAAAAAGAAGAAAGAACTAAAATTGAAGACCTAACTGCACACTTGGAGGAATTGGTAAAACAACAACAAACTAAACATAAAGGAAGTAGAAAGAAGGAAATAACAAAGATTAGAGCAGAACTAAATGAAATAGAGAATAAGAAATCAGTGGAAACAATAAACAAAACCAAAAGCTGGTTCCTCGAGAAGATCAATAAAATTCACAAACCCTTAGCCAGACTAACAAAGAAAAAGAGAGAACAGATGCAAATACATAAAATAAGGAATGAGAAAGGGGATATCACTACTGACCCAACAGAAATAAAGAGTATCATAAGAGGATACTTTGAAAAATTATATGCCAACAAGAATGTTAATTTAGAGGAAATGGATAAGTTTCTAGAAACCCACAAACAGCCTACATTGATGAAAGAAGAAATAGATGAACTCAACAGACCAATTACAAGTAAAGAGATAGACTCAGTCATCAAAAACCTCCCAACTAAGAAGAGCCCAGGACCAGATGGCTTCATAGCTGAATTCTATCAAACATTCCGGAAAGAGCTAACACCAATTCTACTTAAACTCTTTCAAAAAATAGAAGTAGAAGTAATATTGCCTAACTCATTCTATGATGCCAACATTACCCTAATACCCAAACCAAATAAAGATACCACAAGAAAGGAAAATTACAGACCAATTTCTCTAATGAACCTAGATGCTAAAATCCTCAACAAAATACTTGCTAATTGCATTCAACAACATATCAAAAGGATTATACACCATGAACAAGTGGGTTTCATCCCGGGGATGCAAGGATGGTTCAATATAGGAAAATCAATCAATGTAATACACCACATAAATAGATTGAAAGAAAAAAATCACATGATCATCTCTATAGATGCAGAAAAAGCATTGACAAAACAAAGCACTCTTTCCTCATAAAAACACTACAAAAGATAGGAATAGGCGGAAACTTTCTGAATATGATAAAAGGTATATATGAAAAACCCAAAGCTAACATCATTTTCAACGGTGAAATACTAAAAGCCTTCCCTCTGAGATCGGGAACTAGACAAGGATGCCCACTATCACCACTCCTATTTAACATTGTCTTAGAAGTACTTGCGCAAGCACTGAGACAAGAAAAGGACATAAAAGGCATCCAGATTGGAAAAGAAGAAGTAAAAATTTCATTATTTGCAGATGACATGTTCCTATACATAGAAAGCCCTGAGAAATCCACAACAAGGCTTCTAGAACTTATAAAGGAGTTCAGTAATGTTGCAGGCTCTAAGATCAATGCTCAAAATTCAGTAGCAGTTCTGTACACCAATTATGAGCAAAATGAGGAGGAAATCAGGAAAAAAATACCATTTACAAGAGTAACTAAAAGAATCAAATACCTAGGAATAAATTTAACTAAAGATGTAAAGGACTTATATACAGAAAACTACACAACACTGTTAAAGGAAATCAAAGAAGACTTAAATAAATGGAAAAATATTCAGTGTTCATGGATAGGAAGACTAAACATCATCAAGTTGTCTATCCTACCCAAACTAATCTACAGATTTAATGCAATCCCAATAAAAGTCAACACCTTATTTTTTAAGGAACTGGAAAAACTAAACACAAAATATATTTGGAGAGGCAAGAGGCCCCGAATTGCCAAAGACATATTGAAAAAGAAAAATGAAGTTGTAGGTATCACACTACCTGACTTTAAAACATACTACAAAGCTACAGTGATAAAAACTGCATGGTATTGGCACAAAGATAGACCTACTGACCAATTGAAACGAATTGAGAGTTCCGATATAGATCCTCGCATATACAGTTATCTGATATTTGACAAGGCCACGAAGCCCACTCATTTGGGAGAGAATGGCCTCTTTAACAAGTGGTGCTTGGTGAACTGGATATCCATATCCAAAAGAATGAGATTAGAATACCATCTCACACCTTATACAAAAATCAACTCAAGATCGATCAAAGATCTAAATATAAGAGCCAAAACCATAAAGACCTTGGAGGATAATGTAGGGAAGCATCTACAGGACCTTGTAATAGGAAATGGTTTCATGAACTTCACAGCCAAAGCACGAGCAGCAAGAGAAACAATAGATAAATGGTATCTCATCAAAATTAAAAACTTCTGCACCTCAAAGGATGTTATTAAGAAAATAAAAAGGCAGCCTACCCAATGGGAGAAAATATTTGGCAACCTTATATCTAATAGGAGCCTAATTTGCTGCATATATAAAGAAATCCTACACCTTGAAGATAAAAGGACAAACAACCCATTTAAAAAAATGGGCAAGTGATCTGAAAAGGCACTTCTCCAAGGAAGAAATACAAATGGCTAAAAAGCACATGAAAAAATCCTCAACATCACTTGTTATCAGGGAAATGCAAATCGAAACTACAATGAGATACCATCTTACACACATCAGAATGGCAGCTATTAAAAAAACAGGAGACACTAAATGTTGGAGAGGATGTGGAGGAACAGGAACACTCATCCACTGCTGGTGGGACTGCGGTATGGTCCAGCCACTGTGGAGGACAGTTTGGCGGTTCCTCAGAAAACTAACAATAGATCTTCCGTATGATCCAGCAATTCCACTGCTGGGTATATACCCAGAAGAACTGAAAGCAAAGACACAAACAGATATATGCACACCAATGTTCATAGCAGCATTGTTCACCATTGCCAAAAGTTGGAATCAGCCCCGGTGCCCATCAACAGACCAATGGATAAACAAAATGTGGTACATACATACAATGGAATATTACTCAGCTGTAAGAAGGAATAAAGTGCTAACACATGAAATAACGTGGATGAATCTTGAAGAATTATGTTGAGTGAAGTAAGCTAGGCACTGAAGGATGAACAGTATATGACCTCACTGATCTGAACTGAGGAAAGTGAGCGGTTTCTGACAACCATTGTCTGAAAGATAGGTTAACAAGGGAGAGTAAGAGAAGAGCAGGCTTTGAGTCATCACCCATATGGACATAATCTATGGTAAAGGGATAGAGTGTGGTTGCATGTTGGGGGATGGGGCAGATGGGTGGTGGTGTTCCTGGGTTTGGTGGTGCAGCGCTGGTGGGTGGGTGGATTAGGAAGGGCAGGTTCAAATTCCCAGGGCATGTAACTATGAATCTTGACATTCCATGGGTCGGGATAGGGTGGTGTCATGTGCCGTGGGGGACTGGGGGGAAGGGAACAGTCAAGATCTAATGGGGTGTTTGGTGGTCATGGGAAAGGTTTTTCATTACCTTACAGCAATGGACACAGGACATGGTAAATATCATCAAATTATTAAACTGTATCATCTAAATTGTAAACTATACTGTAAATCATTGACACTGTTTAGTTGCTATATTTTGCTATCTGTATAACAGTTATAACAATGCTAACATCCAAAAAAAAAGGGGGGGGGTGTTAATATGGGGTGGTGAAGGGGGGGTGGTTTGGTACCTGGGAGTCTCTAGTACTCTGTGTGTGACTTTACTGTGGCCTAAAACTTCTTTGAAAATTAAATGAAAATTTGGGAGACAATGGGTATTGAGAGGGGGAAGGTGTCACGGCACACCAGACATCCAATAACACAGTGATAAAAGGAAAAAAAGAATATATATATATATATCTTTTTAAAGGCATTTCTTTTGTTTTTTTCCCCATTTTTTTGAATGTCCCAATCAGCTAATTATATTTTGTTTTGGATTATTATTTTTTATCCTGAGTTTTCTTATGTTTGTCTCTTGCATGTAAGCTTTTCATTGTTGTTTCTTTTTCCTATTAAGTGTATTTGATTATTTTATGGACTACATGTTCATGGAGGATTTGGATCACAGAAGGGTTACAATGGGTACTGCAGGGGATTATTGGTGGGGGATGTCTGGGAGGGGGGATTCATGGGAGTTAGTTCATCCGAATATACATGAAAGATATACAAAATTGTTCAAAAGATCAAAAGATGGGGCATGGTCACGATGGGTGGACAATCACACAATAAATGAGGGAATCTGAATTCCTAGCCTGGAGAGCTCTGCCACAGTCTCCAAGAGAGCAGCAATAGCCCTCTGAGTGTAGGGACAGTGTCTGTCAAAAGAGGATGACCCACTGATGAGTTCTTTTTATTGACGACTACCCTTGTGAGTCTTTGCTCTTGTAACTGACACTTAGCTTGCTGTTGTGGGGTGCCTATGGGTTGCCACCTGAGATCCTCCTTGTTGCTCAAATGTGGCCTCTCTCTCTAAGCCAAACTCAGAATATGAATGCATTACGTTCCCCCCAACATGGGACATGACTCCCGGGGATGAGCCTACCTGGCAATGAGGGATTAATACCAAGTGCCAACTGGCAACACGACTGGAAAAAGATCTTGAATAAAAGGGGGAAAAGGTAAAGACAAATGAGTTCAAGTGGCTAAGAGACTTCAAAGAGAGTCAGGAGGTCATCCCAGAGGCAACTCTTACACACACCTCAGTAAGAGCTCATAGAACGTTAAAGTGCCTACCACCCCACACAGAGGGGCTCCTGAGAGCTCTGGAGACACCCAGGTCCTATATAAGGGGAGATAGCCCCAGAGACTGACGCCTTATCAGTGGGCTTTATTTTGGAATCTGTGCTCCTGAGAGTGACAGAATTGGACTCAAATAAGTCCTCCCTGCACATGGTTCATCAGTCCCTTCTATTCAAACCTATATGTGATGCTGGAGTTTTTAGGTATACTTCCAGAGACTGGAGCCTCTGGTCTACCTATGTGCCAGGTGTGCGTGGAATCTCGGTGGAGCTGCAACTCCTACCCTACAGCTCAATGGACTCATCCAAGTCACCTGGCGAGGAGACAATGATGGGCAACGGCCAGCCCAGGGAATGGAGAGGGCCTGCATCTGCAGGCACGATCATCCCACCCACCATATCCATGGGATATAAGCCGTCTCTCACTTGGATGTGGAGTGGACATCACCACCCCCGTCCCCTCAGGATTGGGGGAAGAACTATGGACTAGAGTGGACTTGATGGTAGTCTGTTGTACACATATGGTGATTCTAGCAATGGAAGAAATTATAGCAATGAGGTGGAGCCAGTGGCCACTTGACACTTTCAGGGCAGGGAGGGGATGTGCAGTTGAAATACAGGGGCTTCTTTAGGATTTGGAGGTTGTCCTGAGTACCGTTGTGGCAACGGATATAGGCAATTTTAAATCAGCACACACCACTTAGAACTGTGTGGGAGAGAGTGTGGTCTATGATGTGAACTGTGGTCTATGGTTGGTGGCAAGGCCCCAGGATGTATAAGTCCATTGAGGTTGGTGGCCACACTTGTGGGAGATGTTTGTGTGGGATGTGGTGGGAGGTGTGGGAGTTGGGCAACATGGGAATCCCGGTGGGTTCCGTGTCATATTTTAGGTAATCTAAGCACCTCTTAAAATATATTTATATATATATATAAATAACATTTTTGTAAGCAAATGCACATATATGCATAAATATTTATATATCATTTTACAAATATTGGTATGTATTGTGAAAATTTTGATTATTACCCACAATAAAAAATAAATTAATTAAAAAAACAAAAACAAAAACAGTAAGTAACTGAATCCATCTTGAGGTGGGGGGGTGTGGGGGGGTGGCCAGACTTCCGCATGAGAGATGTGGTGTCTCAAGGGGTATTTGTTCTATTCTACATATGGTACACTGAACAGGACATAAAGGTATTTAACATTTAATTTTACAGGGGATACAAACAGGGTGTGTAAATATCATGTCTAGTGACTTCCTTCTTTTAAACATTTGTTTTTGGGTAATAGATGATGGGGTTTCCTGCATAGCAGCATTATAACATTCCAAAGGACAAAGAACAAGTTAATCATTCACAATTCTAGGCTAAAACTGCAGAGACTATTGATTAGAAAGCTTATGAATTCACAATTCTTAATAATTATTTTCCTATAATACATCAGATGAGTAAGCAAACAAAATATTTTCATATGAGTACTTCTCTCACTTTATTTTTTAAGATTTTGGTTATAATTAATAAAGAAATTGTTTTAAATAAATTTAATTTTGTCTGAAATTGTAGAGTTATTGAAATTCACCTTTTTGGTTCCGAATAGCATTTTGGATAGTTCTCTTAAGTTTACCAAAGATCTATGCTGTTAAACTGAATCTTTTTTAGTTTTTAATTTTTTTTTCTATTGGACCTGTCAACAGTATATGACAATATTTTAACTTTATTTGAAATATTCTCTCTCTTGGGCTTCTGATGCCACACTCTCAAGGATTATCTTTCCTGAATTTTTTACTCATTTCTCTTGGTATACATCATGGAATGCTATTGTTCTTCAGGGCTCTGACCTTGCTCATCTCCTCATATCACTATATACCAATGTTGCTGCCACACACACACACCAAGGAAACATTTGATAAAATCCATCGACTGTTTTTTTTTTTTTTTTTTTTTTGTCAGAAGTGGTGGGAGAAGGAGGTTTCTACAGGCATCTAGAGGGTAGAAATCAGTGATGGTGTTCTATTTCCTCTCATGCACAAGTCATCCCTCCTCCAACTCCCACCAAAGAATTATCCAGCCCAAAATGCCAGCAGTATTGAGTTTGAGATATTTTGGTCTACACATCCTTCTTTGGCAAATTCATCCTCTCCCAAAACTTTAATAATAATCTATTCACTGAAAATGTGCTATTTTTTTCTAACTATGCCCACATCTGTTTACTAAGCTTTATACAAATAGCTTTATACAATAGCTCAATTGAATTTTACAAAGACATTTCAAACTCTACAGCCCAAAAATAAGCTTATTTTACTCCATCTGCCTCCCTTGTCCAAACATGCTACTCCTCCCAGGACCCTACCTCATAGATAGCACCACAAGCTATACATATGTCAGAGAGTAAGGTTAGATAATTAGAAATCACTCTTGCAAATATCTTCCTCTCATTTGACCAACCTAGTTGATTTTACCTCTTAAAAATTTCACAATATTATATACTTATTTCTATAATTTTAGCCACCTTTGTATCACACTTACATAACAGAAATAATTATCTATTCTTTATTGTATCTCTAAGTATTCATTCTCTGTTGTGCTTTCCAAATTTGCTTTATTCATAGCATGTAGAGAATGGTTTAAATAATATTTTTGTCACTTTTCTTAAAACAATTTAAGATTTTCTCATTAAACTTAAGAAAATATCCAATATCTTTAACATGGCCAAAAAGCCAGAAAGTAATTTATCTTCATCTACCTTCCCTGCCATACTTCTTATTACTTTGTAACTTGCACACTGAGTATTTATGGTGTGTGTCTCAAAATTTCTTGAAAATAACGTTCATAAATTTGTTCCAACATAAGGATTTCTTGAATTTATAGGTTCTTCTTTCTAAAAAACTCTTCCATTTATGTCTTCTTATCACTAACTCTTTGCTCTAGCAAAACTTGCTCAGGGAAGCCTTCTTGATTTCTGAATTAGTTTCTGACTTCTGTTGTAAAAAAACAAAAACAAAGTGACAACAACAACAAAAAATGATACAAATGTAGTAGCTTAAAAGAACACCAATGCAAATTATCTTACAGTTCTGGAAGTCAGAAATCCGAAATCAGTTTCACTGGGCTAAAATCATAGTATCAGTGAGAGCCAAAAGTTGGAAACAACCCAGGTGTCCATCACCTGATAAATGCATAAACAATTTGTGGAATATATACTCAAAGGAATATTATGCAGCAGTAAGAAGAAATGAAGTCATGAATATGGATGAAAATGAAGGACATTATGCTGAGTGGAGCAAGCCAGACATAAAAGGGTAAATACTGTGTGATTGTCCTATTATGAACTAAATATATTACATGAAATATAAATATATTATGTGAAATATGAATATGGGTAAAATTGCATATGTAAGACCATTTTTCTTTGAAGCTAAACAAATGTAGGTTAATGCTACAAAATGATAATATCAGACCAAAAATACCAAACACTATACTAAGTGAAGGAGACCAGACACAGAGTACTACATATTTTATGATGTCATTTATATGAAAAGTACATGTAAATCTATTTATAAAGATGAATTTAGATTAGTGGTTATGTAGGGCTGGGGAAGGAATCATAAGGGGTGTAGAGTCTTTCTTTTTGAGGTAATGAGATTGTTCTGAATTATTTGAAATGATGAATGTACAACATTGTGATTATACTAAAAGCCATTGATTACACACTTTGGATAGATCATATGGTATGCGAATATATCTCAATAAAACTGGTTATAAACAAATAAATATTTGTGCAAGAATAGCCAGAAATAGCATCTATGTATAAAATGGGAAACAGATTGAGAGGTGAAAAATACCATTGATTGTACACTTTGGATGAATTGTATGCTTTATTAATATGTCTCAATAAAATTGATTTGTTAAAAAAAAAAATCTTGGTGTCAGTAGGGCAGGCTCCTCCAGAGGCTCAAGAGTAGAACATGCTTCCTTGCTTTTCAGGATGGATGCTTTCCTAAGTCCTTGACTGATGGTCACAAATCACATGGCTTTTGTTGTTGTTTTACTCATATTACCTTCTTTTTGTAAGTAAATTTGTGATTACATTAAAGCCACTGAATAATCCAGGATAAACTTCCCATCTCATCTTAATCACATCTGCAACATCCCTCTTGCCATGCAGGTTAATATAGTCACAGATTATGGGGACTAGGACATGGCAATATTTGAGGGCCATCATGCAGTCTGCCACAACTTCTCAGTTAACTGTAGGTCCTTTATTAACTATGAGCTGTTAAATTGTGAGGCACTGAAGACAGAACCAATATCTGATTATTCCCTCCTGTGTTCCAAATAGCCAGTGCTCTGCCTAGAGTATATTGGCATAATTGTTTGTTGAATAGAATTTTAAAATCATTGAAGTAAACTACCTAATTATTGAGTGGTAGAAACTAGTGAAATAAGAGAGTGGAGTCATTAGAGTTTCAAGTATTTTTTTCAAATCTAGATATGTAAATGTAAGCAATCAAATGGGACTTAATTAGCAACAGTAACTGTCTAAATTGTCACTTGCTCTTGAAATTATTAAATTGAAATATTTTCAAGTAAAAATAGAACGAGACGACCTAGTTTAAAGATATTATTCAGGGAAACGGCTGTGGCTCAATCAGTAGGGCTCCCATTTACCATATGGGAGGCCCCGGGTTCGGTTCCTGGGGCCTCCTGGTGAAGGCAAGCCTGCCCGCAGGGCGTGGTTATCTGACCCAGCGAGCACAAGCAGCAAGGGGGGGATAAATGAATAAATAAATAAAATCTTAAAAAAAAAAAAAAAGATATTATTCAAATATTTAATAACTTTTGTGAACTTATGACAATGTTTAACTTTTCATTTAGTTTTTGTCCATCTCATTTTATTTGTAAAGCAGAAATAATAAGGTGTATGTCCCAAGGATTAATGAGATAATTTATGTAAAAAACCTTCGTAAATTTGTATACTAAATGGATGAGACATGATCAAATTTCTTTTGAACTATTTGTATATTTGTATGTTTGTATGTGTTGTATGCGCTTTTCCATGATGTTTAAGATACATGTAAACTGCTAGGTGCGGTGTTTTTCATTTGGATGAATCCTACAGTGGTTACCAAAATGTGTCATTTGCAGCATAAAAATACTTCGAAAGTAATGCTATGTCTGTATGTCTGGATATATTTTATGAAAGTTAGGTGTGTCTCAGCATGCCACAATTACATTTATTAAAGGATGGCAGCAAACTATCACTGAATGTTTCAATATAAAAAGAAACAATTCTATTCCTGACCGTGAGATAACTCAGTCACTTAATTGCCTACTGACTTATCCTCCGTGATTCTCTTGAGACTTACTGTCTCAATAGAACCAATTGGTTCTTTGACATGTTTCTAATAATTTATTTGCTCTAAAACAATGAAAATATCAGGCTACAGATGATGGAAGTATAATTTGAGATGAAGGTTTTTATCTCCAGATAGTCTTGGTCAAAAATGCACATGTGCTTTTGCACTCTTTAACATGCCTTTTATATTACAATTCTAATGGATGGCCCAGATACCTCAATCAATTTGTTTTTGTTTTTTTTTTGGGGGGGGGTTGGGTGTTTTTTTTTGTTTTGTTTTGTTTTGGTATGGACATATGTTTCCTTGTATTTCAATTGGACTTATTACTACAGTATACTATTGGGTATGAATCAGACTACCAGTTGCCTTAGTCAATCAGTGATACTTAAATCGTGTATGTATTTACATGCATGTGTATTTATAAAGTACACACACTCAAATCCTTTCTTCAAGCTTAATTTTTTTAAAATTATATTCTGGTAACTTTTGTAAGGATGAAAAACTTTTGAATTTAAAATTTTCATTACTTATTAAATTTCCATATTTTGAATGTATATAACTGTGATTCATTATAAAATTATTGAGGAGTCTAGCTCCAGGCAAAATTCTTATATGTGATCTTTCAGGCCTGACCATCAGCAATTACAAAGGTTTTACCTTGCATATCTCATGGGAAAAAGGTACCCTCACCACACCAAAGTTGGTGCACGGTCAGTACATTGCAATTTTGACATGAGTTGTAGTCAAAGACCCAGGGGGAATAAGAGAGGGACCTTGAAGTTACTTTTCTCATTTCATTACTCAGCTCTTTTCTATTCTTAGCCCTTCCTCTTTTCCCTCCCAACTGGCCCTCAGTCCAAAAAACAACATGAGCCTTTTTGTTTGTGGCTCCATCAGCAGTGAGACAATGCCCATGCCTTTATTGATCTATTTGATCCTTGTCCTGTTCCTTTCCAAAATGGAAAATGGAACAGTGGGGGGGATCAACACTTTTGCCAGGATAGCCTTTTGCTTATATTATAACTATATTAAAGGTTTGACTGTTGCTTTTATTTTAACTTGTATTAGTCAGCTACTTACAGTACCAAGAAGTTCAGTCAGCTCTCCCTCAATCCATCTCAACTCTTGACATTAATGTGTTACACATTTAAGAGTATTAGATCATGTGACCAATTATTGAAATAGAAATCCAAATTCATTCTAATACATTGTCAACAAAGTATTTTGAATGAATAGAATAATTACACGTTAATTTGGTATTATATTATCCAAGATTTTTCAGATTATTTGGGGATGAAGAGCATGACTCTGATAGAGGTAGATGAATTACATTTCCCTTTCTAAAAAGCTGAAAAAATAAACAGCAATAAAGCACAGGAAAGTGCATAAAACAGGGTCAGTAGATGGGAAACATTGCAGGTTTAAAAGACATAATTAGAAATAATGTTTTAATGTTAATTGATTAGATTCTAATAAAGCATAATAAATTTTCTTTAAAAAAACTGGGAAAGGGAATGGATTTGATTTTATTCAATTTCATTTCTATTACTAACCATGTTGAAAACATCACAATTATAGAATGTTGAAATAATTTATTATCTTCTACTAAAGATTGTCATTTCTGAAATACGTTCACCTTTCTTATATTCAGTACAAATTTTGCAATGCATTAATTTATGTATCACAATTTAGACAAGTTCTCAATCTTAATCTGCATTTCTGTGGGTGTGAACCCATGGTAAATAGGACCATGTGGACCTCTCTCCACAAGGTCAGCTGTAGACTCTCAGGTGAACGGCTCATCTGTTTTCCTGGGGCCTTCTCTCCTTCCTCACCACCAAGCTCTCTTATTTCCTGGGGATCCAGGTCGACATCAGAACTTCAACTCAAAATCCTTGCTATGTCTTTTTATCTTTGAAACCCCACCCACCAAGGGGTGGGGCTCAACACCCTACTTATGTGGCCCAGTCAATGCCCTAATCATAACTTAATCATGCCCAGATGAACAGAACAGTTTACAAGCATGATCCAATATCTATTTTTGGAACTCATAACTATATCAAACTGCCAAATGGCTACAATTACTAATAAAAACATATAAAATACAAATTAATATAGACATCTACCTTTGGGAAAAATCTATTTGTAATTGAACTAAGTTAAAATATTTCAAAAAATCTTCTTATTGTATAATCTATTTCAAATATGTTTTTCTTCCTGAAAATTATATTCTGAATTCAATACACTGAAATAAAATCATAGTTTAAATAAACTATAGAAATAGAAAAAAACTAAAATTGAGAACAGCTTTATAGGTAGGCTTGCATTTTTACAAAATTTTTATTAACTATTCTTAATGCACTTATTTTGCATTTAAAAATGGAATCATATTGCATATTTATTCTTAAGAATCAGGATACTTTCCCTACTCTTTAAATGATTGAAATATATGTGGAAGAAGTGGAAGAAGACAAAATGAAGGGTAAAGCATGAAGGAATCCACAGCTGGTCTTCATTGTGATACAAACATTCCCCTTCTTGGACTCCTGAAAACTTCTGACTATATACATAAACGCATGTATCAGGAGAGGAATAGGTGTACATTTATATGTATGTATATGTATGTATACACCTATACACATAAAGACACATAGAGCCCCCTAGGATAATCTTTACATTTCTTTCTGTATGAAAGAATGGCTTTGAACAAATAATGACCCTTAGCTACCTTTTAATCTACATATTTTCAAGTTTTCCCTGAATCAGTGAGTATTAATTCATTCCCAATTGCAATTATATAACAAAAGGTCAGACCTCCACTAAATTAGATTGAGCCCACAGTACACAAAGCAGAATGGTTCTGGAAAGTGTTCCAACCATAACAACCTGTCTAAAACTGCCAATAAGATTTTTTCTGGTACTACTGATATTTTCAAATTTCTGCAAAGCATACCATGATTCCTAAATTTATTTTTACTGGATATAATTCTTTAGAAGTTCCAAATTATTCTATTTTATGCATATATTTTGTTGGGAGCCGTCACTGGACTCTGCCAAGAGAGGTGCCAACAACCTAAGCGATAGCACCAGTGGCTACATAGCACAACATGGCGCAGGCACAAAATCTGCTTTGTCACTTCCTTGTTCTTCTTCCTCCTTGCTCCTTTGTTCTCCGGTTCCCACCTCTACCTAGGTGATTGTAGCTCCTTTGTTCTCCGGTTCCCACCTCTACCTAGGTGATTGTAACAATACGCAGGCGCAGGGCACGAGAGTAAAATCTGCCCCTACCCTAGCAACAGCATCGAGAGTAAAATCTGCCCCTACCCCAGCAACAGCACCCTCCAATCTTGGAGTGCCCCGACTCACTTCCCTTCTCCAAACAGCATATAAGCCCTGCTCCTTCAAATAAAATTTGCAGCTTGATCAGAATTCTGTCTTGCTGTCATTCCTTGCGTCTCTTGTCCCACCATTCTTTCTTGGCAGGTTTCGGGTCCTCGTTGATGTCCCGCGGGCCGGGACAATATTTAAGTTTTATGCTAATTTTATTTGTGCATAATCATGACAAATAAATAACATTTATTAATTAAATATACTTTGTTACATTTCATATACAACCATATTATTCCAACAGTGAGATTTTATCGATAATCTATAATTTACTTAAGTAAACAAATGATAAAGTTTTAAATAAAACACAAAAAATATGCAGAAAACTTTTGATTCCACTGAATTTCACTATTCCTCACTATTGTCTTGAAACAACTCTCTTCCATTCTCTATTTAAATTCTGTGTTCAGTCGTAATCATTCCCTTACATACTCCTTCAACTCCTTTACTTGCCGGTCCCTTCATTCCATTCCCTGGGCTAAATGCTGACCATGGTAAAGTCTAGCTCTCTAAGTACATCCTACTTGTCCCTCACAATTGAATGAAGCTGATAAAAAAAAAAAAAAAAAACCCAAAACACAAGAAAATATGGACATCAACCTCTACAAAGCACCTAATTATGGGTGAAAATCACTTCTCTTTTCTTTGAGACATTATTTCATTCTTTTCCTCTCCTGAAATCTTTGGTAGCTCACTTCCATTCCCTCAATTCACTCTAAAGTGATGATCTTGTTTCCTATTTTACTGAGAGAATCTACCCAGTACCTGGACCTATCCATTTAGATGGACTGTATTGGTATATTCTGCTTTTTCACTTTTACAATGGAAAACTCTCAGGGAATCAAGGAATGTTCCTCTCTTACTTTTGCATTACAACCAATTCCCTTATTCCTACTCAAAAACATTTTTGGAAATTTTTGCTACTCTGCATCATTAATTGTTCATTGTTTTAAATCTTTCTCTGGTTTAAGCAGCTTAAAAAACATGCTAGTATCATTCTAAAATTGACCAATATTGTTCTTATCATGGTCATTTCTTTGTCCTCATCTTACTTGATTCATCAGCAGCATTTGGCACAGTTGATCAATCCTGTTTTCTTGAATTGTTTTACATCACATTCTCCTGATTTTTCACTTTCCATACTCTCTACTCCTAGTCAGTCTTCATAGCTGATATATCCTCATCTATCTGACCTCTAAATATGGTAATAGGGATTAGTTTATGATCTCTTCTATTTCTAGCTATACTCACTCTCCCTCCTCCAGTGATCATATCTAGTCTCATGGCTTAACACACAGTTCACAATTTAAATGTTAAAAACCGAATGCCTGACCTTCCTTTTCTAAAAAAAAAAAAAATATATACATTTCTGTTGCTTCTTTGCTTCTTTTCCCTTGATACAAACCAGTAATTGTTATCTTCCAGTGGCTCAGGCCAAAAATACTAATGTCAAGAGTGACAAATTTCTTTCTTACACCCCACATACACTGCAAGAATATTTCAGTTGGCTTAATCTTAAAATGTTAGCCCTATATTTATATCTATATTTCTATCTTAGTGAGATGGCTGTGTAACAGCCAGACTTTCTTGTTCTTAAGATTAAGGTGACAGTTTGGGAGTATTACTATCTTGATGGACAGTAGGTACATGGAATAACCAACAAAAATCATCTAAATTAAAATTGATTATAGCTGGCCACAGCAAAAACAATCAGTTCAGTTATTCATTCAGTCAATACATATAAACTGTCAATCAGACCAGAAATAGAAGACTTTTATAGTGTCTGCTTTATTTTTCTTAATACCACATTTGTTTATCTCATTGATATAATGGCATGTAGTCACGGAATTTTCATTCTCATTGCTAATAGGGATCCACTGTGTGGTGGATTTGCATTAATTTTCCATTCCAATATTGACGCACATTTGGTTTGTTCTCTCTTGGGAGCTATAATGAATGCTGCTGCTTTGAATAATTTAAGAAGTACCTTTTGGAGGACATATATCTTCATTTTTCTTAGTTATAAATTGAGAAGTAAAATTGCTATGTCTTAAAGTATACACATATTCAGCCTTATACTCTACTTAGCAGGGTATAAAGTGGTTACAACAAGTTTTACTCCCACCAGCATTACATGTGTTTTCCCATTTTTCAACATTCTTACCAACACCTGGAATAGACTATTGTTTACATTTGAATCATACTAGTGGGAATACAGGGTATCTCCTGATGTTTTTAATTTGCATTTCCTTAGTGAACAATGACATTTAGTGTGTTTTTTTTATATTTATTGGTCATTAAATATTCTTTTTTTATAATGGTCTGTTCAAGTCCTCCATAATTTTCATATTGTGTATTTGTCTTTTTCTTATTGTCAGATATCTTTGCATATTCTGGATATAGTTCCTTTATTCCATGTATATGTTAGACATATTTAATTAGTTTTATTCCTTAATTGTGCTAGTGAATATATATTTGTTTGATCTTCTGTTTGACTTAATGGCATTATTTAAAAATAAAATCCTTTTTAGTATCTTGAACTTGTGTCTAGAAATACTGTTAAATTCTATGGCTTATTAGATGTCCTCTGTATATTCTGATAGATTGTACAGTTATACACTTTTTACATGCAAATAATGGGCATTTTCATTCTTCTGATTTAATATTAGTTTCTTTTTTTTTTTTTTCCTTCTTTTTCTTATTGTATTCTAATATATGAAGTACAGGGCTAACTAGAAGAAGTTCTATCTGGTGTCCCTGTATGGTCCCCATTTTCACAGGGGTTCATTTTCAAGATTACAAAAAACAGTATAATGTTTACCATAGGGTTCATTGGTAAAAAAGCTTATACCACATTAAAGGAATTTCTTTTCTATTCCTCTTTGCTTATTTTTTTGTAACATTCAACATTAAGTATTGAATTTTGCCCCCTTTTACTGCACCTTTGAGATAATTATATAATCTTTTCCTTTTTTCTATTAATGTAATAAATCCTATAAATTAACCTTTAATATCTTGAGTAAATGCATATTAATTTTGATATATTATTTTCTCATCACAGGATTCTACTTTCCCATTGTTAGAAGTCCCCCCTTATGAGGTTTGCAATGATTGACAGGTCATGGACTATGAATCAATGCCCCTGTGGCACAGGTTGAGGAAAGATAGCCTCCAGTCATAACCCATCTAACAGATGGGCAGCTCATCCCCTCCCAAGAATAAGCAAAGTGGAGCAGATAAGGGCCATTGACCCCCTCTGGGCCCAAGCACCACCAGCCCTTTCCACATTCCAAGATCTCCTAGCCCACTTCCCTCCAGCCATTTGGCCCCAGTCTGGTTTCCCTTCCTACTGATGTACTGTATAAAACCATATCCACCACCCTCTGGGGCTGGGCTGAAGTCTCTCTTCAGATCACTGCCATGTAGGGGGTGGGGGTGGGGCTGAAGTCTATTCAGAGCCTCTCCGTTGGGAGAGCTTCCCAATTAACTTTCTGCCTGCAATCGTCAGTTTCAGCGTCCCTGTGAGTGCCATTTTTCTCTAACACCCATATTTCATTAAAGATATTTTGCATCTTTTCTTGAGAAAGTGTAATCTGCAAATTCCCTTTTTAAAATGTCTTTATAAAAAAAATTTTTTTTTTCAGAAAAAAAATTTTTTTTTTATTCAAGTAATTCAAATAGGAAACCAAGGGGGCCACAGGCGGAGACAAATAATGCCCTGATAGAACAGGGGAGAAGGTGGCCCTAGACCTTCCTGTTACCATGGGTCTCCCCTCCTCACTCTGCTGCAGCATCCTCGAGGCAGGGCCCTACCTGCCCTGGGACTGAGGTAGTCAGTAACCCAGCCTGCTGCACCCCAATCCCTCTTACTGGTGAAGGATCTGGGGGGAGGGGAATATGGGCAGGACAGGGGGAGGCAATGAGGGTGAACATTTGGTGCTGGTAGCAGCAGTAGTGATGATGGACATTTAAGAATGAAACATTGAACAAAAACCAGCACAACTGTCCAGAGGTAGTGTGTGAACAGAGGAAAGATGGAACAAGAACCTTTGGGGGGTAAGGAGGAGCAGGAGGGGTGTCAGTGGGCAAGGCTAGCTCCTTGTTATTCGTGCCCCATCTGAGGCAAGAGGAAATGGGTCTAGAGCGGAAGCAGAGATCTGGGCCAGTAGCTGGGCCTCCTCAATCCCACTGTACTAAAGGTGGCTTGGCCTCTTTTTACTGCAATACACTCAGATTCCAGGGTGAGGGCAAGGAAGGCCGGAGCCCCAGTGAAGACGGGTTGGAGACTCAAACCGCCCCCCTGCCCGGCCTTCTTGCACCCCAAGGGAGGGTCACCGTCCAACATACTGCAGGGGAAGGAAGAAAGGAAGGTGGGAGTTCCATCTGGTGACAAGGGCACAGATTAGTTGGGACCAGTTAGTTGCCTTTATGAAGTTATAAATTCAAGGCTATATTCATGTGATCAAAAGAATTTGGAAATATTATTTGATAATTTTTGTATAAATTTTCTGATTTTTCTTTCTTAAAAGTTAGAAAAAATTTACTGATGGACCTTTTTCGCCTTTAGTTTTCAATGTGGGAAGGGTTTTAATCATATTCTGTTTCTTCATAGATAAAGAACTATTACATTTTTTTCTATTTTCCCTTATTTCAAATATGATGTACACTTAAACAATTATCAAATTCACTGGTTTATACATGTTCATAATATCATCATTATCATTAGAATGGTTCTTTTTTTTTTTAAAGATTTATTTATTTATTTACTGTTATCCATTTTTACCCTCTCCCCCCACCCCACCACCCATTTTTGCTGTTTTTGTGTCCCTTTGTTGGGCATTTCTCTGTGTCTGTTTTCTGCCCTCTCTTCTCATTCTTCTCTTCCTATCTTCACCAGGATTGGATCCTGGGAAACTCCGATGTGGGAGAAAGGCATCCTACCGCCTGCACCACCTTAGTTCCTATTTTTTTGGCGCATTTCATCTTGGATCTCCCTTGTGTCACTCTCCCTTTACATCATCATCTTGCTGTGTGGCTCACGGGGCCTGCCGGTGCACCCCCTCTGGGTCCAGGGGGGTCACCTCTTGTGGGGCCTGACAGCGTACCCACACACAGGGCCTTGCAGCCCATGTGCCTTCTATATTTTTCTTTTAGTTTTACTGGAAGGTCCCTCCATATGGAAGACAGATGCCCAGCCATTTGAGCCACATCTGCCCCCTAGGATGGTTCTTGATTCTATTTATATAACCCTAGTCAGTACTATAATTTATGTTCTCCCTCTCTCTCTCTCATTCCCTTTTTTTCTCACTCCTTTTTTCTCCTAGCCTCTTTCTTTTCTTTTTTATGAGATTTCAGAGTATTTTTGTACAATCTGTGATTGTTTTTAAGGAATTTACTTCAGGCTTTTTGATACTTTCCTCTATTTAACTCAATTCAGATATCTTTTTTTTTCCTAATTAAAGTTCTTGGTAAAGAAATCATACATTATTGAACAATTTTTTTGTTCTTTCTTTCTAATATATGAATTTTAGGCTTCAAATTCTGTGTAATGATATAGCTCTATTTTAAAAGATTTGAAGTATTATATCTTCATTAGCTTTCAGTTTAAAAAAAATAGCTATTAACTGTCATTATTTTTGACCAATGGGCAAAAAAATAATTTCTTTGTTCTTGTGGTTCTTCAGCTATATTTTATTTTATTTTTTCTAATTCCATAACAGTCAGATTATACTCCAGGTAATTGCATCTTTTGAAATCTCATAAATGATTCTGAAAAGTGTGCATTAAAAATTTCTATTATGATTGTGGATTTGTATATTAATCCATTTGATCTTTTAAATATTTGCTCTATTGATGTTTAAGTTCTAATATTGTATTCATGCACATTTAGAGTTACAAAATCTTCCTCCTGATTTTATTATTATTTTATAAAATTATCCCTCATATTTCCTACTACCATTTCTTTGTTTTAAGATCTGATTTAATATTGGTATCATTAAACCAACTTTCTATTCTTTTAATTAATGTTCCTTTTAATGTTTCTTCTCTTCTTTCAAATATTATGAGTTTTTATGCTGAAAGTATGGCTCCCTTAGACTACATAGAATAGTTTTCATTATTAATCCAGTTTTGCCATCTTACACTTTTCACTGACTTTCAAGGTGTTGCTTTCTACCTTTTCATTTCAGCAGTGATTTTTTGTTTTTTTTTTAAGGTGAACTTAGGTGTCTACCTTTTTTTTTTTCTTGTTTGGGTTCAATCTACCTATCTAAAACATTTCATTTTAAAAGACTATTTCTTGCTGTCTATAATATCATAGATTTTAATTTATTCTTGTTCAGCATCTGTAAGATGTCATTTTAAAGGGCATCCAAAGTATAGTTTCAGCTGCTACTCTTATTGCTTTTTAAAGAGAATATTTATTTTTTCCTTTCATTGTTTTGTTATTATTATTAAGGAAGTTGTAGGCTTATAGAAATATCATGTAGAAAATAAAATGTTCCCAAATACTGCCCTCACACACTCAGTTTTCCATATTATTAACATTTTGAATTAGTGTGACATTTTGTTACAATTGATGAAAATATATTATAATTATACTCTTAAATATAGTCCATAGTATGTATACCTTAGACTTAGTCTTTGTGTTATACAGTCCTATGGTTTTACAAAATTTTTAGTCTGGTAACATATAAACAACCTAAAATTTTCTATTTTAAATACTTTCTAATTACAATAAAATGGTATTAATTACATTCACAATGTTGTTCTACCATCACCACTAACTGTTATCAAAATATTTCCATCACCCCAAGCAGAAATTCTGTAACAATTAATCATTAACTTCCCCTTCCTTACCCTCATCCCAGTCCCTAGTAACCTGTATTTTGATCTTACTCTATGAATAGCCATATTCTAATTATTTTATATCCATGAGATCATACAATATTTGTCCTTTTGTTTCTGACTTATTTCATTCAACATGATGCCTTCAAAATTAATCCTTAATGTAGCCTGCACTAGAACATCATTTCTTTTTACAAATGAATAAATATTATATTGTGTATATGCACTATATTTTGTTTATTCACTCATCAATTGTTGATGGACACTGGGGTTACTTTCACCTTTTGATAATTGCAATAATATTGCTATGAGCATAAGTGTGCAAATATCTGTTTGAGTCACTGCTTTCAATATTTGGATTATATTCATAGAAGTGGCATTCCCAAGTCATATGGTAATTTTATTCTTAACTTTCTGAGAAACTAGTAAACTGTTTTCCATAGCAGCTGCACCATTTTACATTCCCACTAAAAATGAATGAGTTCCTCTTTCTCCACATCCTCTATAACACTTGTTATTTTCCATTTTTATTTTTTTTTAAAGATTTTATTTATTTATTCATTTATCCCCCCCTTGCTGCTTGTGCTCGCTGGGTCAGCTAACCACGCCGTGCGGGCGGGCTTGCCTTCACCAGGAGGCCCCGGGAACCGAACCCGGGGCCTCCCATATGGTAAACGGGAGCCCTACTGATTGAGCCACAGCCGCTTCCCTATTTTCCATTTTTAGAGTAGCCATTTTAGTGAGTATGAAAAGGTATCTCCTTGCGATTTGGATTTGCATTTCCTTGATGGCTAAAGATGTTGGGGATCTTTCCATGTGTGTTTGAGTTCTTTTTTGATCCATAGGTTCTTTAAAGGTGTTCTGTTTAATTTCCACATAGTTGTGAATTTTCCATTTCTCCTTCTGTTATTGATTTCTTGCTTCATTCCATTGTGGTTGGAGAAGATATATAGCATTTTAAAATACATTAATTTATTGAGAATTATTTTGTGACTTAGTATATAGTTTCAACTAAAAAATGACCCTTGTGTACAAGAGAAGAATGCATATTCTGCTGATGGTGGTGGAGTATTCTATACATGTCTGTTAGGTCTACTTTGTTTATTGTAGCATCAAGTTTTCTATTGCCTTTTTGATCTTTTCTCTAGATGTTAAATCCATAATTGAAACAGGTGTATTGATGTCTCCTACTCCTAATGTAGAATTGTCTATTTGTCTATTCAAATCTGTCAATATTTGCTCCATATATTTTGGAGCACTGTAATTAGGTATATATATATTTATAATTTTTATATCTTCCTTTGGATTGACCCCTTTATCAGTATATAGTGTAATTCTTCATCCCTACATTGGTTTTTACTTAAAGTCTATTTTATTGGATGTTATTATAGCTATCCCAATTCTCTTATGATTACTATTTGCATGGGATATTTTTCCATCCTTCCACTTACAACCTTCTTGTATCTTTGAATTTAAGTTGAGAATCTTGTAAACAGCACATTGGTAGGTCATGTTTTTAATCCATTCTGCCAGTCTCTGTTTTTGACTGGATAATTAAATCCATTATATTTAAAGTGACTACTGATAATGCAAGACTTTCTTCTGCCATTTTCCTATTTGATCTTTGTAATTCTCATAACTATTTTCCCCTTAATTCTTCCATTAATGTCTGCTTTCAGATTCTTGATGGGTAGCTGGCTGGCACATGGACCAAAAGATGGTCTACAATGCTTGAGGTAGAGATGCTAGAATTAGCCTGGTATACTGTAGATAAGGGGATCCAAAGATTTAGAGAGATTGGAATGCTAGAATGGATTTTCCATCTAAGATTTGCCTACCCATTCCTGGAGTGTCCAGAGTGTACACTTTCACCAGGACTGTGAAGAATAAATTTGTGAGACTAACTACATCTTCCCTGAAGAGCTCTGTGGTTGCTCTTCTCTGTAGATCAGATATTACTATTAGAGGTGCTGTCATAGGACTAGGATCCTTAAAAATTATGGGGGTGATCTGATCCCAGGCTGGCATAAGCCAAGTAGCAGCACTTAATCACCAAAGACAAGGTGGGCGTGGCTACCACAAAGAAAGGCAGACACAAAAAAGCAGTCAGAAGAGTCTGAGTCACATAAACATATGGCACTTGCTAATAGATCATGGGAAGTAAAATAGTAGTAAAAATAAAGAATAATAGAAGTAAAATAGATGGGCAGTCTACTAAATTCTTACTTGAACTGTACAAGCAGAAGAGTTCTAGGTTGAATGAACAAAACTTTAACTTGAATTGCAGAAAACAAAGAGTCATGGCCCTTAATCAATGCCCAGACTTGAGACAGTTTGTAGACTTAGAGCCCCTTGAATGACAGTAAAGCCAGGTCCTCTTGGGGAAGGATCCTGTTACACTGCCAAAATTTATACTGTTAAACTTCTTCCTAGCTTTCCCCCAAAGAGGTCTACAGCCTTTGAATAGGGGAAACATGCATTGAAGAAAAGGAAATCATCAGACATTTCAGGGATTATTAGACACTGGCTCAGAAGTGACATTAATTCCAGGAGACTTAAAACTTCCCCAGTCAGAGTAGGGAGATCAGGTGATCAATGACATTTTAGCTCAGGTCCATCTCACAGTGGGTCCAATGGGTCCCTGGATCATTCTGTGTTTATTTGCCTAACTCCAGAATGCATAACTGGAATAGACATTCACACTAACTGGCAGAATGCCCACACTGGATCCCTGACTTGTGAAGCAAGGGTTATTATGGTAGGAAAGGCCAAGTGGAAGTCACTAGAACTGTTCCTACCTAGCAAAATAGCAAATCAAAAGCAATAACAGATTCCTAAAGGGATTGCAGAGGACACTGCCACCATCAAAGATATGAAGGATGTAGGGGTGGTAATTCCCACCACATTCCCATTCAATTCTCCATTTGGCCTGTACAGAAAACAGATGGACCTTGGAGGATGATAGTGGATTATAATAAACTCAACCAAATGGTGATTCCAAGTGCAACTACTGTTCCAGATGTGATATTATAACTTGAGTAAATGAACAAATCCCCTGCTACCTGGTATTGTATAATGATCTGGAAAATGCTTTTTTCTTAAATGCCATTAGTAAGAAGCACCAGAAACAATTTGCTTTCAGCTGGCAAGTTCAACTATATACCTTCACTGTCCTTCCTCAGAGGTATATCAACTATCCAGCCCTATGTCATAATATTCCCCACAGGGACCTTGATCATCTTTCTCTCCCACAAGACATCACACTGACTCATTATATTGATGATATCATGCTGATTGGACCTACTGAGCGAGAAGTACCAACTACTTTAGACTTATTGGTAAGGCATTTGTGTGAGAGAAGATGAGAGATAAATTTAACAAAAATGCAGGTGTCTTCCATCTAGATGAAATTTCTAGGTGTCCAGTGGTGTGGGGCATGTTGAGATATCCCTTCAAAAATGAAGGATTAGCTGTTGCATCTGGCCTCTTTTACAAACTAAAAGGAGGCACAATGCTTAGTTGGCCTCTTCGGATTTTGGAGAAAACACATTCCTAATTTGGGTGTACTACTCTGGCCTATTTACTGATTGACCAGAAAAGCTACTCGTTTTGAATGGGGAATGGAACCAGAGGAGGCTCTGTGACAGGTTCAGGCTGCTTTGCAAGCTACACTGCCACTTGAGCCATATGATCCAACAGATCCAATGGCGCTAGAAGAAATAAAGATACAATCTGGAGGCTTTGGCAGCCCCCTACAAGAGTAAGACAACTAAGCCCCTTAGGATTTTGGAGCTAAGCCCTGCCATCCTCTGCAGATAACTACTCTCCTTTTGAGAAACAGGTTTTGGCCTGCTCTTGGGCCTTAGTAGAGACTGAAGACTTAACTATGAGCCACCAAATTACCATGAGACCTGAGTTGTATATCAAGAGTAGGGTATTGTCTGAGCCATAAAACCTCAAGATTGGCCAAGCACAGCAGCATTCCATCTTAAAATGGAAATAATATATATGAGAAGACACAAGTAAGTAACATACAGAAGTGGCCCAAATGCCCATGGTCACCACTCCTGCCACATTATCTTCCCTTACCTAGCCTACAGTTATGGCCTCTTGGGTTGTTCCTTACAATCCCTTAGCTGAGGTAGATAAAACTCGGGCCTGGTTTACAACTGGTTCTGCATAATGTGCAGGTACCACCCACAAATGGACAGCAGCAACACTACAGCCCCTTTCTGGGACGTCCCTGAAGGACAGTGGTGAAGGGAAATCCTCCCAGTGGAAAGAAATTCAAGCAATGCACCAGGTTGTTAATTTTGCTTGGAAGGAGAAATGGTTGGAGGTGCATATGTACAATGATTCATGGGCTGTTGCTAATTGTTTGGCTGGGTGGTCAAGGACTTGGAAGGAACATGATTAGAAAATTGGTGAGAAAGAGATCTGGGGAAGAGCTATGTGGATAGACCTTTCTGAGTTGGCAAAAAAACATAAACTATCTGTGTTCCATGTGAATGCTCACCAAAGGATGAGTTCAGCAAAGGAAGATTTTAATAATTAAGTGTATAAGAAGACTTGCTTTGGGGATAGCAGTCAGACTCTTTCTCAAGCCACTCCTGTTATTGCCCAATGGGCTCATGAACAAAGTGTCCATGGTGGTAGGGATGGGGGCTATGCATGGGCTCAACAACATGGAGCTTCTCCTCACCAAGGTCGACTTGGCTATAGCCACTGATGAATGCCCAATCTGTCAGCAGCAGATACCCACAGCAAGCCCCCAATATGGCACCATTCCTGATGTGATCAGCTTGCTACATGGTGGCAGGCTGATTACATTGGACCACTTCCATCATGGAAGTTGCAGCAATTTGTTCTACTGGAATAGACACATACTTCAGATATGGGTTTGCCTTTTGTTCATTCAAAGCTTCTTCCAAAACTACAACCTGTGAACTTACAGATTGTCTTATCCACCACTATGGTATTCCACACAGCCTTGCTTCTCATCAAGGGACCCACTTCACAGCAAATGATGTGAAGCAATGGGCCCATGCTCATGGAATTCAGTGGTCTTACCATGTTCCCCATCATCTTGAAGCAACTAGATTGAATTGAACAAGGGAATGGCCATTTGAAGATTCAATTATTGCACCATCTAGGAGGAAATACCTTTCAAGGCTGGAACAATGTTCTCCAAGAGGCTGTGTAGGCTCTAAATCAGTGTCCACTCTATGGTGTTGTTTCTCCCATAGTCAGAATTCATGGGTCCAAGAATCAAGGGGTGGAAATGGGAGTATCATCACTCACTATTACCCTTAGTGATTCACTAGGAAAATGTTTACTTCCTGTCCCTGCAACCCTCAGCTCTGCTACTCTACAGGCCTTAGTTCCAAAGGAAGAGTGCTTCTATCAGGGAACACAAAACAATCTCATTGAACTGGAAGATAAAACTGCCACATGTCCACTTTGGGCTCTTCATGCCTCTGAATCAACAGGCAAAGAAGGGAATTACTGTACTGGCTGGAGTGATTGATTCTATCAGGGGTAAATAGGACTGCACCTACACAATGGAGGAAAAAAAGAGTTTTCCTGGAATACATGAGATCCTCTAGAACATCTCTTAGTACTACCATTTCCTGTGATTAAAGTCAATGGAAATTTGCAATAACCCAATCCAGGCAGGACTGACAATGGAACAGAATTTTCAAGAATGAAAGTTTGGGTCTCCCATCAAGCAAAGAAACAAGGCCAGTTGGGATACTTGTTTATGGTAAAGGGAACATGGAATGGGTAGTAGAGAAGGTAGTGATGAATAAGAACTTCAACCACATGATCAGTTACAGAAATGAAGACTGTAATGATCATGAATATTTCTTCCTTGTTTTGTTATGAGTATGTCTATGTATGCAAATAAAATGAATATCTTTGTTTTTTTCCTATACTTTGACTTTATGATATGATATAATTGTATTAGTTTCATGTCATAGTATCTAAAGATTTCAAGTTTAAGAGTGAATATTTCCCAAAGACTTGCTCCCTATTTTAGAGAGATTTAGTGTTTTTCCTGTTGTATGCAAGACAGGTGAGTAATGTTAGGTGGAAAATATCTATCTATCTATCTATCTATCTATCTATCTATCTATCTATGTTATTGTTTTTATTTAGAAACTGAGTATGTTTTAAAATGATGTGTATGGCTGCCAAGTTGACAAGGGCTGGACTGTGATGATTGGGCCAATGTGTCAAACTAGGTTGGGTAATGGTGCCCAATTGTTTGGTCAAATAATTGTAATATAAGTGTGTTTCATGGACTTTAATCATCAGTGAGGTGATTGTATAGATAGATGGTTAAATTTACAATAAACTGAGTATATTGTCATTAGCAATGTGTAACATATCATCCAATCAGGTGAAGGCCTTAAAAGGAGAAATGATTTCAGCATTCAGTTAGAGAATTCCCATCTCTACTTCAGATAGCCACTGTCTCCTGGGTAACTCAACATAGACCTTCATCAGAGTCCCTGGCTTGCAGCCTGCCCTATGGAATTTGGACTTGTACATCCCCACAGTCAGGTGAGATAATTTTTAAAATCTCATACTATTTACAGATATTTCCTGTGGGTTCTGTTTCTGTAGAGAACCCTAAATAATACAGCTAGTGATATGGAATATTTTTTGATGCACTTTTTTGCCATTTGTATTTCTTCTTTGCAGAAATGTCTAATTACGATTTTTGTCCATTTAAAAAATTGGATTTCTTGTCTTTTTATTGGTTAGTTGTATGTTCTTTTTATATAGAATTGGTAGCAGCTTGAGATTATTTTATGAATCAAAAAGGGAGAAAGATTATGTTTGTAAATTAGTCTATTCCTTTGGGTGTGATACCCTTTGATTGCACTGAATTCAGTTGAGGGGCTTTTGATTAGATTACTTGATGAGATTGCTTTAGGGCTTTCATTTGGACTATGTCAATGAGACATCACTTGGGTTGAGTCTCTGTTCCCTTGCTGCATCTGATATAAATGGACACTCAGTCAGACAGACAGAGGAAGAAGGAAGCTGAATTAATTGATACTGCATTGTGAGAGAGGGGGCTGCTTAAGCATGAAGTCTCTCCAAGAAGTTGGACCCATGGAGAAGCTTAAGAGGAGGTAAGCCCTACTATAAGCTTGTTAGCTTACAGCTGAACTCTGGAAGAGAGCACAACTGCAGAGATTGATGTATGAACCCTGAAAGAGAAGCCCTATGCCGGGATAGAGAAGTCTATGGGATCACTTAAGCACAAAGCCCTAAGAAGCTGGGCCCATGGAGCAACTCAAAAGGAGTCAGTAAACCTGGAGAAGAAGGCTGAAACCTTGGCAGAGATTAGCAGTCATCTTACTTTGCCATGTGGCAACATGCTGAGATCAACAGTAGTTGACTTTGGTGAGAAAGCATCTCTGATGGTGCCATGGTTTGGACTTTTCATGACCTTGGGACTGTAAGCTTTTACTTCAAATAAATCCCATTTATAAAATCCAACACATTTCTGGTACTTTGCATTGGCAGTCCTTTGACATATTAAAACAGCATGGAAATCAAACCCTTATTGGATATGTGGTTTCCAAATATTTTCTCCCTGAGTTGCCTTTTCACCTTCTTGACAAAGTCCTTTAAAGCACAAAAATCTTTAAGTTTGAGGAGGTCACATTTATTCTTTTTTTTTTTTCATTTATAGCTCCTACTTTTGGCATGAGGTTTAAGAAACCACCACCTACCACCAGGTCTTGAAGGTGTTTCCCTGCATTTTCTTCTAGGAGTTTTATGATTCTGGCTTTTATATTTATCTCCTTATCCATTTGGAGTTAATTTTTATATAAGGTGTGTGATAGGAGTCCTCTTTCTTTTTTTAGATATGGAGATCTAGTTCTCCCAGCACTATATGTTGGATGGACAGATCTGCCCCAGCCTTGTCAAAAATCACTTGATCATAGATGTGAAGGTCTGTTTCTGAACCACCAATCTGGTTCCAGTGGTCTATATGTCAATATATATGCTAGTACCACATCATTTTTTACCACTGTAGCTAGATAATATGAATTACAGTCCAGAAATGAGAGTCCTCTAACTTTGTTCTTCCTTTGTAAGATGTTTATGGCTATTAAAGACCTCATTTCCCATCAAAATTAATTTGATAATTATGTTTTCCATTTCTTTAAAAAGACTATTGGGATTTTTTTATTGGAATTGCATTTAATCCATATGTCAACTTGGTTAGAATTTTCATCTTAATGATATTTAGTTTTCCATTCCATGAGCACAGAATGTTTTTGCATTTATATAGGTCTTTTTAAAATTTCTTTTAGCAATGCATTGTAGCTTTCTGGAACACCAGTGCTTTACATCCTAGATTAATTTTATTATTAAATATTTGATTCTTTTAGGCATTATTGTAAATGAAATATTTTCATGACTTCCTCCTCCGATTGCTCATTAGTACTGTATAAGAACATTACTGACTTCTGCATATTAAGCTTGTATCCTGTTCCATTGCTGAACACATGTTTTTTAGCTCTGGTAGCTTTCTTATAGATTTTTCAGTTCTTTCTAGTTATAGTATCATATCATCTGTGAATAACAATAGTTCTACTTCTTCCCTTCTAATTTGGATACATTTTATTTCTTTTTCTTGCCTGATTTCTCTAGCTAGAAGTGTTAGCATTATATTGAACAAACATGAAGACAGTGGGCATAATTGTCTTGCTCCAAACCTCAACATGAAAGCTTTCAGTATTTTACCTTTGAGTTCAATGTGAACTTTGGGCTTTCTATATATGCACTGTATCATGAAAGTGTCTTCAATCCCTGTATTTTGGAGTATTTATATATTAAAAAGATGCTGTATTTTGTCAAATGACTTTTCTGCCTCATTCAAGATGATCATATAGTTTTTCTTCTTTGATTTATTAATGTGATGTATCACATTGATTATCTTGTGTTGAACCACACTTGCATGCCTGATATAAAACCCACTTGATCAAACGGATTGTGAGAAGATGGCAATGTACTAACAAGCAGAGCTGAATACTCTCATAAAAATAAAGGAAAAAGAGCCAAAAGTTGTCAGAGGAATCTTCTTTGGGGATCAGCAAACCAGGACAGTGCTACACAACCCACAAGAGGGTAAGGGACAGAGAAATGAAGAAGCTGAAATGAAAAACATGTTACCAAGCTCCATGGTGGCTGGGAAAGGATTCCCTCTCCCACTCACAAAATATTAACCTGGGGTAAAATGCGTGGCTCACTGCAGCTGCAAATCAAATATATTCAAGAGATACAGGATTTAAGATAATCAGTGATAATCACACAACCCTCCAAAATCACTTCAAAGAATTTAAAGAAAATATGACTAAAGAAATAAAGGGCATGATGAAGACACTGGGAGAGCACGAAGAAGAATTTGAAAGTCCGCAAAGAAAAGTAACAGACTTTATGGGAATGAAAGACATAACAGATCAGATTACAAATACTTGAGGGGCATATGAGATCAGATTTGAATCACTTAATGACAGAATTAGTGATTTCAAAGACAGAACAACTGAACTGAAAATTACAGGAGAACAGAAAGAGAAGAGAATGGAAAAAATGGAACAGAGTCTCAGGGAATTGAATGACAATGCAAAACACACACAAACAGTCACATTATTGGTGTCCCAGAAAGAGAAAAGAATGGAAAAGGGGCAGAAAGAATATTTGAGGAAATAATGAACAAAAACTTCCCAACCCTTATGAAGGACATAAATATCAATATCAAAGAAGGACAACACACCCCAAACAGAATAAATCCAAACAGAACTACCCCAAGACAACAACTGTTCAGAATGACAAATATCAGCAATAAAGAGAGGATTCTGAAAGCAGCAAGAGAAAAGAAGGCATCACATACAAAGAAAACTTGATAAGATTAAGAGCTGACCTCTCATCAAAAAACACGGAGGAAAGAAGAAAGAGGTATGATGTAGTTAAGGTACTGAAAAAGAAAAACTGCCAGTCAAGAAATCTGTATCTGGCAAAACTGTCCTTCAAAATTGAGGGTGAGTTCAAATTCTTCACAGACAAACAAAAAAATGATAGAATATTTTACCAAAAGAACAGATTTGCAAGAGATACTAAAGGGGTTCTGCAGCCTGAAAGGAAAAAAAAAAGCAAGGATGGGAGATTCAGAGAAGAATTTAGAAATGAAGACTATTAGCAACATTAAACTAAAGGATAAGAAGCCAGATAAGAGAATGATGTGACAACAGAAAGCTGAAAGACAAAATGGTGAAGTAAGTATGCCTTTATAGTAATAACATTGAATGTTAATGGATTGAATTCCCAAATCAAAAGACATAGACTGATAGAATGGATTTAAAAATGTGAGCCATCTATATGTTGTGTACAAGAGACCTACCTCAGACATAAGGATACAACCAGGTTAAAAATGCAAGGCTGGAAAAAGGTAGTCCAAGCAAGTAGTAACCAAAAAAAAAAAAAAAAAAAAAGAGCTGGAGTAGTGATACTGTCAGACAAAATAAATTTCAAATGCAAAACTCTTATAAGGGATGAAGCAGGTCATTATATATTAATAAAAGGGGTAATTCAACAATGCACCTAACCTGAATGCCCCAAAATACATGAGGCACACACTGGCTAACCTGAAGGGAGAAATAGATGTCTCTTCAATAATAGTTGGAGACTTCAATACACCACTCTCAGTATTTGATAGAGCAGCTGGACAGAGGATAAATAAAAAAACAGAGAGCTTGAATAATATGATAAATGAACTAAATCTAACAGACATCTATAAAGCATTGCACCCCAAAACAGCAGAATATACTTTCTTCTCCAAGATAGACCATATGTTGGGCCACAAGACAAGTCTCAATAAATTTGAAAAGATTGAAATTATACAAAACACATTCTCTGATCATAAGGTAATGAAGCTGGAAATCAATAATGGACAGCAAAAGGGAAAACTCATAAATATATGGAGAGTAAACAACACACTCTTAAATAATCAAAGAAGAAATTACAAGAGAATTCTGCAAATATCTTGAGATGAAAGGAAATGAGAACATAACATATCAAAATCTATGGGACACTGCAAAGGCAGTACTGAGAGGGAAATTTATAGACATCAATGCTTACATTAAAAAGAAGAAAGAGCTAAAATTGAAGCTCTAACTGCACACACAAAAGAACTAGGAAAAGAAAAGCAAACTAATCCCAAAACAAGCCAACAGAAAGAAATAGTAAAGATTAGGGCAGAAATCAATGAAATCAAGGGGAAAAAAAAAACAGTAGAGAGAATCAACCAAACCAAATGTTGGTTCTTTGAGAAGATCATCAAAATCTACAAATTCTTAGCTAGACTGACAAAGAAAAAGACAGAGAAGACACAAATATATAAAATCAGAAATGAGAGAGAGGACATTACCACTGACCCCTGAGAAATAAGAATGATCATAAGAGAATGCTATGAACAACAGTATGCCAAAAAACTAGACAATGTAGAGGAGGTAGACAAATTCCTAGAAATACACAGACCACCTCCACTGACTCTAGTAGAAATAGAAGACCTGAACAAACAAATCACAAGTGAAGAGATTGAAACAATTATCAAAAACCTCCCAAACAAAAAGCTCAGGACCAGATGGATTCACAGGTGAATTTTATCAATATTCAAAGACAATCTAATACCAATCTTGCTCAAGATCTTCCAAAAAATTGAACAGGAAGGAATGCCAGTAAATCCATTCTATGAAGCCAACGTCACTCTAATACCAAAGCCAGATAAAGATACTAGAAAAAAAAGAAAGTTACAGATCAAGATCTCTAATGAATATAGATGTCAAAAAATCCTCAAAAAAAACCCACTTTCAAACAGAATCTAAAAGCATATTATAATAATTATACACCACAATCAAGTGGGTTTTATCCAGGTATGCAAGTGGTTCAACACAGAAAATCAATTAGTGTAATAAACAACATTGATAATTTGAAGAAGAAAAATTACATGATCCTCTCAATTGAGACAGAAAAGGCATTTGACAAAATATAGCACATTTTTTGATAAATTCACTCCAAAAGATAGGAATAGAAAGAAGCATTCTCAATATGGTACAGTGTATATATGAAAAACCTACAGCCAGCATAGTACTGAATGTACATGCAATGTACATGCATAGTACAGCAATGATGAAAGACTGAAAACTTCCCTGTTGAGATCAAGAACAAGACAGGTATGCCCACTGTCACCATTGTTATTAAATATTGTGCCAGAGGTTCTAACTAGAGCAATTAGGCTAGACAAAGAAATAAATGCACCCAAATAGTAAAGGAAAAAGTAAAACATTCAGTGTTCACTGATGATATGATCCTATAGCTAGAATCTCCTGAAAAATCCACAACAAAGCTACTAGAACTATTAGACAAGTTCAGCAATGTGGCAGGATACAAGATTAATATGCAAAAATCAACAGTGTTTCTATATACTACTGATGTGCAATTGGAGAAAGAAATTTTAAAAAAATTCTATTTGTGATAGCAACTAAAAAAATCAAATATTTAGGAATAAAGTTAACCAAGGATATTAAGAACCTGTATCCAGAAAACTACAAAGCATTGATAAGAGAAGGGAAAGACATTCTGTGTTCATGGATTGGAAGACTAAATATCATTAAGATGTCAATTCTACCCAAATTGATTTACAGATTCATTGCAATTCCAATAAAAACCCAAACAGGCTTTTTTTGGCAGAAGTGGAAAAGCAATTATCAAACTTATTTGGGAGGATAAGTATATCCAAATAGCCAAAAAAGATCTTAAAAAGAAGAACAGTTGGAGAACTCTCACTTCCAGACTTAAAAACATATTACTTAGCTAGAGTCTTAAAAATAGTATGATGCTGGCATAAAGACATTGACCAATGGAACTGAATTGAAAACTCAGAAATAGACCTTCAACATCTACAGTCAAGTGATTTTTTTACAAGGCAGTCAAGCCCTCCCAGCTGGGCCCGAAGGGTCTATTCAACAAATGGTGCTGGGAGAACTGTATATCCATATCCAAAAGGAAGAAAGAAGGCTGCTATTTCACACCTTATACAAAAATTAACTCAAAATGGATCAAGGACCTAAATATAAAAGCAACAACCATAAAACTCCTAGAAGAAAATGTAGGAAAACATCTTCAATATCTTATGGTAGGCAATATTTTCTTAAACCTTACACCCAAAGCACAAGCAACAAAAGGAAAAATAGATATATGGGACCTCCTCAAAATTAAACACTTTTGCACCTCAAAGGACTTTGTCAAAAGTGTGAAAAGGCAGCCAACTCCATGGGAGAAAATATATTGCAGTCGCATATGTTATATATGTGATTTAATAAGCATTTATTATCTATGATATACAAAGATATCATACAACTCACCAATAAAAAGAAATATTATCCAATTTAAAAATGGGCAAAAGACTTGAAAAGACAATTGTCCAAAGAAGAAATACAAATGGCAAAGAAACATATGAAAAAATGTCAATGTTGCTAGCAATTAAGGAAATGCAAATTAAAACTATGAGATATTTCATACCTATCAGACTGGCCACTATTAAAAAGTCAGCAAACTGTAAATGTTGGTGAGGATGTGTAGAGATAGGAAAGCTTATTCACTGTTTGTGGGAATGTAGAGTAGTACAGCCACTATGGAGTACTGTTTGGAATTTCTTAAGTGAGTTGAATGTAGACTTGTCATGTGACCCAGCAATACCATAATCAGGGGTATACCCAGAAGAACTGAGAGCAGAGACACAAACATCTGTACACCAATGTTAATAGCAGCATTACCAGGATTACCAAAAGTTTGAAACAGCCCAGGTATCCATCAACTGATGAAATGATTAAAAAAAAAAATTGTGGTGCATATACACGATGGAATATTATGCAGCAGTAAGAAGAAATGAATTCGTGATGCATATAACAACATGGATGAACCTGGAGGACCTTAGGCTAAGTGAAACAAGCTAGACAAAAAAGGACAAATGCTGTATGGTTATGCTATTATGAACTAAATATACTGTGTAAACTCATGAAGCTAATAATTAGAATATAGGTCAGAAAATATAAGGAGGGTAGAGAATGGAGAGCTGTTGGTTAATCTGTGCAGAATTGTTAAAAAGATTGTAAGTCTTTGGAAATGAATAGAAATGCTTACAGCATATCATGATGTTTGTAACTAGCAGAGCTATTGTATGGATATGACAGTGGTTGGAAAAGCAAGGTCTAAGGTCATGTATATTACTACAAGGAAAGCTAAACACTGTAATATGGGACTGTATAAGATAATAAAATCTCATGTAAAATATGAATATGGGTGATATTGCATATAAAATACTGTTTTTACAAAAGATAAATACAAATATATAAGAGAGAAGGAAAAGAATAGCAACTATGTACTGCAGGTGAGGCATAGAGAGATTGATAGTGATGAGTTTTGTTTCTTTGTTTTTGTTTATTATTATTATTGGAATAATGAAATTGCTTTTTGAGTGATTGGGGTAATGAATTCACAAATGTGATTACACCAAATACCACTGATTATAGTCTTTGGATGGATTTATGCTTTATATATATGTATCAATAAAATTGAAAAAAAATGCTTAAGTAAAGAAAAATGTGAATGTACAAAATAAACTAGAGAGATGGAAGTGAAATAGCAGCTATATATTGCAGGGGAAGCTTAGAGAGATTGAGAGGTGAATATTCAGGGTACAGTTATTTGTTTGTCTGGGTTTTTGTTGTAATTACTAATAATATTGGAGTAATGAAAATACTCTAATGGTGATTGAATTGATGAATGCACAACAATGTGATTATACCAAATACCATTGATTTTACACTTTGGATAGATTGTATGCTTTATTAAGATGTATCAATAAAACTGATTAATGTTTTTAAAAAAAGGGAAACCAAAAAATAAAAAAAACAACCATTTGATCATGTTGAATAATTCTTTAAATGTGTTATTGGATTTGTGTAATGATTATTTGTTAAGGATTTTTACATCCACATTTATTAGGGAAATAGGTTGGTAATTTTCTGTTTTCATAATATCTTTATCCAGCTGTGGTATTAGGATGATATTGGTTTCATAGAATTTCTTTGGTAACATTCCTTTCTGTTCAATTTTTTTGTTGTTGTTTTGTTTTGTTTCTGAAAGACTTCATTTTTTATTTTTATTTTTTTTAAACAAATCTATTTTATTGGTACATATTAACAAAGCACACAATTCATTCAATGTGTACAATAATAGTATTTGGTATAACCTCATAGTTGTGCATTCCTCATTTCAATCATTATTAGAGTATTTTCATTATTTCAACAATAATAGTAAATAAAAAATGACAAACAATAAACAAGAAAATTCCTCACCTCTCCATCTCTCTGTTTCCACTTCTTTATTTATATATATATATATAATATTTATAATATATATAATATTTATATATTATATATATAATATTTATAA
>JAKSZT010054304.1:29111806-29136913 GCA_026826555.1 Tolypeutes matacus | reverse complement strand
TTGTATATATATAAATATATTTTAAGAGGTGCTTAGATTACCCAAAATATTACACGGAACCCACTGGGATTCCCACGTTGCCCACCTCTCACACCTCCCACCACATCCCACACAAACAAATCCCACAAGTGTGGCCCACCACCCTCAATGGACTTACACATCCTGGGGCCTTGCCATCAACCATAGACCACAGTTAATATTGTAGACCACACTCTCTCCCATACAGTTCTGAGTGGTGTATGCTGATTTAAAATGGCCTACATCCGTTGCTACTATGGTACTCAGGATCTTTTTAAAGATTGGTATAGTTCACCTGTGAAGCAATCTGATCTTGAACTTTTCATTTTGGGGAGTTGTATAGTGACTGTTTCAATATTTTTACTTGTGATTGATTTGTTCAGGTCTTCTATTTCTTCTAGAGTTGGTGTATGTTCAAATGTTCCTACGAATTTGTCCATCTCATCTACATTGTCTAATTTGTTTACATACAGTTGTTCCTAGTATCCCCTTATGATATCTTATTTCTGCTGGGTCAGTAGTAATGTCCTCATTTTCATTTCTGATTTTATTTATTTGCATCTTTTTCCCCCCCCTTTATAAGTCTAGCTAAGGGTTTGTCAATTTTGTTGATCTTCTCAAAGAACCAACTTTTGGTTTTTTTAATTCTCTCTATTGTTTTCTGTTGTGGGTCTCAGTTCATTTATTTCTGCTCTAATCTTTGTTATTTCATTCCTTCTGCTTACTTTGGGAATAGTTTGCTGTTCTTTTTCTAGTTCCTCGAGCTGTGTGGTTAGGTCATTGATTTTGGCTCTTTCTTCTTTTTTAATGTAAATATTGAAGGCTATAAATTTCCTTCTCAACACTGCCTTCACCGCACTCCATCATAGGTTCTAATATTTCATTTTCTTATTTTCATTTGTCCTGAGATATATGCTGGTTTCTCTTGTAATTTCTTCTTTGAACCACTGGTTATTCAAGAATTGGTTATTTAATCTCAATATATTTGTTAGTTTTCCCTTTTTCTGCCTTTGTTGATTTCCAGCTGTATTCCATTATGATTAGTGAAAGTGCTTTGTATAATGTTAAACTTTTAAATTTATTGAGATTTTTTTGTGACCCAAGTTATGTTCCATACTGGAGAAAGATCCATGTGTACTTGAGAAGGATGCATAGCCTTCTGTTTTGGGGTCCAATGTTCTTTATATGTCCATTTATTTTATTATTCATCCTTTCTGCTTCTTTATTTTTCCTCTGCCCAGATGTTTTATCCATTGATAAGAGTGATGTATTGAAGTTTCAAACTATTATTGTAGAGACATTTATTTCTCCCTTCATTTTTGTCAGTGTCTGCTTTATGTAATTTGGGGCATCCTGGTTAGATTAATATATGTTTATTATCGTTATTTCTTCCTGGTGAATTGCCCCTTTTATTAATATTGTCATCCTTTGTCTGTAATAACAGCTTTATTCCTAAAGTTTATTTCATCTGATATAAGTATATCTACTCCAGCTTGGTTAGTGAATGTGTGGCATAACTTTTTCCAGCGTCTCATTTTCAATCTGTTTGTATTCTTGGGTCTAAACTGAGTCTCTTGTAGACAGCATATAGAAGGCTCATATTTTCTTATCCATTTGGCCATTATGTGTCTTTTGATTATGGAGTTTAATAATTCATTAACATTCATTGTTATTACTATAAGGACAGTTCTAAATTCACCTAATTTTGACCCTGAGTTTTAGCTGTCATATCTTATTTTCACTACTCTTTTTACAGTTTTATTTACTTTTATTGATATAATCTTCATTTCCATACTCTCTTCCAAGCCATTCTCTTCTGTCTTTTCTTTTCATGTCAAAGCACTCCACTTAGTATTTCCTACAAAGCTGGTCTTTTGGTTACAAACTCGCTCAGCTTCTGTTTATCTGTGAATATTCTAAACTTGCCCACATTTTTGAAAGACAAGCTTGCCAGATATAAGATTCTTGGCTGGCAGTTTTTCTCTTTCAGTGTCTTAAATATATCATACCACTGCCTTCTTGTCTCCATGTTTTCTGATGAGAAATCAGCACTTAATCTTATGGGAATCCCTTGTATGTGATGAATCACTTTTCTCTTGCTGCTCTCAGATTCTCTCTTTATCGTTGTTATTTGACATTCTGATTTCTATGTGTCTCAGAGTAGGTCAATTCAGATTTATTATGATGGGATTACATTGTGTTTCTTGGACACCAATTTCTATGCCCTTCAATAAGGTTGAGAAATAATTTTCTACCATTATTTCCTCAAATATTTCTTCTTCATCTTTTCCCTTCTCTTCTTCCTCTGGGACTGCCATAAAACATACATTTTCATTTCTCTTGTCATCATTTAGTTCCCTGAGACCCTGTTCAACTTTTCTTTAACTGTCCTTTTGTATGTTCCCTGTCTTCTAGCTCACTGACCCTTTAATCTGCCTCTTCAAATCTGCTGTTTTAGCCTCAAGTGTATTTTTTATTTCATTTATTATGCCTTTTATTCCCATAAAATGAGCTAATTTTCTACGTATGTTTTCAAATTCTTCTTTGTGCTCACCCAGTGTTTTCTTAATATCCTTAATCTCTTTAGCCATCTCATTGAATTTATTAAGGAGTTTTGTTTGAAAATCTAAGATTAGTTGTCTCAACTCCTTTATGTCATCTGGATGCTTACTTTGTTCTTGACTGGGCCATATCTTCCTGTTTCTTGTTATATATTGTAATTTTTTTGTTGGTGTCTTAGGATCTGATTTTCTTGTTATGTTTATTCTGGGCTCAGTTTCTGTCTTATGTCTAGGGCTTTCTATTTGATTGCTTTGTGCTACAGACCTTGTTTGATACTTGGTTCAACTTAATTTGGAACTTTATATAGGCTTGTGTTTAACCAATCTGAATTTTTTCAGCTCTTTTATCTGTTTCTTGCCCTTTCTCCTTTGATGATTGTGGAATGGGAGCCATGAATGTTGTTGGTACTGTAAGCCATGTAGACCGAAGCTGCCTGCTTTATCCCAGGGACTGATGAAGATTCTCCCACCTTTCTCCCCTGCCATGGGTAGGGATGGAGTGCAGCCATGTGTAGTAATCAAAGCTGTGCAAGCCAAGGCTGTCTGTAGTTGCCAGGAGAGACTGATAAATCTCCTTGTCCCTTCCTCCCCTGCCTGGGAAAGTGCATAGATCCACATGTGTGGGTAGTAAACTAAGGACTGCAAAGCAAAACTGACTGCAGTTGCCCAGATAGATTGCTGATGCACCAGACCTCTCCTCTCCTGCAAGGGGTGGCAATGGAGCCATAGGTATGCATAACAGTTTTGTCTCGTCAGGTAGAAAGTGACTGCAGTTGCCTAGAGAGGCTGAGGAGCACTATCCTACCTACTGCCTTATCAGAGGGAAGGTTGGAGTCACAGATGTGTCCAACAGTCCAGTCCATGCAGGCCAAAAGTGCCTGCAGGTGTCCAGAGAGGCTGGGGAAGCACCACCCTCCTCCTGCCCTGTCAGGGGTGTGGATGTAGCCACAGGTTTGCCCAACAATCTAGTCTGTGCAGGCTAAAAGTACCTGCAGTTGTTGGGAGGAGCTGAAGAAACACTGTCTCCCCTCCTGACCTATCAGGTGTAGGGATGGAGCTACATGTGTCCCACCATTTAGTCTGTGTGGGCCAAAAGCATCTATAATTGCCAGAGAGGCTGAGGAAACACAGACCCCTCTCCTGTCCTATTAGGATGGGCTGTAGCCACATAAGTGCCAATCAGTTTAGTCTGTGTGGGTCAAAAGTGACCACAGTTCCTGGGAGATTTGGTGCATGTCCCCCAGATTCCATCCTGCTGGAAGTGGGTTTGGAACCCAAGCTAGGGCAGCAATCTGACCTGGATGGAAAAAAGCAGCTCCCTACTATTGCTGTGATTTTCAATGTGCCCTGCTTCCCCTTATGCCAGGGGCAGAATTAAAATGGAAGTTACCAGGGCTTTTGGAAAAGTAAAGCGGTGGGACTGGTGGTGGTGATGGCAGAAAGTGTCTTCAGTTTCAAAAAGTTGCTGGATCAATGAGAGAATCAGGAGCTTGAAACTCCTGGAGGAATTGAACACCCCAAATATATGGTCAGCTTCTAGATCTATATCTCCTTCATAATGACATGAATAATGCAGGATTTCTTTGAAAAAGAATTTCCCTGCTATAAAAATCTGTCAATTCTGAACTTGGGAGAATTTGGTTCAGTAGGACAGAAAGTCTAGTGAGAGATTTCCCTGGGATCTATACAATCATCAATGCCCACCAGTGGTCTGAAACTGTCCAGCCAATCATGAAAGCACTAAGAGATGCAACAAGGAGACAAGCCTTCACTCCGGTTTCTCAGTCATATATCTCCATAATCTCTGACAACTTTGCAGCCTTTATCAGTCTTCCTGTAGGGGAGGCTGTGAAAGATATTTTAGAACAAGGATGGCAAGGTGACTCCACCATGAGAATGGTAATGCTCAAAAAGCTGGTTGCATAAAGCCCTGGATGTTTCCTTTAACAGGTTGATTTTCCTATTATAGCCTGCCCCAATCTCACCAATCCCCAATGAACAACATTTTTCCAGATTGAGTGATTATGTGGCTTTCTTGGAAAACTGATTTGTTATTCAGAGTTCAAGATCCACCTTTAGAATCCTGTACACTGACAAGTAGAGAAATGTGAAATTTTTATTTATAATTTATTGAATAGATTAAGTGGTAATATAAAATAATGTCACCATCTTCCATTATCTCTTTTCTAGGACTTCTAACTTACTTTCTCAAATATCACTTTCTGTGACTCCAATTATATTAATTTTATAATGTATCATTGTGTCTTATATGTGTCTTTTAACTCCTTGGTGTTTGTTCCATTCCTCACCCTCTCTTCTGTACATCAGTTTAGATAGTCTCAAGAAATATAACTTTTATTCCTCTAATGCACTTTTCTGCCTTGTACAATCTATAGTTGAATATATCTATAAATTCTGAGCTTCAAATAGTATAGTCTTCAGTTGTAGAATTTTTACTTAAATGCACTTATAGATTATAGCATTCATTGAAATTATTATTCCATTCCATCTATGCTTGTACTTTTATGTCTTCTTTCTTCAACATATTTGTCACAGTTTTTTCAAACTTGTTGACTTCTAATTTCTATATCAGTAGTAACTGTGAGTGTGGTTAGACAGTAGTTGTATTGTCTTATATCTTCACATATCTACTATAAACTTTTCTCTTTTTTTTAATGAATATATGGTCATGTAAATAAAATAAATTTAGATTTTTCTGATGATGTTATTTTCCAAAAAGAAGTGTTTACCATTTCTGTTGCCAGGCAATGAAATTGGGGTATTGATCCATCCAACCCAATCAGGTGATGAATTTGTTCAAGACTCTGTTGCAATTTTGTTAACTCTCAATCTACCTCTGGTTTGCCCCTATTCTTAATTAATACTCATCAAGAATTGTCAATTGACAATATGAAAAGTGTCCCCCCCTCCCCCGCACAGCACCAATATAATCTGGGAGTTTGCATACTGCTTTACAGGAATTCTATTAGCTCTTTATCTCGCCATGCATACAGCCTCAGAATTTTGGCAAATATCTGGAAGGGGAAACTGACTTTGCATTAGAAAAACCTCATCTCTTCTTTTTTCACTTCAGTTCTCCATGAATAATTTGTTTTTCAATTTTTATTTGTTTTTTTTCTGTCACATCTAGAATTAACCCTCTTCTAAACCTTTATTCTCAGCATTTAGTTGTACCCATAGGTGCAGACAATTGGAGAATACGTGCATCAATTCATTGTTCCTTCTAAGGTTCCCAGATCTCACCTGTAATATTCCATGTGTCTCTCTTTTCAGATGTTGCCTGCTAAGCTCTTTAGCCTTCAGCCATGAATATCTTCAAAATTGAGCAACGATATTGGACAGGGTAAAGGCTATGAGTTTTAAGCTTCTTTTGCCTTGACTATTGTCATCCTGTACCATCAATCAAAAACTCTGTGATTTCTCTCACTCCAGGCTTTACTAGACCAGGGCCTGATTCTTGGTCTCTTAGCCAAGTCTACAGTTTGTAAATGCTTCATTGGGAAAAATGCAGCAGCAAATCCTCATTTCACTTCTGAATAGTTTACCAGTATTTTCTTCTCAACTTTCTAATCTCTCTAGTGTTTATTGGTTCTGCAGCTCTCTGGTACTTTCAAAATAGGAATTCTGTAATTTCTATAGTTATCTGGTTGTTCTCATTGAACATCCACCTTGGCAGGTTGGAAACTGGTGCATCCTATTGCAGAAGCAGGATTTATCTGAATTTATATGGGGGATGTGTGTGTATGTGTATGTGTGTGTGTGTGTGTGTGTGGTGTTATCTGTCAATAAAGTTAAACTAGAAAAATAATCTTCTGTTATATATAAAACCCATATTCTATTTACCCTTCTTATGGTAATCTTTATGATAATTTTCTTTAAGGAAAAAGCCAGGTTCAAAGGAGTTCAGTGAAATATAATCCAACAATTTGTTTCACTCTGGGAGAAGAATATACTATTTAAACCTAAACTAAACAGTGACTATGAAGAGGCAATATTAATGGAGTTTTTAAAACAGATGCAAACTATTAACTGCTGAACCAAAAGTTTGAGTGGATAAAATTCCTGAAGCAACAAACTCATCTTGTTACTGCATGAACTGGAAGTGAATTTAAAACAGCAACATCACAAGAATGAGAGGAAAAGTAACAATATATTGATAAAACATTTGAGCCCTGAATCTTTTTAAATATCCCTAACATTAGATTTTCCTTTTCACCTGAGTCAATACACTTCCTGTTTTCTTTAAGACAGTTTGAATCATATATTCTATCCCGTGCAACAGAAAATATCTTAACTGATCAAATTATTTTAATTATTAAGTTTTTTTTTTTTTTTTTTTAAGGCCTCTATCCTTTATTCCTACCTTGGAAGTTTTTTCTTTCTATTTTTGAAAGGAAATACTACATTGTGATTGGATTTTGTAGATAAATGTAAAAAGTGAGATTATTTTTTCCTTGTAAATTTTATTTTAAAATGAAATTTGTCATCCCTTAATATACTTTATAATTTTTGTAGAAGTGGTGTGATTACTCTGAGATTAGTATACAATAATGCTAATGCTAACTATCAGTAACCATGTTTTAAGACTGTATTAACTTTGTAGTTAGTTCAGCTATCTTTCTGAAAACATTCTTTTATTTACAGCTACTTACACATTTATATTAGTTATTTGCAAATGGAAAATGTAATAATAATGAGGGTCTTTTTAGTGTTAAAAAAATAATTTGAAGAGGTTATAAATAATGAGGAGCTAAACCAAAAATATTTTAAATGACACAGCTATCTGACTTTTAAATACATTGAAAATATATAGATATTGTGAATGCAAGCAGTGAAGAATAAGGTGCATCTCTGAGAACTTTGACTATGTAAAGATCTCAACAAGCTAAAGTTAAAAAGCAATGTAAAGTATCTGAAAAATCATATTAAAACATTTGAAAAGCAAGGAACTTTAAGGTTCCTGAAAGTCATGTTAAATTCCATTAAGTCCAAATGGAATGGAGTACAAATGCTTTATTTAATAGAAAACTACTTCAGGTAAAGTTCACTTTTGCTTTTCACAATAATAAAATGTATTTATATTTATTTAAGAAGAAAGTGATGTTTGAAGATTATTTGCACCTTTGCTTGTCTGTCCAACTCTGATCAATATCAGAAGGTTGGAATAAAAGTCTTTAAAGAAGTTAATATTATCCATGATCATTATTTAGACTTACATGGGGTTCTATTACATGTGTAAACATGGGTATATATATTTTTTTTAAGTTCCAAAAGAAGATTATGAAATTTATGGTTGTTGAAATCACAATTATTAAGCTGTTGAATAGGCTATGCATTTCAGTTACCAAAATAAAATAGCATTTGAATACTAAATGTGGCATAATGTATTAATAACTACGACCTGATTCACATAGTAACCAACTGTATATAAAAATTTAGACAAAAATATGCAATCCTGCCTGTTTAGCTCCTCCTTTATTTTACCCCAGTTGTCCAATACTCCAGTTTTATTCACACTTTCTTCTACCATCTGACCTGAAATCAGTGGAAAGAAATTGTTGGTGCCTTGTGGTTCAGACTACAGGCAGTGAAATGAAATGGCTTGGTTTGCCTTCCAGCCCCACTACTCAATAACTGTGAAATCACAGTGACTTACAAGAAACTCACTGTGCCTCAGTCTCCTCTGTAACAGCACTATCTTATAGGGCTGTTGCAATGGTTCAGTAATTTAAAAAGGAATTAAAATAGTGCTTTTCAAGTAATAAGGACATAATAAATGTTCACTATTAAGGTGTCTTTGCTTCAGATAACTGATTTTACTCTCTCACATTTATATTTTAATTCACTTTTCCATTAAATATTTCTAACATATAATCCTTTTCAATTGGTACAGAAAAAAATTTTTAGCAAACTTTTCCTTATACTGAGCCTATACCAGACAGCAGCTCCCGTCTCCAAAAACTACTATCCAGGAAAGTAAATTAGGCATAAGTGTCTAATATAATACCTTGTAGACATAACTAATTCTCTCAGTAATTGGCATTGATTCTGTACCTAATGGAAGCTCAGTCAAAAAGAAAAAAGATAAGGTATTAAAGGGCTAAATTTAGAGATGGGGTAGAAGAAGGACAGGACAGATAACATGTAAAACAAAATATCTGTAAAGTGCCTAATATTAAGTCAACTGTTGAGATAAGTAAATGAAGCAACTGAAACCAAAAACCAGCTAGCCAACAAAACAAACCATGTAATTCTAGGGAATTGGTGGAAATTGTGCTATATCAAATGTGTACAATGACAGAGTTAATTTACAGCTAGTCTGTGGTAGTTCTATGCTTATATCCCGGGCTGCTTGGAATTTTGGCCAGGAGAAAGATGAAATATATCAACTAGTAATTTATAATATATGTTTAATTCCAAATCTCTCCCAGAAGTACCCTGAAATTGTTGGTCAACATTATTTATTGAAAATGTATGGACTGGTGGTTTGCACATGACTTAACTGCTGCAGTCTGATTTTAACTATGTGATCACAGGGTATAACAGACTACTAAGTAAACTTGTGCATTGGATCACCTGAAAAAGAAATCTTTCATTTACCTTGGTGGTTCTCAATCTAAAATGAAGTACATTTTGTACATCTGAGAAAATACCTTGAAAAGTGCACTTGGAATTCTTTGGCCTTTGTCTGTGATTTCTTTCTCAGACTACACTGTATTCTTATCCTCTGCAAGTACACCCTTTGGTAACTCGTAAGTACTTTCAATATTCCAACTCTGTGGGATTTCTGCAGTTAACATTGTGAAGAGGATGATTGAAATGACCCTTGGTTCCATAATTTGCATGATGGCTAAAGCTTTGTTTGAAAGAAAGAAGGATCAGTAAAGAGAGATGAAGGACCTCAGATGACAGGCAATAATCCAGCTCACCCCAGTTTCAAGTCATTTAAACACCATGACCACTGATAAGAGGAAAAACATATGAATGATAATTCGAGACAGTGCCACAGCTGGGGAAATAATTACATAGATTATGAAAGAAATTCAGACAGAGCAGGAGTCAGCCAAGAATTTAGTATTTTGGCTTCTTTGGGTGCCTTTGGCAAAAATGTAAATAATTTAGAACCCGAGGCTGCCAGGTTTACTAAGTTGCACCAAGCATCCTCTCAGTAAATATTTAAGGGGAAGCAGGGACAGGTTTAATATGAAGATATTAATTCAAGGAGTTAAGTCACTTGTAAATGAAATGTGCTACATGCTGAGGTGCTCAATTGAAATAGAATTTACATGTTGGTGAGAAAGATATTATTTCCCTTTCATGCAACACTGTGAAACGGAAGGGAATGTTTGACTTACCTTGTGTCCTGTATTAGCTGCAGAAATATGCATATATGGACAAATTCCCAATCTATTGATCTGAGTGAAGGTGGAGTAATAAAATTGGCAATGATGTTTACCCAAGTCTGCCCATTGATACTAAATTGAATATTCCTTTGTGGATTTTATACAAAATTGCAGCAGCATGAAATAGATCAGGAACAAGAGAGGGTGAGAGATAGGAGTTTAACTATAAAGCATCTAAAGACTAAGATGTCTTTTGAATATAATAAACATTCCACATTATAATATGAATGGTAGCCAAAACAGAATGTGAGCTGAGATTATAAAAACAAGTATAAATATATATCTCATAAAGAATATTTTACATTATGCTAATGAATTTGGAATGTATCAAAAATACAGAGTAAAGACATTAAACAACATTTAGTAATGTAGTAATAAAATCAAATTTACCTTTTAGGGAAAAAATTGTGACTGAAGGATAGGTATTAAAATAGAAAGTAGAGAAAGATTGACAGGAAGGGAACTAATTATTAATCTATTATAATATTCCAGACCAAATCAGGAGAAAGAAATGATATAATTAAGACAATAACCATATGCATGGAAATTTTAGACAATGTAGATATGTACTAAGTGTTGTTATCAATAGGATTTGGTGTTGAGTGGATATGGAAGGAGACAATTCTTTGTTACCTGTTTGGATAATAGAGACATTACTAAACAAGAGAAAAATAGTTATGTTAAAAACACATTTTAATAATGTTTAACAGTTCAAATTATTTGTAGAAAATAATATGTGACAAGGTATAATAATGTGGTAGTTCTATTTAATTCTAAAATCTATGATTATTTAAATGTACCAGGTGTGTAAATTTGTGTAAACCAGAAACAGATAAGGGATCTGCCTTAGTTTGCCAGAGCTGCTATAACAAATAACAGACAATAGGTTGGCATAAACAATAAACATTATTTTCCATGATTTTGAAGTCAAGAGGACCAACATAGATATGCCAACAAGGCCATACTTTACATTGAGGTTGATTGTGTTTCAGTCCTCTGTCACATGGATATCTCTCCTCTCTGGCCTCTTCTGACTTCTGAATTTTTCTGACTTAATCTGACTTATCATAAATTTGTGAGAGCTCCTCTCTCCCAAAATATCTCTGTTGATAATATTTAAAATTTTTGATCTCTGAACTTTTTGAATTTTTATATTCTATGTTAGATTTAAATTCATAACATTTTCATATAAATATTTCTGTAAATACTAAGTATTATCATTTAGTCACAGTAATTTGATGTAGTATAGATAAATTGCTTTCTTCATATAATTTAGTTGATATGAGATTTTCTGTAAAAATAGGAATTGAAATTTTCCGTAGTCACAAGAAAAATTAATTTTGTAGAACAAACAGATTCGAAGGAAAGAAGTTTGCGTTGGCAGATGAAAGTTTTTAACAGTCTCTTATTTCAGTATCTTCCAGACACAATGACTACATTTTTCCTCTCATGACATCTAAGCTTGTTTCTAACTTAATGTCTTATGTTGTAGTTATTTCACATGGGCTAGATAACAGTAGGGATATACAAAATATATATTTACATTATTCAGATCTCATCTCAATTATCAGGTTCTGATTACTCAAATCAACCCTTATCCACTCCACCCATCTTGCTTTTTCATTGTATCTCTAGCACCTAAAAAGATGATGGGTACAAAATAGAACCTCAGTAACACTGTTGAATAATTTGAAAGAAAAAGTGAAATATTTTATTTTGTAAAAAAGAATAGTTTAACCTGTTGACTATAGGAACTTTGTTTCCTTATCAGTAATTCTATAGATCAATTTCATTTTAGGTGTTACATGATTTGCTATTTTTATATACTAACATGTAAATAACAGCCTGAAGAAATGTAAGGAGCGCAGGCTTTGGAGACATGGCTATTTGGAACAAAGCATTGGTTGCAAAACTTGAAAAAGCCATGCACAAATTCTCTGTGCCTAAGTTCTCTATTTGTAAAAGGGAGTATTGAGTATAATTTTTGTGAGGATCAAATGAAATATCTAACATAGAAAATGTAAGGGTCAAAATACACGGAACTATAACTTCACTTTCCTTCTTTGACTTTTGTTTGAATAGCTATTTATAATTTAAAATAATGCATCCACAGGACAATTAACCCTAAATTTAATTACACCAAACATAAAGCAGTATTTTGAAAAATCCTCTTAAAATGGTGTTTCTCTTGAATGTATCTTTCTATGCTTTTTTCTTAATACTGTTTCCAAATCTAGTATGATCCTCCCCCTTTTCCATTCTTCCAAAAAAATAGTTGAAATCCATTTCTTATTCCCTGCATAAAACAGTTTAAGATATAACCAGAAAGGCATATTTATGCTGTCAGTTTTATGAGTAATTATTTATTAAGTTTAGCAAACGGATTCAAATTTCTTAGTTAATTGGATACTGCCACACTTTGATTTGGACTTGGAAGTTAAAAGAGTGAACTAATACTCAAGCAAGTGTAATTAATTGTAGGAGCTATCTCTTTACCTGAAAATTAACTCATGGGTTCTATGATTGATCTGTAAAGCTTTTCAGGCAAAATATCAAATATTTTCTAGTCATTCATCTTTAAAAACACCAGCTTCTGGTTGTTCACACAAATGCATATTTGTGAAATTCTTTGTCATTATGCAAGGTTGTGGAAACACTCTCTGATTTCAGAGGGACTCTTTTAGAAAATATAAAGTTAATTAGAAAACTGCCTTAATCTAGGATTAACTCAAGAAAAGTAAATTGTGTGTTTTAAATTTATAGCACCTTTATTTTCTCTAGGTCTGAACTAAGGAATGTCACTTAGATCTAATATTTGCAAGCACGCCTTTCAAACCCCCAGGGAAGAAAAAGACCTATGAAATTATAAATGACAGTTAAGAATCACTGTCACCACGAAGCCTGTTACAGATGGGCCTTGGAGTTTCCCAAGTATGTTAAAAGGTGTTTACTTATTTTGCCATAGTTTAGCAGTGTTAACAATACTGCTTCACTTATTTTCACGACACAGTAATCTAATCTTTTCCAGTTCATGAAAAAATACACTTCTTAACTGGCTGTCCCAACTATACTGGAAATTTCTTATCTCACAGAATTAATTGAGTTTAATCTCTAGAAGAGTTATCAAAAAGCTTTAACAAATAAGACTTAAAGAGAATTAAATTATAAATGAAGTATATATTCAAGATATATAATTTTCTTTCAAAAGTGAGTATGAAATTACAATTAATACATGCATAGATAAAACATTTACATATTATATAAGTACAAGTTAATAAAACAGAGATGTTTTTGCATAAAACATTTTCATTTACACAAAACCTGTCTCACAATTTTAATTTTTTCTTCTTTTGACATCACAACAGAATCATCCTCAGAATTCTCCTCTATGAATATAACAGGTTCAATTTCACAGGTGCAGAAACAGACAGCAAGATTGAGTAATTTACTGAAATTCTCACATTTGATTGCTAATTTTATATTTTCTGATTCTCAGTATATTAAAGTCTGATTGAAACAAAAATATTAAAATTGGATCATACCACAAGCTATACAAAGAGAAAATTACTTTCTTTTTTTAACCTTACCAAAATTTTTATGCAAAAATAGAACTCATTTCATCTAAAAGTTTATATTTCTTGGCAGATATTAATGGTCTTATTATGGGTGGTATGAACATACCAAATATAAATTAGAAAACTTAATTATTTAACCTTGGAATATTTCTAATATTTTAGATACAGCATGCCTTCAAGGAAATATGTAAACCTGAGGAATAAAAGAAAAAAGAAGACTATGAACATTAAAAGGAAATTCACCATATCCTAAGGGCATCTCCAGCAATTGCTCTTACTTTTGCTTTACATTCTTAATAAATTTTGGGGAAAAATGTTCATGTACTTCTGGCTAAACACAAAGATTGAAGAAAAATGTAGACTATTTTCCTCTCACATAAACTAATTAAAAATATAAGGGGATATATAAGGAATACATACATAAGGACAATGGGAATAGAAGGGTGAATAGCAGAAATAAAAAATTGAATGACAGAGAGAAAATCGACAAGGTGTCATGGATTACAAGACTACAGAAACCTGTAACTGTAGTGGGTAAAGCAAGGTTTTGTAAATCCATGCTGCAGAGCTCTAGTAGTGCTCGGTTTTGATAGCACCAACTACCTCTGAAAGTGGAAGCTGAAGGTAGGTCGACAAACGAGAATCATGTTTGAAAATATATTTAAATGCTTTAGATTTCCATATTTGTTTCCTTATAGCAGAAATCAAAGCAAATATATTTCCACTACCATGAAACAAGCCTAAATTTAAACTCTGGAGGGGTTAAGCCAGCAAGGCTGTGAACTGGATCCAACATTAGCACAGCAGGGACACCATACTAAGAAATAACTGTATATTAAATGAAATGTGCTATACCTAACTGAGGACAACGTGTCACATATCCAGTCAGCTCTGATGTGTATGGCAACCAGACTTAGACCACCCAAAGTGGGGCACTGGAACATTCCTGTAGGAACAAGCTGAGTACATGAAAAAAAAAAGCTAACAGATCTTCTTAGGTAATGGTTTCTCAAGGATATTGACCTGCCACATCACTTGACACTGAAGCCCACTAGTTGATATGTTTTTCAATGTACCAGGAAATATCCAATCAACTTTTTATTCCTCACATCTAAATATAATTGGATAGTTAAGACTCATCAGATACTTGGGGACAGTTAATTACAAGGAAACAGACCAAACCACAAATAAAGGGTAAAGAAATTAATAGAAACCAGAAACAACATGGGGAACAAGAGGAAGTAAAGTATTGGCCTCAAAGACAATATTTCATAAATGAGAAAGGAAAAAAAATCTATAATATTATAAAATAAATAGATGTAAAGATCCCTGGGAAATATAGATATAGACACATATAAAAATACATATAAATATACATAAAGATCACAGAAATGGAAATTCCAGTAGAATGATTAAAATAAAGCTGAGGGTAATTTTAGGATACTAGAATAAAAAGGAAAGAAAGTCTTCTTTTACAGCTGAATAATACTACATTCTATGTATATACCACAATTTGTACATCCATTTATCTGTTGATGAACATTTGGATTGTTTCCATCTTTTGGCAATTTTGAATAACACCACTATGAACAGCAGAGTGCAAATATCAGTTCTAGTCCCTGCTTTCAATTCTTTTGAATGTATATCTAAAAGTAGGATTGTCAGGATATCTGGTAATCATATACTTAACTATCTCAAGAACTGCCAAACTGTTTTCCACAGTGACTGAATCGTTTTATATTTCCACCAACAATGAATGAGTGTTCCTATTATTCACATTCTCTCCTATACTTTTAATTTTGATTTTTTAAAATAGTAGCTCTCTAGTGGAGCTAATGGCTAATGATGTTGAGGATCTTTTCATGCATTTATTGGCCAGCCCATTTATGTATCTTCTTTGGAGAAATGTCTACTCAAGCCTGTTTTAGTTTGTTCAGCTGCTGAAAGCAGGTACCATAAAATGGATTGGCTTGGGAATTTATTAGATTACAAGCTTACAGTTTTGAGGCCATGAGAATGTCCATATCAAGGCAATGCTTTCTTCCGAAAAGCTGTTTGCTGATGATCCTGAACTCCTCTGCCACATGGCAAGGCACATGGTGGTATATGCTGGTCTCTCTTATTTTCTGGGTTTCCTTGCTTTCAGCATCTTGCTTCCATGGCTTTCTTGCTCTTTGTCTGAATTTCATTCTCTTATAAAGGACTCAAGTAAGAGGAGTATGACTCATGCTGGGCCATGACTTAACTGAAGTAACCTAATCAAAAGCTCCTTTTTACAATACGTTTAAAACCACAGGAATAGCTTTAAGAACATGGTTTTCTGTGATACATACAGTTTCAAACCACCAAACTCCACCATCTGGACCCCAAAATGACATGTTCTTTCCATAAGCAAATGCATTCATTCCATCACAATATCCCCAAAGCTTTAAGTCATTTCAGAAACAATACTAAGTACAAAGTCAAAATTGGTTATAAGTATAGTCTGTCCTGAGACACAATTCCTCTATTTCTGAACCTGTGAAACCTAGAGAACAAGTTATCTGTTTCCAATAAACATTGGAGGGACAATCATAAGATAAACATTACCATTACCATAAGGAAAAACTGGAAGGAAAATAGGGGTCATGGGTGCTAAACAATTCTGAAACTTGCAGAGAATACTCCATTAGATTTCAAGATCTGAGAGTCATCAGTGGAACAATGATTTATCCTCTTGGACTGAAGGAGTGACAGCCCCACCTTTTCCAAGTGCTTATGCATTGGCCATGCTTTCCCCAATCACTGTAGTTAAGGCTCCACCATCTTCAAGCAATGGGGTGATGGCCAAGTTCTCATCTTTACCCTTGTCAGGCATCAGGGCAGTGGCTGCATTTTAAGTTCCTACCTCCTTAAGCATCGGTGTGTGGCCAGACTCTCCCCAACCCCCAGGCATCTGAGAAAACTGTGGTGGTAACACTTTCTAAACAATGGGGCAGGAAGCTCACCTTTTCCAAGTACCGGTATACTCAAACTTTCCACTCACATGGGTGGGTTTGCACTCTTGGCCAAAGAAGACGTCTTTGATCCAGATCTCAGCTTCCATGGTCCTTTCTACAAAACCTCTACAAAACCTTTTTGAATAACTGCATTTCCAATCCTGACTTGCACTGATTGTGCTGAAAGGTACCATGGTCAGTTAATCCTTCACATGGAACACTATTCTCTGGGAAGTCATTTTCTGGAAACTCAGAATTTTCCAAATCATCACTTTCTGGTTTCTTTGTGCCCAGGAGTTCAGCTCTAAGCTTAGCCCTTTCTTTTTCACATTTTACTGTAAGCTGCAAGGAGAAACCAGGCAGTATTTTCCACATTTACTTTGGCTATCTCTTCAGCTATATATTCAAGTTCATTGCTTTCAAAATCTGCCTTCCACCTGACATCAGGACTGAATTTTGTCAAGTTTTCTGCCACTTTAATGCAAGGATCACCTTTCTTACAGTTTGCAATGACATATTCATCATTTCTGTCTAAGGTCTCATTGGAAGTAGCTTTAATGTCCATATTTCTAAAAACAGTTTCTTCATAGCAATCTAAGCCTTTCTATCAGCACCTCACAATTCTTCCTGTCTCTAATTATTACCCTAGCATAAAGCCTTTTTAAAAAACTTTTCGTGTGCTTACAATAGCAACACCCCAATCCTGGTACCAAAATCTGTTTTATTTTGTTAAAATAAAAGCAGATACCATAAAATGCATTGGCTTTAATAATGGGAATTTATTAGCTTACATGCTTACAGGTTTGAGGCCATTAGAATGTCCAAATAAAGACCTCATAAAGGCAATGCTTTCTTCCTGAAGACCAGTTGCTGGTTGTCTGAACTCCTCCATCACGTGGCAAAGCACATGGTGGCATCTTTGGTCTCTCCCATTTCTTCTTTGTTTCCTCACTTTCAGCTTCTTGCTTCTGCGGCTTTCTCTCTCTTTATCTGAATTTCATTATTTTATAAAGAACTCCAGTTAGAGGATTGACCCACCCTGGGATATGCCTTAACTGAAGTAACCTAATCAAAAGATACTACTTACAATAGGTTTACACTCACAGGAATGGATTAACTTTAAAAACATGACTTTCCAGTGTACATACAGTTTCAAACCACCACAAGATGTTTTATCCATTTTTTTTTAACTGGGTTGTTTTCTTTTGTTGTCGAGTTCTAGAATTTCTTTATATCTTTATATAGTCTGAATATTAAATACTTATTGTACGGGAAGCTTCCATATTTTTCCCATTGAGCAGGTTGTCATCATTTTGATGATAGTCTTTTGATGGGTAATTTTTTTAAAATTTTGATGAGATCCCATGGATATATTTTTTCTATTGCTGCTAATAGTTTGGAATGAGAGTCTAAGAAACTACTACATAACAAAAGGTCCTCAAGATGATTTTTAATGTTTTCTTCTGAGAGTTTTATAGTTATAGTTCTTATATTTAGGTCTTTGTTCCAATTTGAGTTGATTTTTGTATATGGTATGAGGTAGGGGTCCAACTCCATTCTTTTGCCCATGGACATCGAGTTTTTCCTGCACAGTTTGTTGAAGAGACTATTCTTTCCCAATTGAGTGGACACAGCATCTTTGCCAAAAATTACTTGGCCATAAATGTGAGAGTTGATATCTGATCTCTCAGTTTGAGCCAATGTTGAGCTCTTTTGATTACTGTGGCTTTGTAATAACTTTTGGAAAAAAGAGAAGTGTGATTCTTCCACCTTCATTATTCTTTTTCTAAATGGCCTTAGCCATTTGGGTTCTCTTATCTTTCCATGTATATTTGATGATTGACTTTTCCATTTCTGCAAATACCGATGTTGGAATTTTGACATCTTAACAATATTTAGCCTCCCAGTCCATGAACTTGGAATATCCTTTGTTTATTTAGTCTCCTTAGATATCTTTAACAATGTTTCATAGTTTTCTGTGTACAAGTCCTATGTATACTTGATTAGGTGTACTCCTAGATATTTGATTACTTTAGTTACTATTGTAGATGAATTTTCATCTTTATATCATCTTCAGATTTTTCATTACTAGTGCATTGAAAAACTACTGATTTTTTTATTTTTGATCTTCTACCCTGCACCTTTGCTGAATTTGTTTATTAGTTCTAAAAGCTATGTTCAGAATTTTCCAGAATTTTCTGTATATAGGGTCATGCTATCAGCAATTAGGGAAAGTTTCACTTATCCTTTCTAATTTGAATATATTTTATTTATTTCTCTCAATTGCTCAGGCTAGAACTTCCAATGCAAAATTGAATAAAAATGGTAACAGGGCATATCCTTGTCTTGTTTCTGATCTTAGAGGGAATGCTCTCAGTCTTTCACAATTGAGTATGATGGGGTTTGTCTTTTTTTAAATAAGCAAACTTTATTTCAAGTTAAAAAAAAATAGCAGAAAAAAGGCAGCTTAACAAGTTATGGAAGCATCACTCCTAAAATTTATGTCCAGGCACATTCATCTCATCTAATCCTAAAAGCAAACTCAATTTTTCCTGCAGTGCTCAAAAAGATACACAGATGAGCACAGATTGGTTAAAGGACATGACCAAGTTCTCTTTGTTAGTGAAGAAAATGAAGAAAAATTGCTTAATTATTTTCATATCTCATAAAACTTTAACTTTTTCTTACCTTTAGCATTGCTGAATCCTTTTTTGCCTTTGCTACCAAAATATCACACTATTACTGTTAACTATAGTCTATAAGTTATATCAGTTTTATTTTTCCCATGTATCACCATATTCTTAGCATCTTGTATAGAAAAACATTTTTGTATTTATATTATTAACCACATTCCTGAACTAACATCAAAAGCACTATGTTATACAGTCCCTAGATTATCCTCTAGCTAATGTTATCTTTCAAATAACAATAACGTTAACTTCCCTAGACTACCCCTTTCAGTAACAATCACATTTATAAATCAGCAATGTTTGTTATACTCATTATAATGTACTACCATCAATTCTATCCATAACCACATATTTACAATTGACCTTATTAAACATTCTACATACATTCAACATCAGCTCCACTTTCTCAACCCACATTTGGTCTCTTACTAAGCTAAACTCAATAGTCCAACTCCATATGTTTACTCATCTTATTTAGTTCATATCAGAGACACCATAAATATTCATCATTTTGTCTGGCTTATTTCACTCAACATAATGTCATCAAGGTTCCTCTATGTTTTCATGTGCTTCTCCAGTTCATTTCTTCTAATAGTTGAATAGTATTCCATCATATGCATATACATTTTGCTTATCCATTCATTGCTTGATGGGCACTTAGGTGATTTCCATCTCTTAGCAATTATGAATAATGTCTCCATGATCATTGGTGTGCAAATATATGTTTGCATCCTTTCTTTCAGTTCTTCTGAATATATATCCTGGTAGCAGGAATGCCGGCTCATGTGGCCATTCTATACTTAGCTTTCTGAGGAACTGCCAAACCATATTCCACAGAGGCTGCATCATTTTGTACTTCTACCAGCGCTGAAGGAGTGCTCCTATTTCTCTACAACCTCTCCAGCATTTCTGGTTTTCTATTTGTTTTTTTAACATAATGACCACTCTGTAAGGTGTGAAATGATTTGTGTTTCCCTAATAGATAGTGATATTTAGCATATTTTCTGTGCTTTCTGGCTATTTGCATTTCCGCTTTGAAAAAAATGTATACTCAAGTCTTTTGCCCATTTAAAAATTGTTTTGCTTGTCTTTTTGTCATTAATTTGTGTGATCTCTTTATATAACATGAGAGTCAAGCCCTTGTCTGATATGTGGCTTCTGAAGATTTTCTCCCACTGAGTAGGCTTCCTTTTCATATTCTTAATAAAATCATCTGTAACACAAAAGTGTTTAATTTTGAGGAAGTTCCATTTATCTATTTTTTTTTCTTTCATTGATTGTGCTTTAGGTGTAACGTTTGTGTAATCACCACATGCCACAATAATTGAAGATATTTTCTTCTAAAAGTTTTAAGGTTTTAGTTTTTATATTTAGGTCCTTGATCCATTTTGAGTTAATTTTTGTATAAAGTGTGAGATTGGGGTCTTCTCTCTTTCCTGTAGTTATCGATGTCCAGTTTCTCAGGACCATTTGTTGAATAGGCTATTCTGACCCAGCTGAGTGGGTTTCACCGCCTTGATAGAAATCATTTGACCATAGTTGTAAGGGTCTATTTCAGAACTCACAATTGATCAAACAGTCTAGTCACAGCAGTACCATTCTATTTTCACAACTGTATATAAATAATATACTTTAAAGTCAGCTATTGAAAGTCTTACAACTTCATTCTTATTTTATAAGATATTTGTGCCTATTCAGGGTCCTTACCCTTCCAGATAAATTTGACAATTGGCCTTTCCAATTCTACAAAGAAGCCTGTTGGGATTTATATTGAAATTGCATTAAATCTATAGATCATTTGGTAGAATTGACATCTTAATGATATTTAGTCTTCCAACCCATAAACACAGAATGTTTTCCCATATATTTAGGTCTACTTTGGTTTCTTTTAGCTGTGTTCTAAAGTTTTCTGATACAGGTCCTACATGACCTAGGTTAACTTTATTCCTAAATATTTGATTCTTTTAGTCACTTTGTAAATTGTAAATGGAATTTTTTTCTGGCTTCCTCCTCAGTTTATTCATTTGTAGGGTACAGAAATGCTATTGATTTTTGCATATTAACCTAGTATTCCACAACTTTGCTGAAATTATCTGTTAGTTCTAGTAGTTTTATTGTGAAATTTTCAGGATTTTCTAAGTATAGGATCATATCATTAGCAAATAGCAAAAGTTTTACTTCTTCCTTTCCTATTTGACTGTCTTTTATTTCTTTTTCTTGCCTAATTGCTCTAGCTACAACTTGTAGCATGATATTTAATAACAGCGGAGACAGTGGCCATCCCTGTCTTTTTCTTGATCTCAGTAAGAATGCTTTCAGTCTTCCATCATAGAGTAGAATGTTAGCACTAGGTTTTTCATATACACACTTCATCATATTGAGAAAATTTATGTCTATTACTATATTTCAGAATTTTTAAGCAAGAATTTGTATTTTATCAAATCTCTTTTCTACATCTATTGAGATGATCATGTGATTTTTCTTCTTCAATGTATCAGTATGGTGTAGTACAATAATTGATTTTGTTATGTTGAACCACCCTTTGTATTAAGATGATGATGGCTTCAAGAATGAGTTTGGTAACATTCCTTCATGTTCAATTATTTGGAAGAGTTTTGCAAGATTGTTATTAGATCTTCCTTAAATATTTGGTGGAGTTCACCTGTGAAGCCATCTGGTCCTGGACTTTTCATTTTGGGGAGGTTTTTTTATGACCGTTTCAACTTCTTTACTTGTGATTCCTTTGCTTAAGTCTTCTATTTCTTCTAGGGTTAGTGTGGGTTGTTTGTGTGTTTCTGGGAAATTGTCCATTTCATCCATGTTGTTTGTTTGTTGATATACTAGTTGTTCATAGAATCCTTTTATGGTCACTTTTATTTCTGCTGCGTCAGTGGTAATGTCCCCCTTCTCATTTCTGCTATCATTTATTTTCTTTTTCTCTCTTTTGCTCTTTGTTAAACTAGTTAAGGGTTTGTCAATTTTGTAATTCTTCTCAAAGAACCAACTTTTTTTTCTGTTGATTCTCTTTATTGATTTTTTTATTTGTTATTTCATTTATTTCTACTCTAATTTTATTATTTATTTCCTTCTGCCTGCTTTAGGATTAGTTTGTTGTTCTTTTTCTAGTTCCTCCAGGTATGCAGTTAGCTATTTGATTTCATCTCTTTCTTCTTTTTTAATATAAGAATTTAGGGCTCTAAATGGTGACTTTTTTCTGTTGATCAATTTCCATCTCTTACCTAGTAGTTTTATTTCAGAGGTCTTCTTTGATTTTTGGTTCAACTTTTTCTAAAACTTTAAGATTTCCCTGTTTAAGTGATCAAAACAGGGACAAGGAGCCACATGGGGCATAGATCTGATGTATGGTGCCTGGGAAAGAAACAGTAGAGAGAAGTATTATCTTCTTTCACTGTCCCAGCTGGCCAGCAGATGACACACTACCGCAACCCTTTCCAAAGAGATGTCTTATTCAGTTTCCACTGACTGTTTCTTCTCATCCAGTGATTTAAAACTGTGTTATGGTGATTAAACTCATGGAAGAGAAATAACACTCAGCCCTTAGCCACACCCTCCCTCTTCCAGGGAAGAAGAGGTTCTCTTCCCCTCTCAGCTGGCTGCTCAGCCACAGGTTTTACCAAGGCTGTTCACCTCAGGGGTGGGGGATGGGCAGCATTCCCAGCCTCATTGGCCAGCTCACAGTTTTCCTTTTGGTGTCTTCATCTCTCCATTCTCAGTCCCTCTTGGATGATGTGTACAACACTCTCCTGGTCTTCAGGTTTCCAAAACAGCTCCTTCATATGAGATCTATGCTCTCTCCCCTATTTTGTATGAGCACTGTGCCCTTCCTGAGCTATTCCAACACCATCTTCCTTTGTTCCTTGAGTATTATGTTAGCTGGGGGTTTTTCATACATGCTTTATATCATGTTGAGAAAATTTTCTTCTATTTCTTATTTTTAAAGTATTTTTTTAATCAAGAAAAGATGCTGGATTTGGTCAATGCTTTTTCTGTATCAATTGAAATGACCCTGTTATTTTTTCTCTTTTATATTAATATGCTGAATTCCATAAATTGATTTTCTTTTGCTGAACCACCTTTACTTGCTTGGGATAAATTCCACTTGATCATGGTGTACAGTTCTTTTAACAGGCTGTTGGACTTGATTTGCTAGTATTTTGTTGAGAAGTTTTGCATCTATATTCATTAGGAAAATAGATCTATAATTTTATTTTTGTAGAATCCTTATCTAGCTTTGGTATGAGGGGAATGTTGGCCTTATAGAATAAATGAGGGAATGCTCCCTCCTCTTCAATTTTTGGAATAATTTGAGCAGGACTGGTGTTAATTCTTCCTGGAATGTCTGGTAAAATTATCCTGTGAAGCCATCTGGTCCTCAGCTTTACTTTGTTGGGAAGTTTTTATTTATTGGTTCTATCTCTTTACTAGTTATTGGTTGGTTGAAAGCTTCTGTTTATTCTTAAGTTACTGCAGTTACTTTGTGTTTTTAGGAATTTGTCCATTTCACCTCAATTATCTAATTTGTTGGCATACATTTGTCATAGTATCTTCTTATAGCACTTTAGATTTCTGTGGCATCAATAGTAATGTCTCCTTTTCATTTCTGATTTTAATTATTTGTCTTGTTTTTTTTTTTTTTTTTTCCTTTTTCAGTCTAACTAAAATTTTGTCAACTTTATTGATATTTTCAATGCATCAATTTTTGGTTTTATTGGTTCTTCTGATCATTTTTTAATTCTCTATTTCATTTCTTATCACTCCAATATTTGTTATTTCTTTCCTTCTGCTTGCTTTGGGTTTAGTTTGCTCTTCTTTGTCTAGATCCTCCAGATGAACTTAGGTCATTTATTTCATATATTTCTTCTCTTTAAAAGTAAGCATTTACACCTATAAATTTCCCTCTTGTCACTGCCTTTGGGGCATTGCATAAGTTTTTCTGTGTTGTGTTTTCATTTAAATTCACCTCAAGATATATCCTAATTTCCTTTGTGATATCTTCTTTGATCCATAGGATTTTTTAAGAGTAGATTGCTTACTTTTTACATATTTGTGAATTTTTCATTTCTCCCTCTATTATTGATTTCTAGCTTCATTCCATTTTGTGATAGGAGAATAAATATTGTATGATTTAATTTTTTTTAAATTATTTGATTTGTTTTGTTATGTAACATATGGTCTATCCATGTACACTAGAGAAAAATATATATTTTGTTGCTCTTGTTTGAAGTGTTCTATATATGACTGTTAGATCTAGTTTGTTTAGAGTATTGTTCAAACCTTCTTTTTCCTTATTGAAATTCTGTCCAGATGTTCTATCCATTATTGAAAGTGTGTATTGAAGTATCTTACTATTGATGTAGAACCATTTATTTCTCCCTTCAAATCTCTCAATATGTCATTGATATATTTTGGGGATTCCCTGCTAGTTGCATATATATATATATTTAATTGCTATGCTTTCTTATTGAATTGACAGCTTTATCTGTATATAGTGAACTACTTTGTCCCTTGTAACAGTTTTTTATTTAAAATCTATGTTTTATATTATTATAAGTACCTCATGTTCATTGGGTTATTCTTTTAACCTATTTATGCCTTTGAATTTAAGGTGAGTCTCTTGTAAAGAGCATAGAGTTGGGTCATTTTTTTTTTTTAATACATTCTGCTAATCCCTGCCTTTTGACTAAAGAGTTTAATCCATTTACATTTTAAGTCATGATTGGTAATGCAGGACTTTCTTTTGGAATTTTGCTATTTTGCTTTTGTCAAAAGTTTTTTGACCCTCAATTCTTCTGTTACTGCCCACTTTAATATATATATATATATATATTTTTTTTTTTTTT
>JAKSZT010054304.1:29068196-29105578 GCA_026826555.1 Tolypeutes matacus | reverse complement strand
CTTCTTTCTTTCTTTTGTCTATGGGTATACAGTTCTCCTAGCACCATTTGTTGAATAGAGTGTTCTGCCCCAGCTGGGTGGGTTTGACAAGCTTGTCAAAAAACCACTTGGCCATAGCAGTGAAGGTCTATTTTTGAACTATCAATTCAGTTCCATTGTTCTATGTATCTATCTTTATGCCAACCATGCTGTTTTTACCACTGTAGATAGTTAATATGATTTAATGTCTGGAAAGTGAAAGTCCTCCAACTTCACTTTTCTTTTTTAAGATGTTTCTGGCTAATTGGGACCTCTTACCCTTCCAGATAAGTTTGATAATTATATTTTCTATTTGTTTAAAAAATACTGGTGGAATTTTTATTGTGATTGCATTAAATCTGTATATCAATTGGGTTAGAATTTTCATCTTAATGATATTTAGTCTTCCAATCCATGAGCATGGAGTGTTCATCCAATTATTTAGGTCTTTTTTGATTTCTTTTAGCAATACATTGTAGTTTTCTGAATACAAGTGCTTTCCATCCTTGGTTAGGTTTATTCCTAAATATTTGATTCTTTTAGTTGCTATGATAATGGAATTTTTTCCTGGCCTCCTCCTCATATTATGCATTACAATTGTATAGAAACACCACTGGTTTTTGCGTATTGATCTTGTATCCTGACACTGTACTGAAATCTTTTATTGACTTTAGCAGCTTTGTTATACATTTTTTGGGACTTTCTAGATATAGAATCATATCATCTGTGAATAGTGTATGTTTTAATTCTTCTGTTCTGATTTGGATGCCTTTTATTTCTTTTTCTTTCTTGATTGCTCTCGCTAGAACCTCTAGCAGTATATTGAACAACAGTAGTGACAGTGGGCATCTTTGTCTTATCTCTGATTTCAATGGGAAAGCTTTTAGTCTTTCACCACTGAGTACAATGTTAGCTGTGTGTTTTTCATATATGGCCTTTATCATATTGAGAAAGTTTCCTTCAGTTCCTATATTTTGTAGTATTCTTATCACCAAAAGGAGGCAGTATTTTGTCAAATGTTTTTTCTGCATCAATCAGTAAGACCATGTAATTTTTCTTCTTTGATTTATTAAAGTGGTGTATTATGCTGATTGATTTTCTTGTGTTGAACCACCCTTAAATTCCTGGTATAAACCACTTGATCAAGGTAAATAATTATTTTAATGTGTTGTTGGATCAATTACAAAGTATTTTATTGAGGCTTTTTGCATCCATATTCATTAGAGAAATGTGTCTGTAATTTTTTTTTTTCTCATAATATCTTTATCTGGCTTTGGTATTAGGGTGATTTTGGTTTCACATAATGAGTTTGTAGCATTCCTTCTTGTTCAATTTTTTGGAAAAGCTTGAATAGGATTAGCATTAAATCTTTTTGAATGCTTAGTAGAACTCACCTGTGAAACTGTCTGATCCTGGGTTTTTCATTTTGGGGAGCTGTTTGATAACAGTTTCAATCTCTTGTGATTGGTTTTGGAGGTCTTCTATTTATTCTAGGGTAAAGGTAGGTTGTTTGTACATTCCTAGGAATTTTTCCATTTTGTCTACATTTTCTAGTTTTTTGGAATAAAATAGTTCATACTATCCTCTTATAATCCCTCTTATTTCTGTGGGGTCAGTAGTAATGTTCCAGTTTTTATTTTTTATTTCATTTATTTGCATCTTCTCTCTTTTTTATTATTCAGTCTAGCTAAGTGTTTGTCAAGTTTGTTAATCTTCTCAAAGAATCAAGTTTTGGTTTGGTTAGTTCTATTTTTTTTGTTGTTCTCAATTTTATTTATTTCTTCTCTGATATTTGTTACTTCATTCCTTCTACTTGCTTTAGGATTAATTTGCTGTTGTTTTACTAGGTTGTCTGCATGTGCACTTAGATCTTCAATTTAAGTTCTTCTTTTTTAATGTTCACATTGAGGGCTACAAATTTCCCTCTCAGTACAACCTTTGCGGTGTCCCATAGGTTTTGGTACATTATGTTCTCATTTTCATTCATCTCAAGATATTTGCAGAATTCTCTTGTAATTTCTTCTTTGACCCACTGATTATTTAAGAGTGTGTTTTTCACTCTCCATATATTTATAAATTTTCCCTTTTTCTGTCCATTATTGATTTTCAGCTTCATTACCTTATGATCAGAGAATGTGTTTTGTATAATTTCAATCTTTTCAAATTTATTGATACTTGTCTTGTGGCCCAACATATGGTCTATCTAGGAGAAGAAAATATATCCTGCTGTTTTGGGATGCAATGCTGTATAGATATCTGTTAGATTTAGTTCATTTATCATATTATTCAAGCCCTCTGTGTATTTATTTATCCTCTGTCCACCTGCCCTATCAAATACTGACAGTGACCATGAATTGAAGTAACCAACTATTATTGAAGAGACATCTATTTCTCTCTTCAGTTTTGCCAGTGTGTGCCTCATCTATCTTGGGGCATCCTGGTAAGGTGCACATACATTTACAATTGTTATTTCTTCCTGGAGATCACACCTTTTATTAATATGAAATGTTCTTCCTTGTCTGTATAACAGTTTTAAATTTAAAGTCTATTTCATCTGATATAAGTGTAGCTACCTCAGCTTTTTTGGGGGGTTACTGTGTGCATGGAATACCTTTTTCCAATCTTTCACTTTCAATCTATTGGTATCCTTGGGTCTAAGGTGAGTTTCTTGCAGAACAGCATATACATGGTTCATATTTTCTTATCCATTCCACCAGTCTGTTTCTTTTGATTCAGGGGTTTAATTCATTAACATTCTATGTTTTTACTGTAAAGGCGGTTCTTATTGCATCCCTTTTGGCTTTTGGGTTTTATCTGTTATTTTATTTTCACCACTCTTGAAACTTCTAGTTACTACTACTGATATAATCATCATTTCTAGACTTTCTTTCAGGCCTCTCTTTCCCGTCTTTTCAGGCTGTAACACTTCCTTTAGTATTTCCTGCAAAGCTGATCTTTTTGTTATAAACTCTCACAGTTTCTCTTTATCTGTAAATATTCTAATTTTTCCCTCATTTTTGAAAGATAACCTTGCCAGATATAAAATTCTTGGCTGGCAGTTTTTCTCTTGCAGTATCTTAAATATATCATACCACGGCCTTCTGGCCTCCATGGTTTCTGATGAGAAATTGGAACTTAATCTTATTGGATATCCCTTATGTGTTATGCATTGCTTTTCTCTTGCTGCTCTCAGAATTCTCTCTTTGTCTTTGGCATTTGACGTACTGATTAGTATGTGTCTCATAGTTGGTCAATTTGAATTTATTCTGATGGTTGTACGATGTGCTTCTTGGACATGGATATCTATTTCCTTAAAAAGGTTGGGAATTTTTCTACCATTATTTCTCAAATATTCTTTCTAATATTCCTTTTTCCCTTCTCTCCTCCTTCTGGACTCATGTTTGCACAGTTTTGCTGTCATTTAATTCCCTGAATCCCTGTTTATTTTTTTCCATTCTTTTCTTCATCTGTTCTTTTGTATGTTAGTTTTCATAGGCCATGTCTTCAAGCCCACTGATCCTTTCTTCTGCCTCCTCAAATCTGCTGTTATATGCCTCCTGGATATTTTTAATTTCATTTATTGCACCTTTCATTCTCATTAGATATGCTGTTTTTTAATTTATGCTTTCAAATTCTTCTTTGTGCTCACCCAGTGTCTTCTTAATATCTTTAATCTCTTTAGCCATCTCATTGAATTTATTAAGGAAATTTGTTTGAACATCTGTGATTAGTTGTCTTAACTCCTTTATGTCATCTGAAATCTTATCTTGTTCCTTTAACTGGGCCATATCTTCCTGTTCCTTGCTATGGATTATAATTTTTTGTTGGTTTCTTGGCATCTGGCTTACTAGATGTATTTATTCTGGGTGAAATTTCTCCCTTGTTTAGGGCTTTCTTGTTTTTTCTCCTTTGTTGATTTTGTAGTAGGAGCCAAGAATGTAGTTGATGCTGCAACCTATGTAGGCTGAAGCTGCCCACATTGCCCCAGGAATTGATGAGGCCTCTCCTATCTTTCTCCTCTATCAGGAGTAGGACAGAGCTGCAGCCATGTGTAGTAATCCAAGTTGTGCAGGATAAGTCTGCCTGTAGTTTTCTGGATAGACTGATGAATTTTCACATCCCTTCCATCCCTACCTGGGGTGGGGATGGAGCTGCAGTTTTAAGTAGAAATCTATGCCATGTGGGTCCAAAATAATCACAGTTGCCCACTTAAACTGATGTAGCACTGGTCTACCTGCTGGGGGTGGGGATGGATACTCTGGAGTGCCCAACTATCTAATCTGTGTGGGCCCAATATGCCTGACATTGTCCTGAGAGGCTGAAGGAGTACTGTCCCTACTGCCTTTTAGAGGGTGGGAATGGAAACACCAATGCCCAGCATTTCAGTCCTTGTAAGCCAAAAGTAGCTGCTGTTGCTCAGAGAGTCTGAGGAAGCACCAGTCCCCTCCTACCCTTTTAGAGCATGGGGTTGGATCCACAGGCACCCAACAATTCATTCCCTGTAGGCTGAAGGTACCCACCATTGCCCAGAGAGGCTGTGGATACACGAGACCCCTCCTATCCTATTGGGGATGGGGGTGGATCCATAAGCATCCAACAGTCCAGTCTGCGCAAGCTGTGGAAACAACAGACCCCTCCTTTCCTATTGGAGGTGAGGGTAGAACAACAAGTGTCTGCCAGTCCAGGCTGTGTGAGCCAAAAGCACCTGCAGTTACCCAGAGAGGATGGGCAAACACAGTCCCTTTCTTGTCCTATTAAGGGTGGAGGTGGAGCCACAGATGCCCAACAATTGGGTTTGTGCAGGCCAATAATGCCTGCAGTTGCCCAGGAGACTGAGGGAACACCAACCCCCCTCGTATCTTATGGGGGGTCAGAGAAGGAGATGGACTCAAAGATGCTCAGCAAACCAGTTCCTATGGGCTGAAAATGCCTGCAGTTGCCAGGAGAAGCCAAAGAAACACAGCTCCTTTCCTGTCCTATTGGGGTGTGGGAATGCAGCCCCAGGTGTCTGACAATTCAGTCTGTGCCAGCCAAAAGCACCTGCAGTTGCCTGGAGACCCTGGTGCAGGTCCTATCAACTTCTTCCCTGCCGGAGGTGGAGCTGGAGCCCAGGATAGGGCTGCAGTCTCATCTTGGTGGAAAGAAGCCAGTCCCTAACTTCATGTGATTTTCAGTCAACCCGGCTTCCCTTCATGCCGAGGGCGGTGTTAAAATGGCAGCTACTGACCTCTTTCTCACTTGGACAGGTTTAAACTTTAGCTGTTCTTAGGATTATTCTTTAGCCCACCAGATTTACTAATTAGTAGCTCAAGTTGGTGTCACACGATGTCTTCCTCCCCTGTTTTTGGGAAATGGAGTTTCTAACTCCAGCCATGGCATAGCTCCTGAAGTGGTTTGAGCAGCAGGCACCAGCCTCTGCAGCGTGGTGGGCTCTATTCACAAATATTCTCCACAGATGGGCAGTCTCCTTCTATATTTTCATGTTGCAGAATGCTATTCTGGTCTCCTAGGGTCCCTAAACAGGTGCTTTAGATAGCTCTGGGTGATTACTAACTGCCCCCTGTAGGATGAGCTGACTCTTGGAGCTTCTTACTCTGCTGCCATCTTGGCTTCTTCTGTTCCACCCTATTATTTTTTAAATATATTTTATTACAGAGGTTGTGAACTTACAAAATAATCACACATATGTGTAGAATTTCCATACAACACTTCTTCTTCTTTTTTTTTTTTAACTTCCCAATACTCTAGTCTTTCTCTCTAAACAATGTTTTGTTTTTGGTTTTATTTGTGTTAAATATTATTTTAGTCAAATAAACTTTTAATTGCTCCCAAAGTCTGACATTTAATTTGGGTTCCTTTTCCTGTCTTACCACATAACTATGACAATATTAATCAACATCTTACCCCTAACATGGCCTGAATTTTTAAATACTACTCATATGCTCAAGTTTCTCCCTTTACTGAAAATAATCTGTGAAGATGTGAAATATTTTTCACCTTTATTTTTCTCATAAGTTAGTCTCAATAATTTTAATTATTGTATATCCACTGATTACTAAAGTATATTCTCCTTTTAGTTGTCAATTACAAAATCATAATTTTATTATGGATGAACAAAGAAGATTCTGATAAAGAAATTTTCACTATCTTCCTCCTGGGCAAACAGGACCATATTTTCCCAGGCTCCCTTGCAGTTTGGAGGCATGTGTCAGGGTCCTCAAAAATCCAGGTATGGCAGAAATGATTTATATCATTTCTAGGTGTAATGTAAAAGCATATGGACACCATCTGTGCTTTGTTCCCCCTTTGCTATGTGACTGTGAAAACCATCTGTTTGAGAAAGAATTGCTGCAAAATAGAGGAGGGTAGCCTGACCCTCATAAGGCATTTATGAACAATAAAAAATCTTTCTAGGAGCAAAAATAATGTATCTTGGACATTTATTACTGCTGCTTGTCTTTGTCCATCCTTACTATACAAACATAGATAATTATTTTGTCCCTTGAAATAGCAGTCAATTTCTGTATGCAATTGAAAGTTTTTACTGCACTATCTAGTCTTTATGTTGCCATATTTAGATTTTCAATAATTTATCTGCAATTTTTCTAAGTTTTCTAAATATTGCTAATAGAGATATGTAGAGTTTATTGTAAGGGTTTTCCATACAGTATAAGATCATCATATTCTAAGGTAAATATTTATTTTATGTTTATTTATGGCTTACGTTCCATCCTACATTAAGATGTTTCCAGCTTCTGTTTTAAAAGGAGTAAAATAAAAAAGAGACCCAATTAGTTTGTGTTATGATCCATTATTTCCTTTTAAAACATTAACACAAAATTACAATCACTATAAAATAGAGAACATGTAAAATTCATTATATCTTTGAGAAGTGTTATAAGTAATACCAAAACTACATCAGTAGTATGTTTCATCATATTTAAAACTACAGTGACTCTTTCAATCCTTCTTTTAGTTGTATAATTGGCATTATAATTAAAGTAAATTGCTCTATCAATTATACCTTAAAATTTATAAACAAAATGTATAAATTATAGAAATGTTCAAAGAACACAAAATGAAGAATTATAAATGGCAGTTGATTTAAAGATAAAAATGAAACAAAAAATAATAAAATAAATCTAAATGAGGAAAGAATGACATCAAATATTGCCTTACAAATTGTCAAAGATTTGTATTATGTAATAACATCCAATATGGGAAATAATTTTGTAAATACCTGAGTGTATAAAATGACTTATTTATAAAGATTGTCTTGTGATATAATTTAAATATTTTTGCATGATTGTTATGACCCTATTTTTTATAAACAATAAGTGTTAGAGAAATAGAGTTTGTTACATATGTATGCTAAACATAACTTTCTTTGACTGGAATTATAAGAGAGTGTACATTTCTCATAGAGAAAAATACTAATAAGGAATAATGACAGTTACTAAACATTTGCTCATTCCATGCAAGGCAAACTAAGGATAATATAGAGATAGATGGTAGGTGATAGATGGGTAGACAGATAGATGATGCACCATTTTAATTTACATTACAGACACCTAAGGTTAATTACTGTTATGAGCCTTATGTTTTAATTAAGGAAAATGAGGCAAAAAGAGTACTTAATACAAATGGTACCTCTCAATGTTCACATAATAAGTAAACATAGAGTAGATTTGATCTCAATCAGACTAGAGAGCCCAAGCTCCTGTATACACAAATGTCTGGATACTTTTTGAAAAGAGAGTGGTAGAAGAGCATATAACAAGATATTATTACTTACTACAAAGACAAAGCTCTTTTGCTACACTTCCAAATTACATTATCATGAAGTCCTCTTTTGTTGATTTAAAGTTCTGTCATTTGCAGCCAAAATCTTCTAACAGAAAATGTAATGCACCTGTCCTAGAACTGGGCTAGAGGATTCATGGAAAAATGTCAAAAAAATGAGTAGAACTTAGCTAAATGTTGGAGCAAGCCAAACGGATTTTATTGTTAAAAGAGTACCATTGCCTAGAAACCAGAAATACATCATTGAGGAACTGCAAACCATTCAATTTACTTATACATTGATAATTAAGTGAAACAGGGAAGATATATTGGCTGGGTTTATTTGATGTAGACGGAATGGAAAGAAAGATTAGCCCAACCTTGTTCTATAATTCTTTCATTTTATTTCTGATCTTATTGAACGTCTTCTTGTGGATCCTTCCATTTGGCCTATAAATTTGTTAAAATAATCCTCTTCCACAAAGAATTATAAAGGACCATTAGACTTCAAAATTATTTCCTGGCATTTCAATAGATATGTTTTGACTATTATATGGACATCTAGGGTTTATGCTTAGCAAATAACCACCATTGTTGAGTTATCTATTTTCAAACTAAAATATATTAATATCATTTGATAGTTAGTTGTAAATTCTTTTATGGCAGGGATTATGTGTATATAAAATTACATTTAGATAGAGTCATAGGAGAAGAAAAGTTCATGGTCAATTTGATATACGAGGTATTTATGTTGTTAATATGGAAACAATTGAGGATAATAATTATTCTATCTTTAGTGGAGAAATAATGAAAATAATTTTTTATCTCTTTTTAATTTCAATTACTGTTATATATTTCTTCCACTTCATCTTGTGAGCAGTTTGATTTCAATAGTGGATTTTATTATTTTCATGTATCTGCCAAATTTTTACATTTGAAATGTGTTTATGGTTCTAATTTTTTTGTCTTTGTGGTATGTGCATGTGTGTGAATTCCAAGTGGATCTTTCAAAGAGTTTTATTACATTACCAACTTTCCTATTTGACTTATATATTAATTTTAATTCTATGGGAGATACTTGTTCTAGGTTTTCAGTGCTGCCATTAACTTTTGAGAACTGAAATCAATTTTAAATATTTTTCTTTTTCTCATCATGATTTTATAAACTTTTTATAGTCCATTGAAGCTCTTAGTCTCACTTGAGGCAAATAAGTATTAAACTGAACAATAGTTCTACTCTTATTGAATTTACTAAATATATACATATGTTGAAAAACATTCCCCCTGCCAGTCAGGATTCTCGAGATGGAAGCTGGATGGAACAATTTTGTCTGGAAACAACTTGACTTACAAATTCAGATTGCTTTTGCGTTCTCAAGTATCAGAAAGTCAGGTGGCTTTTTCATTCTCACACACAAGCTGGATGAGTCAGTCCTTTACTGAGAGGACTCATGGGTACTTTCAAGTCCTTAGGTTAAAAATGTATTTATTTACATATATATGAGTTCACATTCCAGGTCTTAATGATGTCAGCTTTATTATGTCACAAAGGTTATCTGTTTTCCCTTTTTCCCACATCTCTGAAGAGTCCATGACTCAGACATGCACTGAAGATTCTCTCAGTTTATATTGAGAGAAAGTTGAGTGCCAGAAGTATTCAATGAATCAATATCAATATGTAATCTTTTCAGGATTGGCTCAATTTTTCTTTCTTTCTTTTTTCTTGAAAAGCACAACAGATCAAGCTGATGAGATATAGATAGCTGGATAATAACAGAAATCATTCTGAATTATGAATTATTTGTATCAATATTTTACAATTAAAATGCTCATTTACTAGTCAAACATTGTTTGAAAAAATATGCATTGATAATGCCTTACTTTGATTCATTATGTTTTGTTTTATCCCCATTTTAAAATCTGTAAAATTTTGACACATCAATTGATTTATTTTTCACACTTTAATCCAACTCCTGTATGCTATGTTATTATATTTTTCAGTCACTATGTGTGTCGTAATTGCAAATCCAATAAATTATTTTGATTGACTAGCCCAATTGATTATATAAGAAAATATCAAATTAGGTTGACTATGAAAAATTTATTTTGATTTGATAACTATATACATTGCACATTTGACTGACTGGTCTAGTCATAAACAAATCCTATCACACATGTTTGTGCATGTATAAGCAAATTTACTTGGTTATGCAACACATTTTAAATGCATGCAATACATTTCAATTCAAGTATCTTGAATTCCAGTTGGTAATTTGTTTCAAAATTTAATTGAATTTATATCCCTATCAGATCACTGTCTTAATGGTGTACTATTTATCATTTCCATATAAAATTAACAGTCTGTGAGAAATGTACATTCTATGAAACCTGACAGTTTAAATATCAGTTGGAATTATGCTAATGCAAATTGAATTTAAAAAATAACTATACTGTGATGAGAAAGGCCATTTGAAATTATGTGGTTATTTTTAAGTGAAGTTTAGAAGTGTGAATGGGATCCTTATGAAAGCCATAAGTGAAAGAACATGCCTAAAAAAGGCTCTGCATTTTTTCTTAGTCTTTTGAAATTAATTTCTCTAAATATCAATAGCATTTATATAAATGCTTATACCTGCATATCCTCTTTAACAGTATACTTTATTTATTAGCGATCCAATTATTACCTTTTTAAAAAATTCAATATATAAGGAGATTTTATAGGGAGTTAAAGAATATATGTTGCATGCACCTACATTTATATGAATCTAAATCTGTTCTTTTAAACACAGATATATGAATTAGTTTTCTTATCATCATATCAATATATCTCAATGGACATTTTTTTTTTCTCAAAACAGTTTCTCTTACCAATTCCCCATTTCTGCCTTGTGTTCCTTGAAGACAAAATTCCCATTAGATTTTGTATTGCTTCTCTCTACTTCCTCCCAATATCCAAGTTTTATGATGCCATGTTAAATTTCATTCCCATTTCAGTCTATTGTCTCATGATCTTCTGGAGGATAATTGGTCTGGTATTCAGCTGGTTAGGTATATAGCACACTTTTTACATCCTTCAAATGTCTTAAACAATATATCCTCACCAAATAAAACATATAAATTGATATTCTGTGTTTTAAGACCTTAAATTCACACTATCCCAATGGTATAACCATCCCTAATATAGTGTTAGAGAAAAAACAAAGAAAGAATTATCCTAATATTCTCAATGTTTGCATATTCAGAAACTTCTCTGCTCAAATTGTATTTTATCCTTCTAAATTAAAAAAGTAAAGATGAATTTGAATAGAGTTCAAAGTGAATTTCAAAAGGTTAAATGTAATTTTTTGTTACAAAAAGCTAGTTTCAAAGGTTAAGTTAGAATTCCAAAAACATACAGAAAATTTAAACCAAATGCCTTTAGTTAAAAAAGAACAGAAACTTAAAGAGGATATGCAGTTTTTACAAGGTTATAGAACTTGGAGTTAATAGCATAGCTAGATTCTACAGTTCTTGGCTCCAGTAGGAGTCAATTTGAAGAAAATCAGCAAATTGGAAAGCAATCCTCAAAGACATTTTCTCTCCTCCAGGCTCTATCACATATCTTTCCTTCTATCTCAAGTAAGCCACTCCAACAGTGTCACTAAAGAAAAGCAGTTCTAATGAAATTATCAAGAATCCCTTTATGAAAGTTGATAATTGTATAAAGGAGAAGAATAAATAGGGAGTTTATTAAATTAATAGAAAATAATCTGTTAACAAGCATGATTGTCAGTTTTAGGCTGTTTTCACAGGCTCGGTTTATGGCCCAGATTGTCAATGGGTTTTTTAATGTTTAAAGGGCCAAGATCATAGCATCCTTTGAGAATTTAAGCCACATGTAGCAAAATCAAAAGGCCGTACTGTATTTACCTCTTAGAGCTCTTATCTCTCCCACAAAGGGGTAAAGCGGATTTCCTCAGATTAGAGAAATAATCTGTCAGTATTTCTAGGTAGCACATTAAAATTTTATATCTTTTGTTCAAGTATGTTATGTACTTTTTGTGCAAACCTACATTAAAATATCAGGGACTAAAAACAACTAGTCAACTAAGAATATATTTTAAAATTTTAGGGTTAATGTTTTTCTTGAAAACCAATAAGACAATTAAAATACATTGGAGAAAATGGAAAGTATATTAACATTATGCTAAATATTTAACTATTTGTATTTTAAACTTTATGATTAAATTAAAAATTATAATTGTTTATAATTAACTTATGGCATTTTGAGTTTCATTAATTAAAGAAAATAATTGATAGTACTATGTACCATCCTCCTGTTTTTTATGCTTTAGTTTGGTTTCTCTAGTGACCTATTACACATCTTTAGGCAATCTTTTTACATTTGAAAATATAGGGAGCAGAAAAGGAATGTTTTAGATAAAAATTCCCCAAAATCACAATTGCTGACTTTTAGTCACAAACTTCATGATTCCTATCTGCAAAATGAGAACAAGTATAAAGGTATGGAATTTAACTATCCTGTTGTCAACACTGACTATTTGCCATGGAGAATTTATTTAGATTCCTAAACAAATATAGAAAGTAATTATATAAGTATAAACTCTTTGAGATTAAATTTCATGGAAAAATCTAAAAAGGAGTTATCTTGATTAATTAATTAATTTATTGATTTGGGCCACAAAAAACTAACTCATTTTTTTAAAACCTTGAGAACTTTGAGATAGAAATAACTTTATAGATGTAACAGATTATCTTAGGTAAGTCAATTACAGAGAGAAGGCATAGACTCTTGTACCTGCTAAGTTATCTAATTTGCTTCCCCTTTGCATAAGGCTGATCAAATGGAATTTCCTCCCATAATAAAAAGCATAGGAATGGAGTCATCAAGAAAGAGGAACTGTGGCATTCTCTTCTTTTACCTAAGTTCTACCCTTTGATACTAAACATACAGTATTTATCTGAGGTCACATCAATGGAAGGACTATGTATTGGAATGTATTATTTTCATTCTAATAAAGGTTGTCTGAAGACAGAGTCCCACCTGGAATTTCTAGAGTACTAACCCAGAAAGCACCAAAGAACAGGGTTAATCCTTAGCCACAATCTTTTGGCAGGTGTGGCAGTTTGATATAGTTATGAAGTCCAAAATAGATATTGGATTATGCTTGTCAACTGGTCTGTTCATCTGGGCATGATTAAGTTATGACTAGGGCTTTGATTGGGCCACAACAGTAAGGTGTTGTGCTCCACCCCTTGGTGAGTGGGGAATCAAAGATAAAAGACATGGCAAAGAACAGATTTAGAGTTTTTTGAGTTGGAGTTCTGATGGGGAGTTTTAATGCTAGAGCCCAGGGAAGTAAGCACACAGAGGAGCTTGCTCCTGAGGAAGGAGAGAAGGCCCCAGGAAGAGATGAGCTGTTCACCTGATAGTCTACAGCTGGCCTGTGGAGAGAAGCAAAGCTTAGAGAGCCTCTTAGTCTACAGCTGACCTTGTGGAGAGAGCAGAGGACTTGAGCCCAGAGACAAGCAAGCCCCAGGAAGAGAGAAACCCAGGGATCCTGAACTCTCACAGATGTTGGCAGCCATTTTGCCCCAACACGTGGCCATAGACTTTGGTGAAGGAAGTAATATATGCTTTATAGTCTGGTAACTGTAAGCTTTCTACCACAAATAAATATGCTTTATAAAACCAACCAATTTCTGGTATTTTGCATCAGCACCCCTTTGGTTGACTAATACAGTAGGTTAAAACACCTTACCCATATCTCCAGGAACAGAGGCCTTATATTCTCAGTGCTGGGATCTTTGACAAGGAATTTAGAGAAAAATTTCAAAATTTTCAGCTCTTTTTTCCCAGACCATATAGAGAGATGGACAGATTTTTTGTTTCTTTGTTTTTTAAATACTCTGACTCTTCAAATTGTTCCTTATTGAAAACATCCCTATCTTTACCTGTTGCCCCCAAAATAGACCATCTTAACTGTATTTTTGGTATAGATCCATTTTTGCTTTATCTTCTTTTGACTAAGATTTTAATGATGCTGACCAGAATATTCATACTTACTTTATGTCTTATCAGGCAGAGTATTAATACATGTCAATTTAACACATGAATATTTAAAAACTGAGAAACAACCAGGTGAAAAGTACTACTTGAGATCATTTTTTTTTTTTTGGTTCTTTTATAATTATTGACCATTTTAGATCCATTATAGGATACAGGGGGAAAAGAGTTAATCAAAATAAGATATTTTTCCTTCTGCTTAAATTTTTATTTAAAAGACTTGTTCAGTCTTCAATAGGAAAAGTTGAGTCTTTAGTTTAAGATGGTATAATTCAGGATTCAGCAAGAAAAAGCAGAGGCTACAGTATTTATTTTTACAAAGAGGAATTGATTCATAGAACTCATAACCAGTTGTTTAACACTGTAAAGCAAAAAAGGGAATCTGAAGAAACACGGAAATAGTGAATCTAGAAATCATTTGACAAACAAAGGGAAGAATTTGGTAGAAACTAGAAGCTTGTACAAAAGGTTCTGTGGAGTTGGGTATAGAATCTATGAGCTGGGGGTATTGGCAGCTGGTGCTGGTTCTCCAGAAGTGTGGAAGAGGCCATTGAGCTGAGGCCAATGAGGAGGGAATGGTGCTCAGCTGGTGCTTACACATTTAAGGGAGTATATTAAAGCTGGCTATAGGAACGCAGAAGAAAAACTAAATGCTTCTGCCATTATAAAGTGCTGAAGTGACACTGGCAGGACCCAACTTTGTAGTCTGGCTGCTTTGGGGACCCTTACAGACAGCTAAGTCACTGGCAAAGGAGAAGTGCTGTTGCCAGAGTCTGAGCCCTAATACCACAAAGCAAAGTATAGAATGGTGTATTTGGACCTGGCCCAACAAGCTAACTTATTATAATATTTTTTCTAACAATAAGGCATGCATTTGTAAATAGTTTGTGATTTTTCAACACATGAATTAGCAAAAAAATATTTTGTGTGAAATATGTTAAAAGAGGCTGAGTTTTATTGAGTATAACTTCCTAATGAATTGCCAGCCCTACTAGACTATAATATGCCATGACTGCAGACTATGACTATTTAAAGGTATCATAGTGAAGTAGTATTTCAATGCATAATATGTTCTTCCATCTGTTTGATATAACAATGCAGGTGATCATATTAAATTTGCTATGATTTATGGCATAAAATATATAAACTCCAGAGAAAAAGTTTAGGGTGAAGTATATTTAAGATGAATTAATCTTAGGAGTATCTAATATTACTAAATATGTTATTGAAATTAATCTTCCCTAAATCAGAAATATTTTATCAATATAGTAAAATTATTTCTTGGATATTCTCTTTATAAAGATAGCACTCTAATAACTTTCCTAAGTGCCTGTTTTTCAAAATTCCCATTGGCATAAGGGCATCTGAATAAACTTAAGGAGTGACATAATTTGGGAAACTGATGTCAGGAGTAATTCTTTTTTGAAAGTCCAACTATCACGATACACTTAAAAGAAAATGATTTTAAAAGGAAGTATTACTCAGGCAAAATACAGTAGCTTAGAAATTGAAACTTAGCCTAGTAATATATGTTGTCTAAGAGTTACCTCCTGAAAGCCTCCTTGTTGCTCTAACGTGGCCTCTCTCTAAGCCAAACTCAGCATATAAACTCAGTACCTTCCCCCCAGTGTGGGGCATGACTCCTGGGTATGAGCCTCCTTGGCATCAGCAGATTATTACTAAGCACCAAGTAGCACTGTATGTGGAAAAAGACCTAGATAAAAAGGGGGAAATATTAAATACAAATGAGTTTTTATGATAGAGATTTCAAAGGGAGTTGGGAGGTCATTACAGTGGTTACCCATATGCATGTCTCAGAAGAACCTCACTGAGTGCCACAGTAAATAGTGCCTCAAGCAGAGGGACTCCTGAAGGCTTTAGAGACATCTAGACACTATAGGCAGGGCAGACAACCCCAGGAAATTGGCACCCCATCAGTGAACCTTACCTTGGAATATATGTTAACCTACCTCTCCAATATATCACAGTTAGACTCATTTATAATTTTCCTACACATGGTTTTTCTGCCCCTTTTATTTGAACCTATAATTATATATATGGCCCAGAGACTTAAATATTCTGGCTGTTCATGTGCCGGTTGAGCCCTGTATCTCAGCAGAGTTGCAGCCAACACCTACTCTCCAGTTCACTGAACTCACCCAGTACAACTAACAAAAGGATAATGATGGACAATGTCCATCCCAAAAAACAGAGTATCTACAACTGTAAACAAGACAGTTCAAACCATCTGCCCCATGGGATCAAAGACCCCTCCCAATTAGAAGCAGAGTGGGCATCACCATTCCCAAATCTTCAAGACTGAGGAAAGAAAATCATAAGGGGCAATGAAACTATGGACTAAAGTAGACTTATTATTAGTTTAGTAATAGAAGAACTTGTAACATTGATATAAATACAGTGGTCACCAGAGGTTCTGAGAGGAGGGATAGGGAAAAATAAGTGTGATGTGGGGCATTTGTGGGCCGTTCGAATTGGTCTGCATGATATTGCAATGACAGATACAAGCCATTATACATTTTGTCAAAAGCTACAAAATTGCGCAGTACAAAGTGTAAACCATGATGTAAACTATAGACCGTAGTTAACAGCAATGCTTCAATATAGGTTCATCAGTTGTGACAAATGTATGACACTAATGAAAGATGCTATTAATGGGGGAAGTGCGGGGGGGGAGAAGGGGAGGTAAATGAGAATCCTCTATATTTTTGATGTAACATTTATGTAATCTAAAGCTTCTTTACCAATAAAGAAAAAAAATACAGTAGCTTAAAGTTAAATATTCTCCAAAATAAACTTCATCTCAAATTAGAGAACTTAAAGAAGGGTCTTGATTGTCCTTATAAAATGATCTTAATACATAATATTTTCTGAAGTCAAAATCTGTATCTTGTGACAGGTAATGCTATATTCTGGTTGATCCCATGATAACCTATTAAAGTTCTTATATAATCTATTTGATACTCTTAGAACAGCCTAGCACATAATGAATACTCAATAAATATCTTTGTTATTGTGTTTATTTTTGCTATTTTTTAGAACCTACATGGGAATAAGCAGTTGTCTTGAACCTCCATGGCTTGTATCTACATTTGCCACAATCATCACGAGTGAAACCACAATCCAAGAAAAGTCTGGGTGCAAATTTTCAGGTTATTGGTTTCTATTTTGTAAATAATTTGTGTTAAAGAATGCATCAGTCAGATTTCATTTTCCAACTAATTTAGATAATAATCATAAATGTATGAATTAATATTAATGGAACTTCTTTGTTATACTTGTTTCTTATTTTAATAAGTTATAAACATCATTTTAAGTGAGTCTAAGCATAAACTATCTACTTTAATACTTCTTCTAAACTGCATGAAATACATAAAATGATTCACTGAAAAAAATCTGTAAAAATCCAGATAATAAATAATTCCAGGCCTTGTGGGCTACATATGGTTTTTGTTGCATATTCTTTTTCTTATTTATATTTATAACTATTTAAAAATATCCCATAATTTGGCCCATGAGCCCTAATTATGCCTTACATCATTGCTTTTTTGCTGTTTATTACATTTCTGGAAGGTAAGTTTTAAAAATTCCCAAAATATTTTTACACTTAAATTATTTTCCTTCAATTATTTAATAATCATAATTTAACTTCCATGAATATATATTATAATGCATTATATTAGAAGAAATAACTTCTTTCTTGTTCTATATCTCTGCCTCCAACTCATCTATTCTTTCATGTTAAGAAAGTTTCTTAGGGACATGTAGTCTCCATATTGATTATAAAGTCAATTTTCTTTATCCTTTATGCTCTGTTTAATATTTTATGACAGCAATATATAATTTTTTTTCCAATTTACTTAATTCAAGTTACTTGTATAAGCATAATTGATAATTATTAGGGCTTTGTCTTTGAAAACATAGTACATTTCTTATTTGTCAAATTACTTCTTTGTCCTTAGGCAATTTACTCATTAACTTCTCATTTTGAATCATGAATTGTTCATACTTGCATTTTTCTCATCAGTTAAGGCAAATGGCAACATTGACACATTTTCTTCCACATTTCATCTCTCATGTTACACATTTTTACTTTCAAGAAGGTCTCTTTGTATATATAGCAGATCATCTATAAATCTAAAATTTGGGGAAACAAAAAGGAAGCTATTTAATCAGAACAAAGTAAGGGAAGTGAACATGGGTTTTATAAAAATCAAGGTGGAAGGAAGAAAATTAAAGGAAAAATATGACAAAAAATATAGTAAGCACAAGATGAAGAAAAAGATCACTGAAAATATTAGATATGAGAAGCTGTTTTAATATCATCATTACTCTAGGTCCTTTAAATATATTGCTTCATTTAACCAAAACTACAGTATAATAAAGAAGGTATTTAATTCTAATTTTATAGATAAAAACAAATTTATACATTTTATTAAGAACAATAGAGATTAAATGCCAGGTGTACTAGAATGCAAAGTTCATAGAGTGTCATGTTACTGCAGTTATCCCTTCCACGCGGTGACTTTCCCCATTGCAGTTTTGGTATATCACTGGCCAGGGCAAAAAATTAACTGGGAATTTGGGGAGATTTGCATAAGCCTCAGATGATACACAAAGGCCAGCAGATGACACCGAAAAAGTTTAGGGAATTTCAAATGTTATTTTTTAAAATGGTTTGTTGTATATGCAGTATGTTCAGTACTAGTCTTCTTAAATTTATTTCATTTTTTTAAATTTTCATATTTATTTTGTATTTTTTATTTCTTTTTCATGCAGTATTTTTACTCAACATTAACCTAAATACAGCCGATGACACAATACTTAAGACAAATTTCACAGTAAGTTACTGTAAACACCCCATAAAAGAAAAAGAAAAAGAAAAAAAATCAGACTTATTCTCTTATATGAAGAGAGGGCCAAAAATTTTTGCTTGTGTTTTCCAGATCACAGGGGCTCTGCACCTCCAACCCTTGCAATGTGGTAAGGATAACTGTATATTATCTATTTTTTAAAAAAATAGGGAAATTACCTGAAAAGTTTTATACATTTTAATTGACATGAATTAGCACAATATGAATTAATTTCATAAATTCACTGCATAGATTCTAAACATTATGGAAAGTATAATGAAGAGACTGAGAATTGTAAATGGTGTAGACAAATATGCAGTTTTATGTCTAGGAACACGTGCTTATCATGGTAAGTACACTTGATATTAGAAAATGACTTATCAAATATCCGTTCAGTAAATATGATGATAACGACTTTGTCTTAGTTTGCTAAAGGCTGCCAAGGCAGTAAACCAGAAATAGATTGGCTTTTACAATGGGGGTTTATTGGCTTGCAAGTTTACAATTCCAAGGGTGAGGAAAGTGTCCAAATCAAGGCATCATCAGAAGATGCTTTCTCCCAGAGCTGCAGCTGTCGGCAATCAGGTACATGGTGGTGTCTACTCATCTTTCCCCTCTCCTGCAGGGCTCATTGCTTTCAGTTTCCAGCTTCTGTAGCCTCCTCTCAGCTGCTATGATTCTTGATTTCAGCTTCTGACTTCCAGGGCCTACCTCTCAGCTTCTAGGAGTTTTCCTCGGCATCTCTGCATGTTTCTCCCATTTATACAGGACTCCAATGACAGCATTAAGATCCACCCTGGGTCATGCAATCTAATTAAAGGCCTTTAACTAAAGTAATTTAATCAAAAATTCATATAATTTATTTTATGACTAAAATTGAACCATGCCATATGTTTCAAAAATCAATGCCATGTAAAAGGTAAATATTCACAAATACATGGATATATAAATATATATTATTTACAGTATATTTGATATGAGGATAAAGTGAGCATTTATTTTTTATTACATATTTTGAATATTCTTTATTTTTAAAGTACCCTCATTATTGAACACTCTGAATATTTCTAGTTTCTGAAATTTCAAGCAAGACTGCAACAAATAAATTTGTATAAATGTTTAAAAATAAAAAATATTAAAAAAAAAAACCGTCCCTCTTACAATGGTTTACATGCACAGGAATGGATTAGCTTTAAGGATATGATCTTCTGGGGACCACCCAGCTTTAAAACTGTCACAAATATCTTCTGACTGTGAATCTTGTGCTGGTACACAATAGGTATTAGGATTGGCTCATTTATGTGCTTAATATAGTCAGAGTAGCAACACCTCTATCCACTTTCAATTACTTTTCTCCTACTTTCTTACTACATTATCTCCATACAGCCACTGACATTCAATGGGCTTTCATTTTACTGGGAATTAAAATGTAACAGATCAATTACAACTATAGAGGTAAATTATTATAACTTTATGAGAGCATGCTGATAGGTAATGGTTTGTTTAAACTCCAATACAATCAGACATTTTTTTCTTTGGCATTTTTGGATTAGGAAATGAAATAAATAATATACATTTGCACAATTGCAATTTGATCTTGTAAAATAACCAGTACCTTCCAAAATATATAATTACCTTAGAACAGGTTTTGGCAAACATTTTGTGTAAGGAACTTATTTAAACAGATTTCCATAATTTTTTATTGAATAAATTAAAATTATAATTAGTAATAATTAAGTATATGAAATACAGATCCACTAAAAATAAATTGTTTAGGGGGCAATAGTATTTTGCTTAATTAGGATTCCTAGTTGGCATTCTTTATCTTCAAAATTTACTGTAAGTCCTGTTAATGTTGATCTGTAATGATAATCTCAAATATTTCATCTTTGAAAATGTCTTAACACTGATAATTACTGCCAAATATTGATATCTGTCCATGGGCATATTTTTCTAATTTATCATATAAATTGCTTGAAATGCACTTATAGAATTCTATGAGAGTTTTCTCCTGAGAGTTTTGACAAATAGATTATGATTTGTTGCCATCGTTAATTATTTGCTGCTCAAGTTTTCTCAGATTTAACAAATGGGAGTATACTTCAAGCTGTGCCCATTTGAGCCTTTCCTTGCTTTTAGAAAAACAATATATTCCACAAATTTTTTTATTTTTTCCAGGCCTCAGTCCTAAAATCAGCCATTTCTCAATGAAGCCCTAGTTTCTTTTGGTAGATAATAGTATTTAGAAGCCAAGATCTGTGTGAAAGATATGCTCATTGCTATTGGAATGTCAGTGCTATCAGGCCTTCTCTGCAGACAGAGCTAAATAATATGAATATAAATATGTAATATAATGTATAAATATAAATATATGAATATATATAGGCAGATACACATAAACATGCACATTTATATTGTAAGTATTTTATATCCATTTTTTTGCACTTATATCATATATAGGTTCCTTCCACCTTCTTTTTGGGTTCTGACACCATGATGGCTAGGTCTCTTCATATAAGCCATCTTTACCACATTCAGGGTCTGACAACCTGTGCCAAGCCACCTTCATTTGGGAGTGTCCCTTCCTGCATTTTTCCTCTGCCACCCTTCAATGTACATGCATATTCTCTTCACCTCTCTCAGACCATGAATGCCCCCAACAAAGGATGCCCTTCTCATCCCACCTGGACACTGACACCCAAAACTAAGCTCTTGACTCCACTCTATATAGCCTACACAGATACAAAGAGTAAGTGTACCCATCTGGTTTAGATTGCTAAGCTGCTGAAAACAGATACCATAAAATGCATTGGATTTAACTATGGTGATTTATTTGCTTACTTATTTACAGTTTGGAAGCCATGAAAATGTATGAATAAAGTCATCATCAAAGTTGATGCTTACTTCCAGAAGACTGGCTGTTGGTCATCCTGGACTCCTCTGCCACATGGCAAGGCACATAGTGGTATCTGCTGGTCTTTCCCTTCTCTTCTGAGTTTTATTACTTTCAGCTTCCTGCTTCTGTGGCTTTTGTTCTCTTCTTCCATATTCATCCTATTTATAAAGGATTCTAGTAAAAGGATTAAGACACACCCTGGGCTATACCTTAACTGAAGTTATCTAATCAAAAAGACCTACTTATAAAAGGTATACACCCATAGGAATGGATTAGCTTTAAGGACCTGATTTTCTGAGGTAAATACAATTTCAAACCATCACACCATCTATGAACATGGCCTCATTATCATTCTTGGGCTCTGACTCCTTGCATCCGGCCATCACAACACTTCATGGACAGTCAACCACCCACGCATCTCACACTGCTTGGTTTATAACACCGATGACAGTCTGGGTCCTCAGGGTTGAGTGAATACCTTATGTCCATTGTTCTCTCTCTTACTCTCAGATTTGGCCTCCTGTTCCTCTTCATGTCACCACACTCCTCTCTTCCTGATGTTGCCTACACCCTTTTCTGCACTTAGTGAGTTTAAGATTGAATTTTTCAGAGAGAGAAGGGATGGCAAAGAGGAAAAGGAGGAGCTTCACATCATTTAAAAAGTATTAATTTACTAAACTTTCTTTCCCTATATACTGCATTTCTCCTTTATACTTCATCCTGGGAGAAAGGGGAAAAAGGGTTCTCATCTATTTTCAGTGTTTCAACACTCACTGAATTTATTGATAAAACTCCAAATTACATTGTTAGATAAGAGTTCATTGCCCAAGCTTCCCATTTTAAAAACCAAATGTCAGTTTCATATCACTATCTAGAAATACCAGGAAATTTTCAAATTGTTAAAAATTAAAATCATAATTTTCCTCCTAGCTTATCTCAGATGTTTCTTAGTACATATAATGGAACCATAACTTACACAGTCACCCAAACTCTGAGATTCTTTGGCCCATCATTGGTACATTAAGCAATACCTATCTTCACCCTTATGGCATAAGGTGATTCCTATTTAACATGTCTTTTATCCAAATATTTTCTCTTTTCTTACATATATCATTCAATGGCTTAAATTTGTCCAAGGACAAGAGGCAAAATCAAGATTTAAATCCAGATCTCTCAAGTGCTACAGACTGAGTTCTTAAAAATTATACTATACTGTCACTTCTTTGCTTGGGCCTAATGGACTCTCTAATTTTATCTCTTGATGTTTTGTACCTTTCATTTTTGAATTAGACTTACTTATTGTAACATTTACACATGATATTGACACTTTCCTCATGCCCTCTCCAAACTCAGGGATCATTTTCTACACAAACTGCCTTTGTAATTTAAGAATAATTTACCATCTTGATTTTTAATGATGGATTAAATTTCTTTTCTCCAAGAATATATTGTGAACTCCTTGAAAGCAGACTGCAATATACAATCTTATCTGATATAGCTGTAATAAAATCTCTGGTTTGTAGTAGACTCTGGCTTGTCACTTTGTAAATAAATTGTTCTTTACTAATATCTATGGCAATCAGTATTTCTGTGTTGTTGTTTTTTTTTCACACTTAACTACTTGGCCGGCCAGTTTGTATTTAATGACAGTTTAGTCTACTTTTACAGAATGTTCTTCAAAATATTTCTTAGCTTTCCAGACTTTCACTTACATTTTGAAGACTCATATGCAGACTCCTTCCTTCCTCATTAATTGAGGGATTAAACAAATTAATGAATGACCTTATAGTAATTTCTCTGACTTTGAAATAAATGGATGAATTTTCAAATGACCAAGATTTGTTATCTTAGTGTCTTGAGGGAATTGATTTCATTTTATGTTATTTAATTTCATTTTTGAAATTAATATCTTAGAAACAAAACTGGTATGATTTTATTAATATATGTCTTTTGTCACTTACTTGTATATAACATTAACAACAAGCTTCTGAAGTTTTAATATTGCTATTGCTATATTTGAATTGATAAAACTGAACCTGAAGAGGTAATATTATTGACCAGAATCACACAGTAATTATCCAAACCAGTACTATTTGGCTTTAAATTTCAATTTCACTATTCCAACCAACTCATATTTGAGGGAACAAAAATCATGTGCCTGAAACTGTGCCTTATCATTATTATTATTTCACACAAGCAATTAATAGATCCAATAAATTAGGATTGACAAATTAGCAAATAAAAATATAGAATAGTAAGCTATATTTTATGGCATATCTTTGAAATAAAAATTGATACATTGTTTATCTGAAATTCAAATTTAACTAAGCATCCTGCATTTTATCTGGCAACTTGAAATAAATACAATTGAACAGACATTTTCAAAGTTTGGAGAATATCTGTCAGTGAATACTGTTGGTGTTTGATGGGAAGAAAAGAAGCAAGGAAGAAAGGAAAGAAAGAAGGGAGGGAGGGAGGGAAGGAAGGAGGGAAGGAGCAAAATAAGGAAGGGAGGAAGAGGAAGTCTGAAAGAACTGAAAAAAGACAAAAAAAAACAAGGATTAAATGATATTAAGGGAATCTCTGAAAATAAATTTTTAAAATCCATTAAGTGTTAACACAGAAATAATATAATTTCTTCCTCTGATTCCTGCAAAAGTTTAACAAATTATATACCTGCAAATATTCAGCCCACCCGTGTCAGTTTGCCAGCCTGCCATGGCAAATACCACAATGGGAATTTATTGTCTCCTGATTTCAGAGGCTTGAAGGTTTGCTTCCTTCTGGGGTCATTAGCACTCCGGTGATGAATTGCCTCAATCCTTGGGGTTTCTTGGTTTGAATTTTTGCCTAACAAGTGATATCCTTTCCTTACTCACTCCTGTGACTTCTGAGAGGTCTTTATAAGGCCTCCAATAATCCAGATTAAGACCTATCCGCCTTCATTCAATTGGGCCACACTGTAAATAAAAATAAATTCAAGAGGTCCTATTTACAGTGGGTTAACATTACCCAGGAATGTGTATTAAGATTGAAACCATGTTTGTTAGGGTACATAATTCAACCTACCACACTACCTAAAAACGGAATGAGTCAAAACTCATACTTCCCAAGTTTTACCAATATCCCTGGCCATTTTTCTTACGCCTTCTACTAACGTCTTTCCTTCTTATACTATGCTACCTACAGTGTTATTATTTGGATCATCTCCATTCTCTTCTTTGGGAGAACATTGAGGGATGCTTACTTATATCTTTCTATAAGCTTGTATCTCAGTTGGAGGTCTTAGTGTGATTACTTGCTCAGTGACTTTGCACTTAAAACACCAGATGTGTTGAACGATTTCAGTATATTTGCATTAAGATCACCTGCTTTATAACTTGTAGAAATTGGTTATGCTTTATTTGCCATGTTTAAAATTACAAATGTCTTTTTTAAAATACATTATATGCATGTTGCCCTACAAATTTAGATGATTAAAATCTTTTTACTGTTAATAATTAATTTATTAGAGTATGATGTCACCTTCACCGACTGGCCAATTTTGTTGTTTGAAAATGAGCCTTATAAAGAAAATTTAACATTTCTTCTTGAAATCCAAATATGAAGTATCTTCTTTTCTTTCCAGAAAAATAGCTTGGATTTGTAATGGAATAATAGTTATTTCTTGATATTGTTTTATGATTAAACACAATTATCAGAAAGATCAAACTAAAAAAATTAGAAATTCAGAGTATTGAATTGATATGTCCTGTTATCTTGGGGTACAAAGAATAGCAAACATAGCAAAATATATTCTGATTATAATTTTAGAATTTCTATCAACTATGTGTTTCTGAAACAATCATTTAACATCTCCTAGGTTCAGTTTTAACATCTATGCAGTAAGATTTTTTAATTAATTGATTCTACATTTCTTTTCCATCTCAATTAATTTTGTGATATTAATGATGATTTTACTTTTGCACATTTTTTGTTTAATCTCATCAATGTAAATAATTTAGGGCCTTATATATATTAATTTTAGCTCTGAATTTATCCAATGTATCTTGCAGCAATTCAAAATACATTTAACAAAGAACAAGGAGCACTTGGAGAAGCCCTTTAAAACCCTGGATCTCACTTTTCTCATCTTTAAGTGACTATGGTTGTGTTGGATTTGACATTTAAGGTCCCTTCCAGAACCATAAATAAACTAGAGAAAATATGTGGTTGCCAACAACACTTTGTTTTGTGCTGCATAGAGAGAGTCATTAAGTACAAGAACAACAAGAAAGAAATGATCCACACAGAGATGATGTGGACTACCTTAAATCTGAGGTTCATAAAATAACTGAAGGAAAGTTATGTGCTTGAGATGATTCTCAAGGCATACATGGAAAATTATAGATGCCATGTCATTTTTGCACTGGTTAAACAAACAAAAGCATTAATTAGAATCATAAAACTTCTCCAATAGAGAAAATGCTACTATTTAGCTCCTGAAAATGGTAATTTCACCTACTCTTATTTTTCTGTGTATTTTATTGGACAGGCTTCCTTATGGTTCCATATACATTTAAATCTAGGTTTTTAAGAGTTTTTCACAGGCTTTTCCTTTTGAGAATACTACATCACTCAATGGAATAAACAGTGTTTCTAAAACAAAATATTCCCAATTATGTATTTCTCATAACAAAAGAAAAATGTGTTCCTATTTAAAATCATACATGAGTGATAATTTAATAATCACCTATTTATTTTTATTCAACAATTATCATGTTAGTCTTATTTTTGTTCAAGTCTATTTTCTTCATTTGCTTCTGAGACAGCTTGTACCATGTCTTCTCCTTTATGTACCAAATAACCCAAGATTGGTTTTAGTAAAATATTTGAATTCAAGTGCTTTGGCCCATTCTTCTCTCCTTTTTAAAGAGATCATTCATTAATCCAATGGAACAATACATCCATAAGGATAAGTAACTACATGCTTCACATTAAAACTCTTGACATCATTGTTTCTGTGATTCCGGTTCTGACAGTAAGCTTGTGCTAAATATCCATGAAGTTGATTATCTTCATTCCTGAAGAAAACTTTTGTATTTTTAATAATTAATAGTGTTTAATAGTTTTCTTCCAAAATATTATCGAATTAACCTCATAGTGTGAAGTCCTGAGTATCTCAGGATTTCAGACTAGGCTCTCCTATCCTAGCCCTATCTCTTAGTCTTATATTAATTTCATCCATGAAGCCAATTTAAAAATAAAAATTTAAACCATATTAAATCTACAAAATGAAAAATCAATCTTTATCCACTCTTCCCATAAAGTAGAGACAATCTGTGTTAACACTTCACACTACTTTTTGTGGGTATATATTCTGTTTTATTAAATTGGAATAATAAATCACTTCATAACTTCACCTCACTTTCCACCAAATGCAAAATGGTAACAAATGAGAAAATGGGAAGACTAAGAAAAAGATATCCTGAATTACTAGTTTTAAAAATAACATTAGCACTATATGTAATGAATGATTCTAGTGCCATTTGACATTTATTGATTTAAAGGTTGCATATAATATAATGAAATAATGAAATCTTTTATAAAAAATATAAATAAAAAATCCTAATTTTTTGTTTCATTAACATTTTAAAAACCATATTTGTTTATAATCAAGGAAATTACTAAATTTGTCATTTGAGAAATTATTTTTGATACATACTCTATACAAGATTCTAGCAGTTATTGAAAGAACATTAAAAGAAATACATGATATACTTACAAACCTCACTGACACATAAATCAGTTGACAGTTTACATGTAAGACAGAAACAAGAACACACTATTTGTTTTTATTAACAAGTATTAAAAATATGCATCATATAAATCAAACTCACCAAATGTTCACTTGATTAATTAAATGATCAAAATGATCAATGTATTAAACATTTATTAGCTCACAATTTTTGGTAGATCTGGAATCCATAGAACTGGATAATGACTAGAGATTGGAGGAATTGTGAGATACTTGATAATAAAAGCCTATATTGCCTTAAAGAAACTTTTAGCAGAAATATGGATGCTAAAGGTGATTTTGAAGAGATCTTAGAAGGCAATGATTAATGTGTTATTGGAGGAAAGGTGATCCTTATAAAGTAGCAGAGAACTTGACTGAATTATGTCACAGTGTTAGACTGAAAGTAGAACTTATAAATGATTAATGTCAACAATAGCTGAGGAGATTTCCAAGCAAAGTGTGGAAGGCACAGGATATTTTCTACTTACTGCTTATAGTAAGATGTGAAAAGAAAGATAAACTTGAGGACAGAACTGTGAAACATAAGGGAACTAGCACTGATGACTTGGAAATTTTTCAGCCTATCCAGACAGCATGCTCTGAGACGAGGACCAGACAAGGCTCAATCAGGGCCCTCTTGGAGGTTCAGGGAATAAGTCTCTAGAAAATAGGGCTCCAGGTAAGGGTAAGGAGGAACTGAGCCTTGATAAAGACATTAGGTGTATCACATGGATCCAATCAACCATCACAGAAGAAGGCAGGAATGCAGATGCAGTTATCCAGGAAGGATTTATGTTTGTGTGATGGCTTGGGCCCTTGTGAACTGCATGGAAGACTGACAAAGAGCCTGAGAATTTTGTATACACAAAAACCCTGTCAGACTGGACTACAAGGGACAGGTGGGATGAAATGAAGGAAGAATGATCCCAAGGACAGAAACATGGTTGCAGAGTACCACCTTGGGCCAAGAAAGAGGGGTTAGCACCCCAGCATTTGGAGGGCTCCAACACAACCAGGTGTTTGGAAAGTGTTGGCTCACCCTGGGATTCGGGAAGAGAGTGGCCACCACCCTTGTGCTTGGACAGGGTGGGGCTTCTGCTCCAGCAGGCCTGGAAGACAAAGCTTTGTGCAACAAATTAATCTCAGATCTTAAAATTTATTGGAATTTGCCCTGGTGAGATTCAGGCTTGTTTGGTAACTGTGACTCTGTTTTCCTCAATTTCTCAATTCTGGAATTGGAATAACTATCTTATGTCTGTACAACCATTGTGTGTTGGAAACAGATAACTTGTTTTCTGTACTTGTTTTCCAGGTTCACAGAGAGGAATTTGACCTCAGGACAGACCACATCCATAACTGATTTAGATGAGATTTTGTACTTAGAGTTGTTACTGAAATGGCTTAATGCTTCTAGGAAATTGAGATGGGATGAATGCATTTTGCATATGGGAATAACATGTCTTTCTAGGAGCCAAAAGGTGAACTATTGGGGACTGAATCATGCCTCCCACAAAAACAAGTTTAAATACTAGCCCCAAGTCCTATGAGTATGAACTCCTTTGTAAATGGGATCTTTGAAGATCCTTTAAAAGTGAGGTCAAATTGAAACAGGGCAGCCCATATGTCTGGAATTCTTATAAGTAAAGGAAATTTGGAAATGGATGTAGAGCCAGATAGGAAACTATAGTTCACAGATTGCAGTGAGACAAGGACAGACATTTAGCCACCACCAGATCACTAAAGACCTCAGAGAAAGCATTGCCTGTTGATGCCTTGATTTTGGATTTCTAGCCTCCAAAATAAAGGTACAATAAGTTCCAGTCGTTTGAGCTAACTAGTCTATCATAATTCTTATAGCAGTCCTGACAAACTAAGTACCCCAAAATGACAGAATTGCTGGACAGATTGACAATTTCCCTTATAAACTTTCTTCTAGGTGACTATTTTATTGCCATTGATTTCTTGTTTAATTTCCTGCATAGTTTAATATGTATGTATGTATTTATTTAATCCTACAATTTCTCATTACTACCAAGTTCAAAAAAATAGGTTTCATATTGAAAAAAATAAAAACTCACTAATATTTAGAAGTCATTTTCATTTTCTCCAATATTTTTTTCTGAAGATTTTACATTTTCAACTTAGAAACATTGTCCCTCCAAATAAAGACAAATTTCTCATAATAAAGTAAATGGTCAGAGAAAATGCTCAAAAGCAGATCTCTATTACTGTATATTTGTAACACTAATGGTTCACTTTGCTTAAAATTATGTTTCTTACACTATCCATATTCAACAAATTTCCATTTAATTTAATTATTAATTATAAATGCACATATTATGTTATTATATGAAAGAGCTTGAATGATATTATTTTGCTCATATTGTTATTGATGGCATTCTGTATATCAGTATAACAAATCACATTAAAAAATATATACTTTCTATGAAAAGAAAATATTACTTATGTTTAGGGAAAAATCCACCAGAGTCACATAAAACATATTCTACTATCTATAATATCTTTGCAATTTATCATGAATTTGAAGATATAAGTATATTTGAAGAAATGTAAGCTTATGAAATTTATTTATTCCAATGTTACTTTAAATATAAATTTATTATTTTAGCAGCTGAAATTTCTTCATAGATAAAGAAACACAGAGTACCAATCATATATCATTTAGTATCTTATTTACACAATTTACTCATGAGAAAAGACATAAACTTGAAGGTAAATTAACTAAATTTAATTCCCTTTTGCTTTTCAAATATTTACCTAGAAAGAAGTCATATAATCATTAGCACTGAATTAGTGTATAGGACCTGTGGGGGTGAAATTATTTTGCACCCCAAACAAACATGGACTAATTATCTTTTTGAAGGATTTCTATTGATATATAACACTGAGTCATCTTCCAGCCAGCAGGATATTGGTAGCTTGGACCACCTTCACTTATTTTCCCATTGATCTCCTAAGTATGTGATATTCATCTAACATGTTACTGAATTTCTGACATAAATATTTTAATTAAATAATAATTCAATGCAAAAGAACCTACATGTAATATTCAATGAGTCGGATTTTATCTTTAAAAAGAAGTTCAAGGGAGAAAATAAGGTAAAATACAAATTTACTTTACCGCCTTAATTGAGAGATTGAAATTTAGAAGTTTTTAAAGGTTTTACTCAATTATGTTCTTTACTAAAAAGTTACTTTGATTTCCTAATGCAGAACATTACTAATTCAATTACATTTTAGATTAAATCCAGGTTTATGATATAAGTGAATATCCCATGAAATAAAATTTATACCTGATTTCATAAAATAACCACATCTGATAAGAGACTTGAACTGCATGTGATTATACTGAAACACAAGAATGATAGCATTTATTACTCTTTAGTCGGTATGACAATATTTTCTATGTTCTATAGAAGATAGAATAGTGGTGACAGCGGTCCAGAATATACTATTAATGATTCTAATAACTAATTAGTATATATAATACTTTATATTATATATCATATTATATTATATTAAATATGAATATATTATATCACTAATTATGTATCATCTAGAAGGTGCATTTAATTCAGTAATCAAGACATGGCATAAAATTTCAGGTTGAAATCTCAGGATTTTAGATGGTGTCATGATTAAATCATGCCCCCTACAAAGTTATGCTGAAGTGTTAACTCTTAGTCTTGTGGCTATGAATCCATTTGTAAATAAGATCTTTGAAGATGCTATTAGTTAAGGTGATGCCAAACTGAATCAGGGTGGGCTTTATTTCAACATGACTAGAGGAAATTGGACACAGGTGGAGACCATACTGGAAGAGAAAAGACCAGGGGACAGAGGCAGAGATTGAGTTATGATTTGCTGGTAAGCCACCACCAGAGCACTACAGACTTCAGAGAAAGCATGGCCCTGCCCAGACCATGATTTTGTACTTCTGCCTTCCAAACTGTGAGAAATTACTCTTGTTTAAGCCAACTAGTCTGTGATAACTTGTTATAGCAACCTGGAAAACTAAGGCAGATTGTTGGTCTTGGGGGAGGATTGATTCTAAAATATGCATGTCACAGAACTTAGCAAAGTTTGGGATCAGAGTAGTTAGGAAGTTCATGTGTTGGTCATGTGTTGGAATCATGAGCAGAATTATATTACTCATCATGTTAAATCATCCCTCTTGCCATAATTATAATATCTGCAACAATACTTTTGAATTTATACTATTTCTGATCATTACACTTAATAATTAGAATTCTGGGTAAGAAACACCTTCCTTTTTGCAATGGATGTGAAATACTACCTCCCAAAATAGGCAAATCAGCTTAAGGTTGCAGAACTATGATATCATTTATATCTCATCAAAGATAACTGTTAGGCACGTATCACAAGAGTAGAGAGAATGATTCATTATCTTTTTTCATTAAAAAATAAGGATATCACTCATACATGAACACATATATACAAAAATATGTACAAATTATGAAAGAACATCATCAGAATATTACTAACTATAGTCCATATCTTACATTTGGTGTATTTCTCCCCTAACCCACTGTATCATTAACACTCTGTATTAATATTATATATTTAGTATAATTCATGAGAGACTTTTCTCATATTTCTTGTTAACCACAGTCCATCTTCCACCACAGGATTCATTGTGTTATATAGCCCCATGCCTTGAACAATCCATTCAAATTGTACACTCGGTGGCTCTCAATTTCATCACATATTTTTCTGTCATCAACTCAGTCAATTTTAGAATGTTTACATTACTGCAAAGGGAAACTCCCATACCCCCTATTGTTGACCCTTAGAATTTATATATCTTCTTTGTCATTGCTGCAAAAATATTACAATATTACTGTTAACTATTACCCATGTTACATTAGTTGTAATTTCCCCATGTATCACCATATTCTTAACACTTTGTAAAAGAAGAAAATATTTATATTTATAGTATTAATCACAATCTTCATCCACCACCAAAATCACTATGTTATATCTATCCTAGATTATTAGATTATTCTCTAGTTTCCTTTCAATTGACATTTACATCCACAGACTACCCCTTTTCAGTCACAATCACATTTATAAATGAGCAGTGTTTGTTTTACACACTGTAATGTGTTACCATCTACTATATTCATTTCCACAGATTTACAATAAACCTTATTAAAAATTCTACAAACATGAAGCATCAGCTCCCATTCTCAACATACATTCTATCTCAAGTAACCTATACACAATATCCAAGAAAGAAAAACACATCCCAAATAGAATAAATCTAAGTGGCCCTATACCTAGACACTGTCTATATAGAATGTCAAATACCAGAGATAGAGAATTCTGAAAGCTGCAAGAGAAAAGCATTCATTGCATACAAGGGATGATCAATAAGACTAAGTGCCAATTTCTCATCAGAAACCATGAAGGCAAAAATACAGTGGTATAATATATTAAAGTTAATAAAAGAGAAAACCTGCCAGCCAAGAATTCTTTATCCAAGAAAAACTGTTCTTCAAAACTGGGAATGACTTTAAAGTCTTCACAGATAAAAACTGAGAAGGTATATTACCAAGAGACAGGATTTACAAGATATACTAAAGGGAGTGCTGCAATCTGAAGGGGAAAAAACAGGAGAGACAGGCCTGGAGAAGAGTGTAGAAATGAAGATTATTAGTAAGGGTAAATAAAAGGACACAAAGACAGATAATAGTAGGATAGAAAAATGGAAAGTCCAAAGATATAATTGATGAAGTCAATAATGTCTTTACAGTAATAAAATTGAATGTTAATGGACAGAACTCCCCAATCAAAAGACACAGACTGGCAGAATGGATAAAAAAATATTCAGCCATCTACATGCTATCTAAAAGAGACTCACCTTACATGCCAGAACATAAATAGGGTGAAAGTGAAAGGCTGGAAAAATATATTCCACACAAATAGTGATAAAAGAGCTGGAGTAGCTACACCAATATTGAACAAAATAGAATTAAAATGCAAAAGTGTCTAAGAGATGAAGAAGGACATTATATGTTAATAAAAGGAACAATTAATCAAGAAGAAATAGCAATAATAAATATGTATGCACTTAATTAGGTTGCTCCAAAATCATGAGGCATACACTGGCAAAATTGAAGGAAAAAATAGATGTTTCTACAATAATAGTTGGAGACCTCAATCACTCTCATCTTTGGATAGAACATCTGGACCTAGGATCAATAAGGAAACAGAGAACTTGAATAATATGATAAATGAACTAGACCTAACAGACATATATAGAGCATTGCACCTCAAACAACAGGGTAAACATTCTTCTCAAGTGCTCATGTCTCTTTCTCCAGGATACACTATATGTTGAGTCACAAAACAAGTCTCAATAAACGTCAAAAGTTTGAAATCATACAAAGCAGTATCTCTGATGACAATGGATGAAGCTGAAAATCTATAATAGTTGGAGAAAAGAAAAACCCACAAATATATGAAGGTTAAACAACACATTTTTTAAAAATCAGTGAGTCAAAGAAGAAATTGCAAGAAAAATCAGTAAACATCTTCAGACAAATGAAAACAAGATCACAACATATCAAAACCTATGGGATGCAGTATAGGCAGTGCTAAGACAGGAATTTATAGCCCTCAATGCTTACATTAAAAAAAAAAGAAAGAGCTAAAACCTAGTTGAATTTGGGGGCAAAAACATATGTTGAAGCCCCTAGCTCCATTACTTCAGAATGTAACATTATTTGGAAATAAGGTAATTGCAAATGGAGATAATTAAGATGAGGTCATACTGAAGAAGGTTAGGTCCTTAATCCAATATGACTGGCATCCCTATGGGAAAGGAGAATAGACAATAACACAGAGGGGAGAATTCTTTGGGACTACAGAAGTGGAGATTGAAGTACTACTGTAGCAAGGCAAGGGATTGCAAGGATTTATGGAAATTCACCAGAATCAGGAAACGGCAAGAAAGCTTTCTCTCCTACAGGTTTCTTGGAAACACAGCCCTGCTGACCCCTTGATTTCAGACTTTTAGCCTCCAGATCTGTGAGATAATTTTTTGCAAGTGTATTAAGCCACCAAATGTGTGGTATTTGTTACAGTAGTCCTAAGAAACTGTGATGGGCAACCTATAAAATGACTCACAATGTCCCTTGTCCTGTTATTCACAACTTTATGTAATTCTCTCTTCTTGACTATGGGCTGAATTCGGTGACTTCTAATGAAGAGAATATGCAAAAGAAATGTCATATTACTTTTGAGATTAGGTTAAAAGGATTCTGTCTCCCTTTCTCCTTCAGGGAAACAAGCTGCCATGTTGTGGGTAGCCCTATAGAGAGATCAACATGGCAAAGATACCCAGCAAGGACCTGAGGCCTGTCAACAGCCACTTTGGTGAACTTGGAAGTGAATCCTCCTCTAGTCAAACATTGTGAGAAGCCTGGAAGCAAAGGCATTCAACTAAGCCATGCCTGGATTCCCAACCCACAAAAACTATGAGATAATAAATATTGCTGTTTAAAGCCACTAACTTTTCAGGTAATTTTTTACACAGCAGTAGATAAATATTACACCTGATAATAGGTTTCCTGGCATTCTTTAGAAATAATATATGAAAAACTACAAGAAGAAAAAAACTTAGATATGCATAAAACATAATGTATTAGACACATTAAATCATGTGAGAAATCCAAATAGAAAGCATATGTTAATTTTCAAACAATCATATATGGAATAATACTTTCCAGATTATTTCACTATCAAAGAATAAAGTAAAATGAATATATAATTAAAGTCAACATAGCTAGTATCTCCTTATGAAAATTTTTCTACCTATCTAGTACAATATCTATGAAGAGACAGAAAAATTTAAAAACAAAACAAATACAGAAACATTTGAATACTTCTCACATGCCAACTAAATAAAAATTGACCTGAAAGGCTAAAATCAAATGACACAGAAAGCTATACTCTAAACAGTTCATGCATTTCCATTGGAGACATTCAGTAACATATATTTTTACTTATTTCCAATTGTCTTACAATAGACTCTTAGAAGGTAATGAAAAATAAACAGTCTTCACATAATGCACAACACTCATGGTGCTGTTTCAAATTACTTATAATAAGTGGAGAAAATCTGAATATTTTTATTTCCCTGTGGATTATTTGAAACCATCTATTACCTGCCTTGTGTTTATGCATTACCCTGGCTCATAGTTTGGAAGAAAACTGTAGATCAGAAATATTTGTTGAATGAATTAACAAATAAGCAAAATACTTCTATTAAGGCTTATCTTTATCTGCATTCTTTTCATTTCTCTCTCTTTTTTTTAAATGTGATTATATACCTCATCTTGTCTAAAAGCCCTAATTATATGTATTTGTTAATCAATAAATGTTTTTCATCATTTGTTTTTGCTTTTGTCTTCTGTTGATTTTTAAATTAAATATATTGGTTTCCTAGATGCTAATACAAAATTTTTATAATTGGTTGGCTTAACAACAAGACTTTATTAGCTAATGGTTTTAAGGCTGGGAGAAACCAAAATTGAGGCATCAATCAACGTTTACGTTAATAAAATTTGTCCCTAATATATTATGAACCTTGAAAGCAGTGCTTTGAACTTTACACTCCCATATCATAATTCCTCATAACACAGTCAATTTAGCAAGTGTGCTTTAACATAGTAGAAGCTTTATGAAAGAGAGTATATGCAATGGTATCTGATAAACAATATTATACAAAAATTAATGTCCTCACAGTGTCATTTATAAATATTCTGCCCAGTGAATCCTTAGGTGAGACTGAAATAATAGTGGATGTTAGTAAAATTAATATTTCTGGTTGGAAACAATCTAATATGTAGTCTTTAGTGACTAAGAAACTTTTATAATATCTATTCTTTTTCTTGCATCTTCCCTTGCTAGAAAATACAGTGCCAGTACCTAATGCATTGTTCCCCATCCAGTGAACAGTAAATGCATGTAAATCAGACCATCCTAAGATGTTTTATCAAAAAATGCATTTTTACCACCGTATCACTGACTTTAAATTAAGGTAGATGAGAAAAATATGAGTATAGCCTTTCATGAAGGAAATATCTGATAAACATGAACAAAATAGAACTCCAATTCCAATTTTTCAGCTCTAAATTAGGTTTTAGTTCCTAACCTAATTTAGTATTCCATTTAGGTGGAAATAAGAAGATAACATATCAACTTTATTTCACTTAGTCTATTAAGATCCGATCTTATATGTGTAATGAGGACAAGACCTATTCAAACTCATAAAAATGGGATAGGGTAGAATAATCTTTTCATTTTGCTACTTGTCTTCATGACAGCACCATCTAGTAGGGACCTAGTAATTCCAAAACTCAATTCTTAAACTTGTAATATGAGGTTAAAACTCATATTATGGTAATGCTTTGAAACAGCTAATTTATCTGTTGTTGTAGAGATGACTTCAAAATTAACCTATCAAGAATATTGTGTAATTCTATTTCTCTTTTAAATATTCACTTATTGTTTCCTTTCCTTTTATTTAAGAAAAATAATCCACTTGACTAAAACTGAGTTTAATATACTTATGCTGCTCTTCCTTGAATAATATATATTGATACCTCTTGATGAAATTTACTTCAGTTTTTCCAGATCCATGAATATTTGTAAATGCAGTTGGATTTTTTTTTTTAGTAGGTACCAGGGATTGAACCCAGGACGTCATACATGGGAAGCAGGTGCTTAACCACTGAGCTATATCTGCTCCCCAATGCAGCTGAGTTTTATTCAATTGTATAAATTTCTATTTGTGGCATAATTGCAGTGTGACACAGAAAAACACACAGCAAATGGACACAGCGAGCACAAGCAGCAAGGGGGATAAGTAAATAAATAAATAAATAAATAAATAAATAAATAAATAAATAAATAAATAAA
>JAKSZT010054304.1:28938748-29068186 GCA_026826555.1 Tolypeutes matacus | reverse complement strand
AAATAAATAAATAAATAAATAAATAAATAAATAAATAAATAAATAAAATATTTAAAAATAATAATAATAATAAATTAAAGTTAATAATTCTATATGACATGAAAATGGCTTAAAATAAAGGGGAATGAATTTAAAGAATAACACTCAACTCCTTGAAACATATAATCTAGGTATTATAATTGTCAATTAAAGATAAATGACAATACCCCCTGCAACTGGATAATAAAACAAGGAGATGGCAAGTGTAAAATTCCAGGAAATACATTAATATTGAACAAAATAAACTCAGATTAATAGAGTTTTTATATCTCTTCTTATGACCTATATAATTTTTGCTCTCAGACCTTACTATAATAAAAATTGTGAATACATTTCATATAAAATTAATTACATAAACTAGGTTTTAGGTTTTATTTACAATAAACATATAAGTACATTTTTAAAAGATTTTATTTGCCAATATTCATCATGTATGATTTCCAAAGCCTTAAATTTTCACAGATTATTTATATTTCTATCTGCCATGCTTCTTCATAACTGTTTTCCTATTTTCCCACATAGATAAAATATTTAAATATGCCTTATTAACATTTTAAAATATAAACATTATGCAGGATATTATGGAAGAGTTTTCTTTGATATCAATAATTTTCAAAAGTTTAAACTTCTAATATTTTATCATGTATTCTTTATGATATTGCTCTAAATAGTGAGGAAAATTAAAATGATTTTAAAGAGATTATAAAGATAATTTCTTAGTATTAATTAAGCCAAATGAAAAAGATGTTAGAAAAAGTTGGCTTTTATAAACTTTACTAGCATCAGGCAGAAATTAAGAACAAGCTCTTAGTAGTTTGCAAATCATTTGTATGTCACATCATTCCATATGATTGAGCAATGCACCAGAAAATACGATTTTGCTTCAATTTATTATTTAAGTTATAGAGTAAATTTTAGCTTTACTTCCAGAATGTCTTAAAACTTATGACTGTTTTTATGCTCCAAAATTAATGTAAAATTCTAGATTCCACAAACAGTGGGAAATATGTGTATTGCAAATTGGATTGAGCTGAAGAATAGTGTCCAAACTGTTCTATTATATAAAAAGTGGCTTAGCAGTGAGCTTCTCCCATGAAAACTGATTGTGTGATATCAGTTATTAATTAAAACACTGCAAAACAGATATTCCTTCATATCAATAACTAATAACTTATTTTAAAAACATATTTTGTAGGAGGTTTCAAGGATCAAAGTAGTGTAAAAACGTACAAACAAAACTACAGAATCTCTTTCTTTGAGACACCACAGATTTTATAACTTCCCCCCAAAATGATTTTCTGTTGTTCATTTTGGCAGTCTAAGCAAATATAAAATGAATGTCTTTTCCTATAATGATAACTTTCTAGATAAAGAATTAAGCATTTAAAACACCGTTCATATCAGTGGCAGGAAAGCATGTTTTGTCATCTTTGATACTCAATATATAGACATCTGTTTAGACATCTACGGATTTGAATATGTTTGAAAGTGTCTTATCATTTGGGGCTTATATGTAGCTAAATATTTTCAAATGCATTGGAATCCTTTTAAATATTTATATTTTAGTAACTACCTGTGATTACTCTGCATATAAAATATAGGTTTTAAAATCAGCGAGTCTTACTTGTTCCAACGAGATGACTAATTATAAAAGAGATTATTGGATATATTTAAATTTAAATTCACAATTGTAATGTTAGACTTAAATTCTTTAATTCTTTAAGTCTTGCTGCTGTGTGATTTCCTCTAGAGATAATTTTATCAAATGAATTTTAATAGAGAGGAAATATATCAATCTCATTAAATACATGACATTGTTGAAAAATTAGATGATATTTAAAATTACTAATTTTAATAACTTGCTAGATTAGGATTTAGCAATTTTGTTATTACTAAATATAATTCTTTTCATAGTAAGACTATATTAAAATCATCTGAAACAAATGCTGTCTAATTTGATAATTACTGAACTAAAAATCTGATTGGAAAACATATAGTTCACTTTAGCAAATAGCATGCAGGGGCAGAATAAGTAAACCCATACTTAGCATTTTGTTTATGAACTGTATTGACAAATTACATGTTAGTTGTCATAGTCCTTATTTTTTACACTTGATTTGTTAATCTCTTCCTCTTAATGATGTTGCCATAACTCCAGAAGTCATTTAAGCTAAATAGTTGATATCATTTCTTTTGGGGATTAATCATGTACCCCACAAAAAAGCATGAAAAGTTTCCACCCCCTTGTCCTGTGGGTATGAACTGATTAAAAAATAGGACCTTTGAAGATATTATTAGTTAAGGTGTGCCCAAACTGAATGAAGGTTGATCTAAACCCAATATGGCTGAAGTCTTTATAAGTAAAGGGAATTGGGCACAAAGGAGGAAGCTACAGGGAAAAGCCAGAAGCCAGAAGTCAACAGAAATTCAAAGAGAAAGGAGAAGACACTGCCATGTACATTGCCATGTGACAGAAAAGTCAAGGACCAAGGATCACCAGCAGCCAGATCTGGAATACTCAGTCTTCGGGGAGAAAATGTAACCCTTTTCCTATCCTCAAAACTGCAAGCCAATAAATTCCCTTTGTTTAAGCCAAACTGTTGTATGATATATGCATTAGCAGCTGAGAAAATTAAATAATTTCATATAATTAATAATTTCCTTTCTTTTTAATAACATGAGGTTTTAAAGTCTGCTTATTATATATTATTCCTTTTCTGGGTTAGATCTCATTTGCAGGGTGATCACTCCACACTGTGCTAGGAAAAGAAATATTCTGTGCTTTATTCAGTTTGAAAGGATGGTCCAGGGTTGATATCCAACTACAGAGGTTCTATCAAAATTAAGGTGAATTTAATGCCAACATAATTTTACACAACTTAATAGCTATTTGTATTGAAAAAATAAACTCCAAAACTACCATATGCCAAACATAAAAATTAGTGTGAAATGTGTCATAGAGGTTAAGGATCAAGGTAAAACCATAAAACTATTAGAAGAAAATTTATGAGAAAATATTTGGAATCTTAGGGTGGTCAAAGGTTTTATGAAGACAGTGAAGAATAGTCATAAAATTAATAAATTTGATATAGTCCAAAAAAACCATTGGTTCTTTAAAAGACAAACCAAAAACTGAGAAAAATACTCAATGAATCAATGTATGTATGTATGTAGGTATCTATCTATGTGTTTATCTATCATCCATTTATCTATCTGAGAAGAGATGTGTATACCCAATGTATAAAAACTGTTAGAACTCAGTAAAACAGGCAAATCAACCTGTGAAAACAGCTTGAGAAGACAATTCACTAAAGAAGTTAATAGACCTGGCTAATACACATCTAAAGAACCTCTGTGCAATTAGTCATCATGGAAATACAATTTAAATCTACAGTTAGATGCCATTTCACATCAACTTAATGGCTAAAAATTTTTTTTGAAGACTTGAAAACTGTTGACAAGGATGTGGAGTAGTTGGAATTGTCTCACACATTTCAGGTCGAAGTTTAAAATAGTACAAATGCAAAACAGTTTTACAATTTCTTATGAGATATACATATATATCCCATAATCAAAAAGTATACTCCAATGTATGTATATACCATGAAGAAATACAAACACAGGTTTCAGAGAGCCATATATACAAATATCCATGCAAACATTTTAGTATGGTTTCCAAGTTCCAAAGCCTGGAAAATACAAATATACATCAAAAGCTGAAAAGAAATGAAGACAAATTGTATGTAATGACAGCACTCACAGTGTAGATATGGATACAAATATATACCAGTACAGAATATACTCAACAATAATGTTAACAAACTGCCGAACAAAACATAGATACATCTTACAGACATTATGTGCAACAAAAGAAGTTGGACACAAAAAACTACATACTATATGATTCCATTTATGTAAAATTCTAGAACAGACAAAACTATAATGGCATCGATCAAATCAGTATTCCCTGGTTGGGTGCAAAATGTCACAACTTTGTGGGGTGATGGAGTTATTTTTTCTTGATTTTTTTATTATTGGCAAAGCAACTGTTGCCTTTGTGGCAGCACATGTTTCTGAGAGCAACTTGCAGAGGCTCTGAACATGAATACAATGGACTTAATGGAATTCAGAACTAAAAAGGTAAGGAGCATACCTGGCGACAAAGTGAAGATGTATATGATAAACAGTCATACATACCACACATACACACATACAGACACAAAATACTATTGGCCTTATAGTCCCAGCTCTTGCCACATGAAAAAACCAAAGATGAATACTCTGAAGTGTTTTAATCTTCTTGGAAAAACCAAGCAACTAGAGTTATTATTAACAAATAGGTTTCCAATAACATAAAAGCAAGATTTTCCTTCCCACCCTTCCTAAAGTTTAATCTGTCATGAAAAAACCCACTCTCATAAACAGAGCTTTAGTTATCCTTTACACTTTTGCAAATAAACAGTCATTGGAAGAAAGCCTTATAAATGAAACAGAAAGGCTCAGATACATGACAAAAATACTGGCCTAATGGAACTAAATAAAATTTTTAAAAATAGCTCATTATTATTCACAGAGATAATAATATCCAAATATAAAGACATATAGGCATACATAAAAAAGAAGAGGGATTTATTAAAAGGCAACATGTCGAACGACTCTGGGATAAAAAAAAAAACAAATATATCAATATACACATTGGATTATGTGTGTTTAGATGAAGATTCTTTAGTTTACATGTAATAAAATGAAAAGTTGACTTAAAATAAGAAATTTTATTTTGGCAAGCATAACTGGAAGTCCAGAGGTGGTATGGGCTCTAAGATTAGCCCAAAAATTTTTCCATTTTATATTTTCTGTCATTCTTTTGACTTTCTCCAAACTTTTTAAATCAGTTTTGTCCACAGTTTAACTTTTCGCGGTTATAAGAGAACTCCACAAAGAACTGGAACACCATACATTCTTGTTCTCATCCAAGAAGAAACAAAATATTGACACCTCATTTCTTTCTTTTAAGGTTGAGAATGTTCTTCCCTTAAAATGTCCAATGCAGTGAACTGTGCTACTCAGGTACCTTATCATTCATGCCCAGTTCCGCCCTGTAGAAAGTGTATTCTTGTTCATTGGTCTCCATGAACTCTACTTTTTTTGAGCATGGAGCATGATGCTCATATTTCAGCTGAAGAGTTCTACCTGCATATTTCTTGAAGGTGGGCATTAAGAAACATGGAAAGTACCTTAATGACTCGATAGCAATAGAATGGCCACACATATACATGTCGTCCATCCATCCATTCTTCCATCCATCCATCCATCCATCCATCCATCCATCCATCCATCCATCCATCTGTCCCTATATATATCATACATATATATATGTATATCATCTATCAAGGCAGAGTCATTAAAACTTTTGTGGTCTACCGATTTATTTACTTCCAATTAATTCCCTCAGCTTAAAACTATAGCAGAGATACTCAAGACATAGTGGTTTTTTCAAATAAAGATTTTTAAATTTTAATTCTTTTAACTTTTTATATAATAACCAACATATAGCACAAATTTTCCCTTTCTTAACCATATTCAATTGTATAATTTAGTAGTATTAGTATATTCACAATACCATAACTGACATTTATTACCCTTGCTTTCATCAGTTAAGCTTTAATTCCTTCTTCCCTCCCCATTCTCCCTGCCTCAATATGCCATAAACCACCATTGTCTCTATAAAATTTGCTTCTTCTAGTTATTTCATATAAGAGAGATCATGCAGTATTTGTCTTTATGTGGGTGGCTTATTTCACTCAATAGGAGGTTGTCAGTGTTCATCTGTGTTGTAGCATACATCAGAACTTCATTCCTTTCTACAGCTGGATAATATTCCGTTGTATGCATATCCCATGTTATAGTTTTTTAATCTGGGAAATCCTGTTTTCTGTCAACATGCTTCTTTTGCTTGAGTGGCTGGAACCTGATCCAAAAAAATGCCAAAGTCCATGCCCACTAAAAACACTACCACCACCACCACTGGATTCTGGGATTTCTGATGGCAACAGCAACATTGCTGGAAAATTAAGCTTTAGGTAGTGTTGGTACTTCTTCCATTATTGCCTCTGGAATCTGGATGTTTCTGTGCTATAAATTACTGCTATGAAACTAAATTCTTCTCTAAATCTGCTTCTTTGGAGTATTAACTATACATTCAAAGTCCTATTTCTATATATTTAACTATCCAAACCTAAGACATATGCTTACGTTCTATCAGAATGGGGATCTGGGCAAACAAAGGTGCAAACATAATAACATAACCCCACCCTTTGAGAACTTTTGAAATAGAAAATGCTTATCTCTTTAGAGAACTGTATCAGAATTAAGTAATAGAATCCCTAATGCAAATCACTTAAGCTCAAAACAGTCTATGTATTTAAGTACCTTGTTCTAAACTATCTTTATTTTAAAAACGTGTTCTAAAGATTAAAATATTGAAGAGAAAAAACGTCATTCATTCCAACAGTCTTCTGAAGACATACTATCTATCAATGGCAATTTTCCAGTTTAAAAAAAGAAAAATGCAGCTTTCAGGTGAGTCAATGAAGTTCAGACCAGGTTCTGATAAGGCTGACCTGTCTGAAATTACCTTTGTCTGATATTTTAAGAAAAATATGTTATGTGTGTCATGTCTCTAATCCTATGACATTTCATTGTTCATTTATTAGGTCACTGGCATCTACCCTAGTAAATAAATCAATGTGTATTACAAAGATAAATCTCTAGTTTAAAGTGCTTCAAAATGGGAAACATCACTTTTTTTAAGAAAAATAATTTCAAATATTCAGAGGGCCAAATGATTCAGAGTGTGGACTTTGGAAATGGACTGCTTGGTTTCCAACCTTAGCTATACAATTTTAGCCAAATACGTTATTTTACATCTCTTTGTCTCTTTTCCTGATTCACTCAAAATATTCTTTTTAGGAATAAATGAGTTGATTAATGTTAAGTATTTATTTGAGTGTCTGTACATAGTATACTCTATATAAGCTTTGGATCTTTTTGTTTTATTCAACATTACACTCAGCAATGAGTATATGTTGTATTCCACAGATTTTTCTAGGTGATAGATATGAGAGAAAAAGTCCATTCTCTCAGGAAACATCCATTCTAATGACAGGAAATAGAAAATAATAAAAGAAAATTTCAGGGAAGGATGTGAGCATGAAGGAGAGTTTGTCGATCATAGAAAAGGCTATTCAAGACCTTATAATGAAAATGGTTTTGAGAAAGGATAGTAATGGGAAATTGGGTCTAAGCAATTTTAGATGTCATTGCAGAGAAAATAATAAACTGAGATTTTTACAAATTTTGATGTTTCAAGTATTAAAGAGATATAAGATCTGATTGTTTTGGTAGGGAAAAATATTTTTGCTGGTGGAATTAATCCCATTTTCATACATCCTGAGTGTGGGGACCCAGGGCCCCCCCTAAGTCCTCCTCTGTGACCTAGGCATAAGTTAAAGGTTAACAAACCTCTTCAGAGGGCTGAGAATGCATAGATGGCATTATAAACTATAATTTTCCCAAAGCAGTAATTGTCCTCGATAAATATCCTTCCTTATGAGTGTACTGAGAACATCACCTCTCCCCATGTGTAGGCTTCACATGACCCTAGCAGGAACTCTGTTCTCATACCCTATGGAATGTCTTTGTTGTCACCCCTATGGAATATCCTTGTCCTGAGACCCATTACATTAACCCTCATTTTCCCTGTCTCTTTGTGGAGTATTGATTTCATTCATTTTTTGACCTATCGCCGTCAAAGATTCTCTCCTCTCCATAAATCCTGATAAAGCTTATGCCTGACTAACGTAAGGTGTGTTCTTTGGTCTTGTGGCCTCATCAACTCATGCCTTTCAGGAGTTGAGTTGGAACACTGAGCTTCAAGTGTATTTGTAAGATTCGATTAAACTGGAAAAAGCAAGCTTCCATTATCAATATAAAGCACACACTGGTGGTGGGCAATGGGTCAGCCTTTGTTGCGGAGAAGTTGTATGAGGACATTATTTCAAGATGGTGACCATAGTTTATGCAAGTTGAAGGGATTTTAATCTACTAATCTTTACCTTAAAAAAATCATCAAAGAAGCTACAGGAAATAAATACTGGACTTTTTGAAAGCAAGCAGAGATGGATATTTCATTTTTTAAAAATAAGTAGGATAAAATGAAGCATATTTTAATAAATATTGTTTATACATGCATTTTAATATTAACATTTATTTATGGCTAAAATGATATTGTATGGGTTATCTCTTTTTTATATATGTGGCTTTGAAATATAGTAACTTATTTTATGTTTGATTCCTTCAGAAGATTTTGGCTTATTAAAAAAATCAGCTTATTAAAAAAAATGAAGAAAAAGAAAGCAAAACATATTTGATGACAATATTGTGTGAACATTACCACCATTCATTACCAAAACTTTTCCATCATCCCAAATAGAAATGCTGTACAATTTAAGCATTAATTAATGGCACTGAATTATATTTTTGAATGTTTGTTATAAGGGAAAATTTTAAATTGTACATATGTTACCAGAATAAAAATTTAAGAAAAAAGCAGGACTGTACAACCCAGTGAACCATAATGTAAACCATGTTCTATAATTAATAGTACAATTATAAAAACAATCTTTTATCAATTGTAACAAATTCACCATGCTAATGCAAGGTGTTAATAATGAGGGGGGGTATATGGGATGTCTGTATTTTCTGCATGATTTTCTGTAAACTTACAACTTCTGTAGTAAAAAAAAAAATTGATGAGCTATTTATCACATAGCAAAATTTAACTACATTTACTTGGTAGAACTTTCAAATAACTCTAATTTCAACCCTTACTTTTTGTTCGTATATGGAGCTGTCAGGTTCATAACCAGATTTTTGCTGAATAAAGAATGCAATTAAGAACTTTTTCTCGGTTTTGATCTAGCTTCCTGCGGAGATAATCCTTTAAAATATAAGAAAACATATGTGATCAAGGCCATTGAGTTCTGCAAGGTTTTCACTGCCTTAGGAAAAATGGAAAGCATAGCAATTTTGTATTATATTTACTCATGCAAGGGATATCCTGTACATTTTTAAATCCCCCTGACAACCATTTGTAGTACTGTTTACATGAGAAGAGCTACTTCAATTATGTTTACTTTTTTGCTTTAGAAAGGTAACCATGTTAAACAAATACTGTTTTGGCTTTTGAATGATTGTTAAATGAATAGAAAATGAATGATGCAATCTTTATATTTTGCTTATGACATCATAGTAACTCATAAATTTGAAGAAAAGCAAATGAGTTTCAGTAAATTTGCCTCTCATATCTCTAAAGTTTTGCTTTAGAGTTTGCTCTAGAGATTCAGAAAACACTGAAATCTAGACATATGAAATAGTAAAAAGAGTAATTCCTAGAAAAATAATGTAGCCTTCTATGGTATTATTTTAGTTTGGGTTAATTGGGACATTTTAATTAAATGTGTCTTTCTTTTAAAAAAAATACAGACAGCAATCATAGTTCAATAAATACTTTGAGCAATTTTTCTGGATTGCACTAATTCAATTAATGTTGCTGTCAAATAATCATGGTAAAACAAATCCACTCATTCATAGGATTTTGAATTAATACATAATAAATATAATTATAAACTTCAGCTGCAAATTTACAAACAACACAAAATCTATTACTTTTTAATTCTACAAAGTAACTTATTTATCATAATTATTATCACTACATTTGTGGTTCATTCATTCACTTATTCATTCATTTTGTTTACCAAACAAAACATTTTGGGAATATGAGTCCATCCTTATACTGTCAGTATATGAAATTTAATTTCTTTGGCTAGAATTTCCAGTAAAATTTCAAATAATAGTCATGACAGTGGCCACCCTTGTCTTATTCTTGATCTTAGGGGAATAGCTTTCAGTCTTTCATTAATGAGGTTTATTTTAACAGTAGGCATTTCATAGATGACCCTTATCATGTTGCAGAAGTTTCCTTCTATTGCCCACTTGTCTAAGTTTTTCTTAGCAAGAAGGAGAGCTGGATTTTGTTAATTACCTCTTTTGCTGCATCAATAAGATGACCATGTGTGTTTTTTGTTTTGTTTTAATTTGTTTTTCGTTCTTTGTTCTAGTAATGTGGTGCATTACACTAATTTATGTTAATTAATTTTCTTACACAGAACCACCGTTGCACATCTGGAATATACCCCACATTGTCATTGTGTATAATTCCTTTGATGTGCTTTTGAATTATTTTGTTAGTATTTTGTTAAGGATTTGTGCAGCTATGTTCATAAGGGATATTGGTCTCTAATTTTCTTTTCTTGGGGTATCACCTGGCTTTGGTTTGGGAGTGATGCTGACCTCATGAATGAGCTATGGTGTGTTCCTTTCTCTTCAAAATTTTGAAGAAATTTTGGACAAGTGTTAATTCTTCTTGGAATATTTGGTAAAATTCACCAGTGAAACCATATGATCCTGGGCTTTTGAATACTGATTCAATCCCTTTACTTGTTATTTTTATGTTGATATTTTCTATTTCTTCTTTAGTCAGTGTAGGTAGTTTGTTTATTTCTAGGAATTTGTTCATTTCATCTAGATTATCTAATTTGTTGGTGTGCTGTTGTTCATAGTATCTTCTTATAATCCTTTTTTTGTGTGTGCGGTAGGTTCATTGTAATGTCTACCATTTCATTTTTTTATTTTAGTGATATGTATCCTCCATCTTTTTTTTCTTTAAGTCTAGCTAAGGTTTTGCTGAATTCGTTGATCTTTTCAAAAACTAACTTATGATTTCCTTGATTCTTTCTATTATTTTTTATTCTTAATTTCATTTATCTCCACTGTAATCTTTGTTATTTTCTTCCTCTGCTCATTTTGGGCTTAATTTACTCTTCTTTTTTTCTAGACACTCCAGTTGTGAGGTTAGATCTCTGATTTCAGATCTTTTTTAATATATGTATTTAGAGCTTGACATTCCCTCTCAGCACTGATTTTGGAGCATCCCACAATTTTTTGTATGTTGTGATTTCATTTGCATCCTCAAGATATTTCATGATATCCCTTTTGATATCTTCTTTGACCCAGTAGTTATCTAAAAGTATTTTCTTTAATTTCCAAATATTTGTGAATTATCTTATGCTCACACTGATAATGATTTCTAGCTTCATTCCACAGTGGTCAATATTTTTAAATTTACTCAGGCTTGCTTTGTGACCTAATATCCTGAAGAATGATACATGTTCAGTAGAAGACAATGTGTATACACTTGCTTTTGGGTGAAGCGTTATATATATGTCTGTTAGGTCTAATTATTTTATGGTTTCATTCCTGTCTTCTATTGCCTTATTGATCTCCTGTCTAGATGTTCTATCTATTATTGAAAGTGGTATGTATATTGAAGTCTCCTAGCATTACTATAGAATTGTCTATTTCTCCCTTCAAATCTTTCAATATTTGCTTTATATATATAGGGCTCTGCCATTAAGTGCTTATATATTTACAATTGAATTGACCCCTTTATCAGTATATATTATCCTTCTTTGTTCCTCATAAGAACTTTTGAATTAAGGCCTATTTTACCTGATCTTAGCATAGCTACCCAAGCTCTCTTTTGGTTGCTGTTTGCATGGTATATATTTTTCTGTCCATTCACTTTCAAACTTCTTTACATATATATATATTTATATATATATATATATATATATATAGTATTATATATATTTCCTTCAATTCTTTCATTAATGCCTACTTTCATATTTATTTGATGTTTTGTATTACACCATTTGAGTATTTTCTCATTTCTTTCTGTATACATTTTTCATATCTTTTCTTTGTGGTTACCATGGGCCTTAAGTTTATCATCCTAAACCTGTAACAATCATGTTTGATTTGATTCCCAGTTCACTTCAATGGCATACACAAACACTCTTCTTATATACTTCTCCCCACTCCCTTTTTATGTACTCATGTTGCAAACTCTATCTTTATAGATTGTATGTCCAAAACCACAGATTTATCAATCCATTTTTTATTATTTATATTTTAGAAACTGTAAAAAGTGAAAGATAGGGTTACATACCAAAAATACAATATAATATTACTGGCATTTATAATCACCCATATGATTACCTTTACTAGAGTTCTTTATTTCTTTATTCCACTTCAATCCAGTATTAACTGTCTTTTTATTTCAGTCCAGGGAAATCTCTTACCATTGCTTGAAGGGCAGGTCAAAAACTCCTGCTAACTTTTTTTTCATCTGAGAGTATCTTAATCTAGCCCCAAATTCAGATATAAAATTCTTGGTTGGCAATTTTTTTCCTTCAACATCTTAAATATTTCATCCCTCTGCCTTCTTGCCTCCATGGTTTCTGATGAGAAATGGGCACTTAATCTTATTTCAAATCCTTTATATATAACACATGGCTTTTCACCTGAAGCTTCCAGAACTCTATCCTTTTCCTTATCATTTGACAGTATGTCTACTATGTATCTAGGCATGGCTCTCTTTGAGTTTATCCCCTTACTGTTTATTGGGCTTCTTGAATGTGTATATTTATGTCATTCATTAAATTTGGGAAATTTTCTGCCATTATTTCTTTGAATATTCCTTTTGTCTCTTTTCTTTATTTTCTCCTTCTGAGATTCCTATAATATTTTATTATGCTTGATAGTGTCCCACAGTTCTCTTAGGCCTTGTTCACTTTTTCATTCTTTTGCTTTCTGCACCTACACTTAAGTCATATTAATTTTCTTGCCTTTCAGTTCACTGATTCTTTCTTCTGATAACTCCAATCTGTTGTTGAAGCCCTCTAGGGAATATTCATTTCAGTTACTATGGTTTTTAACGCTATTATTTCTCTTTGGTTCCTTTCTAAAATTTTTATCTCTTTGAGATTTTCATATAGTTTATTCATTATTTTCCTGATAAAAAAATCCTTTAATTCTTTCTCTGTGTTTTCTTTTATCTCCATGAGTATATTGAAGATCATTTATTTAATGTCTTGATTGGACATTTTCAAATTTTGATCTTTTTTTTGGTTTCTGAATTTTTATCTCTGCATTTGGATGAGCTATCATTTCCTGTGTCTTTTTTTAATTCTTTTGTTGCCCACTGTACATTTTAATATTTTAATATGTCAGCTCTGGGATTTAGTCCCTGAGCTGTCTGTTCCTTATGTTTGTATGCAGCTCATGATAAGACAGAAATTTCCTTGAGTATTAAGAGTTAATAAAAATAAACAAACCAATGCACACATTACTTTTCTAATCTTTGAAATTAGCTCTGTTTTGGTGGTGCTTTCATTAAGAATTTAGCCCTCTTATGAAGAAGATCAGCACAAGGTAAAAATGAAGTGCCCGGATCTCTCTATCTCTCCAAGCACTAGTCTTGACCTCGGCTTGTGCTTTCTCATGGCCTTGGGAATTTTCCCATTTATAGGAATCTGAATATTCCCTCCACTCATTATGAAATAATCTCCCCACCTCCCAGGTGCTCAATTATATAATTAAAGCCATTTATCCTTTGCCCCATGCCACTATGATTTTATTGTTTCTTATACTGTTTTGTTGCCTTCAAACTTCTGCCTGCAGGGCAAGTTCTGGGAGGAAGAGCCAGAGATGAATTTCATGGTTCAATCTTTCATGCTGCAACTGGATAGATTGTTATGGGCATACAGGCATACCAGTATATGTGTAGAGGTTACTCTGTTAACTCTGGAACAGAGCCAAGGACCCACAATGGGACCACAGGTTAGCTCTCCACTCAACTGGGTAAGGGATGGGCAAGGAGCTTACAAGGGCACCATGAGATTCTCCTGCCATTTTTTTTTTTAAGATTTTATTTATTTATTCATTTATCCCCCCCTTGCTGCTTGTGCTTGCTGGGTCAGCTAACCACGCCGTGCAGGCGGGCTTGCCTTCACCAGGAGGCCCCGGGAACCGAACCCGGGGCCTCCCATATGGTAAACGGGAGCCCTACTGATTGAGCCACAGCCGCTTCCCTCTCCTGCCATTTTTATAGCCATGTTTTCCTGATGCAGCACTCACCTAATTACTTCAATCATTAAACCATTGTGTGGAGATTTGAGGAAGAAGGCACTGCTTATTTTGCTATGCTCAAAGATTCTCTGAGGGGACATATCGTGGAACATCTTAAACCTCCATCTTTGTTCTTCACTCTTTTTTATATTGTCTTTCTTTGCAAATTTTCAATTAAATTTTTCTGCCAATTATATTGGTATGTATGTTTCCTTGTCATTGAAATAAAGATTTAGTATAAATTTCTGAATTCAAGTCTTTGGCAGTAATAAGTACTATAAGTATTTTCTCCTAATACTGGCTTGCCTTTTACACTCTCCATGATAGTTTCTGAAGAGTATTTTTTAAAAATTTGAATAAAGACTTATTTATATCATTTTAAATAACATATAATTTTTTTGTTTTGATTTTTTTTTTTTTTTCGTGTTTAAGAAAACTTTGCCTGTCTCAGTTTAGGAATTATTCTCCCATTTTTTTCTTACTTATTTTTGAGTCAGAATTCTTATATGCACAGATAATGCCTTTAAGATGTTTCTCCTTATCCTCAATTTTTAAGAGTTTATGATATATTGTGTGATTTTAATTTAAGGAGTATTCCTCCTTCTAAGACCTATAACTAACATATATATATTATATATATTATACATATATATTATACTACATATATATTATACAATTTGTTATTGTAGCACAGGTTACTGAAAATTTGTCTATGTCTTCAAGTTCCTTGATCTTTCTTCTGTGGTATAATAAAATACAGTGTAATATCCTTCCACAATGATTTTTTTATATTTTATGTTTCATTGCTAGGTGATCCATTTTGGTTTCTCTTATATACCTATTTCTGTACTCATTATTTCACATTTTTCTTTTAATCATTAAGCATATTTATAATAGCTGTTGTAACATCTTTGTCTGCTAATTCAACTATCTCTGCCATTTCTGTGTGTATATCTGATATTTTTTCATGGTAATACATACTTTTTCCTGCTTATTTACTTGCCTAGTAACTCATTGTATTTACTAGTCTACATTTTACATTATTGAATGCTGGGCTTTTGTGTCTTCCTCCAAAGTCTATTGTGTGTTCAATTAACTTGTACATTAGCTTGATTGTCAAAAGCTTTGTAATGAAAGTTTTAAAGTCTATAAAGCTAATTTAGTCCTATTCCCAAAGTACAATGCTGTAAAATCTCAACAAATTGCCTCAGATATTCCACACATAGTCTCTATCCAGGCTGATTGGAATGTGTCTAATTGCCAGCCCTGTGTGATATCTGGAGATTTTTCATCTTACAACTAACTACGTAGCAGTTGTTCTTTTCCTGGCCTCATGGAGTTTTATCCTATGTAGTTAAGGATTAATGCTCAGCAAAATACTTGAGGGTATCCCTATGTCTATTTCTATAATCCTTTTTCTGCATAGCTCCCTCCTTTTTGTTCTTCTGCTTCAAATAACAGGCACATTAGTCTTCCCAACATTAAATTCCCTTTTCCTCAACTCTTTATGATAAACATACTCTGCCTGAGTTTCTTGTCTCTGCACTATCATCAGGAAATTTCCCCAGACAGAATTATGAGGTTATGGTAGGACTCACCTATTTTATTTTTCTTTCATTTCAGGTATCACAGTCATGTTTCTATTGTCCCAGAATAGTTTTAGATAGTCTTTCTAGTTTTCTTGTGTTTTATTTTCTTGGGTGCTAAAATACATACCATAAAATGGTTTGGCTTAAAAATCAGGAATTTATTGATTCAAGGTTTTAAGGCTAAGAGAAGTTGAAAATCAAGTCTTCAGCAAGACGTTGTTTTCTCTCCAAAGACTGTTACATACTGGCTGACTGCTGGTGATCCTTGATCTTTGGCTTTTCTGTCACATGTCAAAACACATGTTGGTGTCTTCTCCTTTCTCTTTTGGGTTACATAGAGCAGCTTCTGCTGGTCCCTGAGGTTTTCCTCCTGTTCCCAATTTCCATTGTTTATAAGGACTTCAGCTGTATTAGAATAAGGTCCACCTTTATTCAGTTTACTGAATCAAAGGCCCTGTTTACAAATAGCTTCTCACACACAGGACCAGGAATTGGAAACTGAACATGACTTCTGTACGATTCAATTTACAATGAGTAGGAAGGAAATCCAGAAACATTGCATTTTTCATGGATTGAAATGAAAGTTTTCAAACTGAGAAATTTGGGAAGGAAAGGGAGTTCTAGTATGACTATTTATAGGCAATGTATGCAAACTGGGACTATCCAAAACCAAACATATATACTTTTTTTCTATATTTTTATACACAAGTGTAAAGATATGTGAGAGCTTCCTCATAATGTAATATGACAATGAACTTTAAGCAGAGTGGAGACTTTCCATTTATAAGCATTGATTTCCTAGAGATATGGTAGAAGAAGAAAGAGGAGGAGGAGAAGGAGAAGGAGAAGAAAAGAAGAAGATGATGAAGGAGAAGAAGGATAGTCTTGATCAAAATTTCTTTGTAGAATGCACAGTCTCTTTCACAAGGCAACACCTAGTATGATAGCTAAGGTACCACATACTGGATTGAAATTGATATAGAAACCTAATTCAAGGTCAACCAATCCCATATTGTGTATTATGTCTCAATAAAACAAAATACAAGGACTATTGTGTTTGTGACCTATTTATTTTGTAAATGAGAGGTTGAGAAAATAATCCATTTAAGATCTTAATGAAAATACACTAGAATTTAGCCATAAATAAGGGCAAAAAAAATGTTAAACATTATATAATCAGCAGAAAAAATGCATTTCAAAAATATGTATGATCAATGGTAATAAGAGGAAAATGGGGCAAATATTTCAAAAAAGCATAGAATTCATGATAAAATGATAGCTGGGTAGCACAAGAGAAAAGCTGTTTTGGCTCCTGAGATGTCCAATTAAAGTTTCAATATTAGTTACAGATTATGTATATTATTGTAACATACTAATTTTTCTTTGTGCTAATTTAGGAGCATCTCTGTTTTCTCTTTTATAAACAATTTAGCCTGCTTTAAATAGAAACAGTATTAACATTTTGATATATTTTGTTATGTCAGAAACATAAGCTACCACTTATACCTCAAACAAACAAAACAAAAATTTATTGCTTGTTAAGCAAGAGAGAAATGTACTTTCAATGTACACTCTTCAAACCAAATAAGATGTGTTCTAACATATAGTGTTTTTGAAAGTAGACTTGTTATTGAAAGAAGCAGTACTGTTTAAGAACTGAATGACCTTCACTACAGAGCAAGTTTAATGCAGTAATTTAATGGATTGCTTAAAAAAATGGCTGCCTAGAAGAATCTGGGTTACAGTCATCATAAAACTACTACACAAAAATGGATAACTAAAGTTCTGTAAGAACTGACAGGAAAGTGATTCAGAATTATGACCCAAAATTTCCCAGTCCTGACAAAAAGAAAGTCCCAAGTCTGTGTTAGATAACTAAGTTGCCCTTTCTTTGACTTTGCTGTAGATGTACCACTTCTCCTGTGGTGCAAATTCATCTTCAATATGAAGTTTTAACATTAGTTTAAACTACCCTCATTTGGCCAAATAGAATTTTAAACATATTATACTATGCATTGCTTCTTTGTCTGAGGTTTATAAACAGTTTTGTATCGCAAGGACATGAGCTTTATTTTATTAGGCCAACCAAAGTAAAGAAAAAAATTTTTTTCAGAAGTGTTTGATTATTCTCACCCCTCAAGTGGGCATTGCTCTTCCTCGTTTTCAGGTGTACCTCCAATAAGAGTTTAACGTGTCTGAGTCTTTGTAAGAAACATAGTCCAAAACAGGCTGAATATCAATTGATGGAGAAGAAACATTTGATAAAATCCAACACATATTCATGACAAAAAGTCTAAGCAAACTAAGAATAGATAGAGGTGTCCTCAACATGAAAAAGGATAGCTGCAAAAAAAATAAAATAAAATCAATGGCTAATCTACTTAATGATGAGAAACTGAATGTGTTCCCCCCTAAAATCAGGGACAAAGCAAAAATATCCTCTATTCCCATTTCTATTAAACATTGTACTAGAAGGCCTCATAGGTGAAATAGGAAAATAAAAAGAAATAAAATGAATTCAGTTTGGAAAGGAAAATTAAACTGCCTTTTCCCACAGATGTCATAAATGAATATGTAGAAAAATTCAAAGACTCTATTTTAAAAAAGACCTTGTGAGTATAGCAAGATCACAGGATTGAAGGTCAATATAAAAAAAGCCAATTGTTTTCCTATATACTATCAAAACACAAGGGGAATTTGAAATTTAAAAGCAATACTCTTTTTACTAGCATCGAAAATATAAATTTTTAGGTATACATTTAACAAATTATGTACAGGATCAGTCTGAAAGAAATTGTAAAACTAGTTATCTAAATCAAAGAAGATCTATATAGTGGAGAGTCATTCCATGTTCATGGATTGGAAGAACTTAAGAATAGACCACAAAATATAGTCAACTACTATTTGACAAAGGTAAAAAGAGAATTCAATGGAGAAAAGATAGCTTATTGTCTTTCAAGAAATGGAGCTAGAACAGTTGGACATCCAAAAGTAAACAAACAAACAACAACAACAACAAAAGAAACCTAGATACAGATGTAACACTTTACACAAAAATTAACTCAAAATGGATCACAGTTCTAAATGTTAACTCAAAAATATAAAACTTCTAGAAGAAAACATAGGATTAAGTCTACATAACCTTTAGAGATGAGTTTTAGGTAGCACACAAAAAGCATGATTAATTAAAGACAAAATTAAGTTAAAATTTATTAAAATTAAATTTCTGCTCTGTTAAAGACACTGTAAAAACAATGAATAGATAAGGTAAACACTGATACAAAATATTTGCAAAACACAAATCTGATAATGGACTTGTTTCTAAAATACACAATGAACAATAAGAAAAATTTTAAACTCTATCAAAAACTGAGCAAGACACTTCATCAAAGAAGTTACACATATAGCAAAGAAGCATATTAAAAGATGCTGAACAGTTTGTCATTAGATAAATGTAAATTAAAACAATAATGAGATGCTCTTACACATCTTTTAGAATGGTTTAAAAAAACAACAATTAGCATTAAAAATTGTTGACAAGAATGCAGAGGAACAGGAACTCTTATTTATTGCTGTTGGTGAATTAGTGATTTTAGAAGACAGTTTACCAGATTTTTTAACATAACTATGTATAGTGTTACCATATGATTCAGAAGTGCTGTTCTTAGATATTTATTCAATTTATATGAAAAGTTACATTCACACAGAATCTTGTACATGAATGTTTAGAGCAGCTCCCTTCATAGTTGCCTAAAATTGGAATCTATCAGCATGTACTTCAATGGGTGAATAGTTAAACAAACAGTGGTGCATTCATATAATGGAATATTATTCAGCAATAAAAAGAAATGAGCTGTCAAGCCACAAATAGACATGGATGAAACTTAAATGCATATGCCTAAGTGAAATAAGCCAGTCTAAAAAGGCTATATATTATATGATTCCACTTATATGGCCTCCTCAAAAAGGCAGAAACCTAGAGATGGCAAACATATCAAAAGTAACCAAAGGTTCAATAAGGGGAGGCTAGAAATTTGAAGCATAGAGGATTTTTTTAGAGTGGTGAGAATATTCTGCACCATGCTGTAATGGTGGTTATATGACAGTATTCATTTGTCGAAACCCAGAGAACTTTGCAGGACAAAGATAAACTTTGTTGGATGTAAATTTTGAAAATTATTTAATAGGTCATGGAATGCAGAATGGAATGCAGAATATGACAAAAGAATTGAACTGTTTTACAAATAAATGAAACAACTTTACCAGAGGGAGTGGGGAAAGTTTCTGACAGAAGTAACTTGGAAATAAGTAAATTTATAAGACTAACGGCAAAATCTATATACAAGTATTCTATTTAAAACAGTTGTTTCCCACAGGAGTATATGTTACCACTTCTAATACAACTATACATGAATATTGAACAATTAAGTAAATGGGTGGCAGGTAATGGGAACCAGTTTCTTCACTGTTAGTGAGGGATGTTACTGATAAGTGAGGAGAGAGATCTACAATAATCATGGTAAACTATTAGAGTTGGAGACATCAGTATGAACTCGTTTATTTTAATATAAATACAGATGTTTACTCAGAATAATATTTATAGATGTTTGTATATGCACAAGTTAGTATATAAACATATATTTCCTTGTTCGCTCCGTTGAGAGGACCTAAAATTAATTATACTACAGTAGCATCAAGCACACCCAGCATCCATATATTGGTTATTTCTAATACTATTCATCACTAATAGCAACCTGGGCTCCTTAGAGAAATTGATGATTCTAAGTCTGGAGCGTGGAAATAGATAATAAGGTAAGTCTGGAGCATCCTATAATACCAGAAAGTAAGGAAGAGCTTAAAAACAAAAAGCAAAAAATATTTTAATGATGATTATATGTCACTGATACACAGGAGTAAACTGAAGAGCTTCCAAAGGCTAAAACTGGAACAATTTGAGCACAAAAATAAAATAGTATTGGATCATAACCCAAAGTATAGCATCAATACCCATGAGTTCATACTGAAACAATTTTGAATAAATAATTAAATAAGGAGGAAAGAAAATCTTCCCAATCAGTAGAATCCAAATAATTTATATGGATATTACATCCTCAAGGAGGTGGAGCATAAGTCCTTACTCATTAAGTGTAGACTACATATACAGAGTACTTTCCAAAGAGTACAGTATAGAAAAGGGAGGAAACCAGTAACTATAATGTAGAGAACCCTAACAAATAGTATCTCAGCCAGGTGATCAAATTTAATATCACCAATGATATGTAATATTAATAATATTTACCCTTGATATGACCTGATGAGAGTGGTACTTTATCCCTGTGATCTTTCACACAAAAAACCTCATAACTCTAGTATAATCATTAGAAGAATTAGATGAAAATCCTACTTGAAGAATATTCTACAAAACGCCTGACCAGTACTACTCAAAACTATCAAAGTCCTCAAAAACAAAGAAAGTCTGAGAAACTGTCAAAACCAAGAGAAGCCAAAGCAGTCATGATGACTAAATATAATGTGGTTATACACAGAACACAGGAAGAGCAAAAGACATTAGGAAATACTATGAAAATCTGAATAAATCATGTACTTTAGTTAATAATAATGTAATAATATCATCCATTAATTGAAATATATGCAGCATATAATATATTAGCAACAAGAGAAATTGGTCATCAAGTACATAGAAACTCTCTGTACTATCTTCTCAACTTTTCTGTAATCTAAAACTATTCTAAATTATCAAGTTTATTTTTTTAAAAGAAGAAACCCTTGAAAGAAAAGAAAGAAAATTATACTAAGGGACTTTGAGAGTCTATCAGCCTCATAGAACAATTAATCTTGTTCCTGAATTGGCAATGAAGAATAATCTCAATATTATTTATATTCTTCTCATCTATGAAAACACAATTTCCTGGATTGTATATTGTTTAACAAGAGTGGGTAATGTTAACATAACATGCTTTTATATTAGCCTAGGATTTTATGCCTGAAAATTTTGGATTTCAAGTCACTTTACAGGAATTATTTAAGATTTTAAGTCTTTTAAAAATTTATTTATCATATGACTACAAAGGAGACAACAATCAAAAGAGGTGTTTGTCTGGGGGCATGAATGAATTCATTAGGGGGTTGATTAAGTTGGGTAACCATCTTTAGATAAATATCATTGTGACAACCCTGTCCTGAAAAGTTATTAATGTACATCCGTCTTAATGGTATTTGTTGGATAGCATATATGTAATAAAATATAAATCAACTTTAGTGAATTTATTTGCAGGTACTGCATTTTTGTGGCTATCTGACAATTTGTCACATTGACAATAGTTTGCAAGAGTCAAATTGTAGAGTTTGAGTGATGTTTGTACCTAGAAAAGCCTAGCCCTAGACACATAATTAGTAGTAACATGAGAGGCAGTCATGAAAGCCAAGGTCGGAACTGCATAATCCTTTCTTTAGAAAATTGGTAAAGAGGAAAAATGAAATCCAAAGAATAAAGAATGAAAGAATGAAAAAGAGTGGCAATCACTATTTCCAAGTATCTAGAAAAATCTTTTTCTGGTGGTCTTAACTAGAAACTATCTACTTCATTAAGCCATTTAATTGTTCCATGGCTCACTTACCATGAGTCAACTATCATGTGATAACTGTTTCTGGAAGTTCTCTATTTACGATAGCTAATGGATTTCTCAAATTAGTTATTTTATATAGTAATGTGTAATTTTTTTAGTTGATAAGTGTACTTAAAAAGATAAATGCCTTTTTATATTTTTTAAAAAAGATACTTAGATTACATAAATATTACACAGAAAATATAGGGATTCCCATATGCCCCATCTCTCACACCTCCCACAACCTCCCACATAAACATCCTTCATTAGTGTGGCACATTAATTGCAATTGTTAAACACATCCTGGGGCTTTGCCATTAAGCATGGACCATAGTTCACATTGTAGACCACACTCTCTCCCACACAGTTCTGCATGTTATATGATGATATAAAATGGCATTGCAATGTAACTCAGGACAATTCCCAAGTCCAAAAAAAAGCCCCCGTATTATAACTGCTTTTCTGTCTCCCTACCAACAGAGCCTCCAAATGGCCACTGGCTCCACATCAGTGTTGTAATTTCTTCCATTGCTTGAATTATAATATGAATAGTAGAATAGAAGTAAGTCCACTCTATTTCATAGCTCTTCCCCCCATCATGAGGTGTCTGGGATGGTGATGTCCACTCTACCTCCAATTGAAAGGGGTTTATATCCCATGGGGAAGATGGATGGGATTATCCTGCCTCCAGCTGCAGACTCTCTCCCTTCCCTGGGACAGCTGTTGTCCATCATCATCCCCGACAGTTGTCCTGGATGAGTCCAATGAGCTTTAGAGTATGAATTGCTGCCCCACCAAGGTTCTGGGCCCAGCTGGCACATGGACAGCCCAAAGACTCTGGATATACACCTACAAACTTCAGCAGCAAGTATAGGTTTGAATAGAAGGGACAGATGAGCCATGTGCAGGGAAAACATAGTTGAGTCCAACTCTGTCACTCTCAGGAGCACACACTCCAAAGTAGGGCCCACTGGCAAGGCACCAAACTCCAGAGCTATCCACCCTGACATAGGGCCTGGGTGTCTCCAGAGCCCTAAGGAGCCCTACTATTTGGGGTAGTGTCCACTTTGGAATTCTATGAGATCCTACTGGGATGTGTGTAAGCATCACCTCTGGGATGATCTCCTGACTCATGTGGAGTCTCTTAGCCATATAAACTCATTTGTCTTTACCTTTCCCTCCTTTTATTCAAGGTCTTTTTCCAGTCACACTGCCAGTTGGCACTTGGTAGCAATCCCTCGGTGCCAGGGAGGCTAATCCCCGGAAGTCATGTCCCATACCAGGAAAAAGGCAATGCATTCACATGCTGAGTTTGGCTTAGAGAGAGGTCACATTTGAGCAACAAGGAGCCTCTCAGGAGGCAACTCTTAGGCACCCCATAACAATGGGCTGTTTCAATTTCAAGAGCAAATACTCATAAGCCTAGTCATCTATATCAAGGGCCTATCAGTGTGTCATCCTCCTTCATCAGTCACTGCCCCTGCACTTGGGGGACTGTTGCTGCTCCCTTAGAGAATGTGACAGAGTTCTCCAGGATGGGAATTCAGTATTCTCTCATTTATTGAGTAATTCTCCACCCACTGTGCCAATGTTCTGTGAACATTTGAACATTTTTATATACCTTATAATTATGCTCAGGTAAACTTCTTCCCATATATGCCCCATCCCTGACACCCCATACCAACGGTCCTCCCCAGTTGTAACCCTTCTGTGATCCAAACTTTCTTCAAAGATGAAGCCATTACAATAGCTGAATACAATCCATAGGAAAATGAAATAATAATGATAAGTTTAAATGTAAGAGATAAAATACATAAAAATTAAAAAATTAAATTAAAAGATTGGGACATTAAAATATGAAAAATATAAAAAAAAATTTTTTTGAGCTTTTGCCTTTCATCACTGCAATATCTGGCAATCAGATACCATGGCACCTTCTACCTCTCTTTCCCCAATGTTTCACTATTTTTCATTTTGTTTTCAAAGAAGGTTTAGGTCACAGCAAAATCACACACAGAATACAGGAGACTCTCATATACCCAACATCCTCCCCCTCCACCCCCATATTAATACCTTTTTATACGGATGGTAACATTGTTATAACTTATATAGAAATAGTGAAACATATCAATTAAACATTGTCGATGGTTTACACTATGGTTTACATTTTAGATGGTACACTTTTATAAATTTTGATGATATTTACCATGTCCTGTGTCCATCACTGCATGGTAATGAAGAACAATTCTACTGACCACTAAATACACCCTGTTTGACCTATTCTATTCCTCCCTTCCCATCCCCCTGGGGCCCATGACGACCCCCTGGCTTGACTCATTGGATGCCAAGATTCATACTCACATGCAACAAGAGGTATTGACACACTGGTTTGTCCTCCTTATTAGGAACTGCCCTTGCTCTTGAGAGACTTCTGCCTGTCTATTTCTGAACAAATCAGTCCTCCCAAAGATGGGATTCCAACTCCTTCTTGCTCATTATGTGGGTCTCGAACCACTGATACAACACATTATGACAGAATGAACACTCACATCATCCCTAGAAGCCTGCTCTAGGTGTGCCCTGTCCCAAATGCCCATCCCCAACCAACACCTTAAACCAGTGACCCTTCCTTGTCATTTTGACATCAGAGCTTTCCCACCACTGTAATTTCAACCTCTAACCCACAAATCCCCACTGTTCACCTGGTCCCTCTCCCAACCCTCCCCCCCCCTCCAGTATTCTGGACCTTCTGAACCACCCTTCCCAATCTACCCACCTGTCAACTCTGCACCACCCAACCCAATAATATCACAACCCTCCTGTAGTTGTTCAATACACAACTACGCTCTATCAATTTACCATAGATTATATCTGTATGGGTGATGGCTCACAACCTTTTCTTCTCTTTCTATTTCTTGTAAACCTATCTTACAGACAATAGCTCTCTGATACTGCTCAATTTCCTTAATTCATATCAGTGAGGTCATGTATTGTTCATTCTTCAATGCCTGGCTTGCTTCACTCAACATAAGGTCCTCAAGATTCAACCATGTTGTCCCGTGTATTAGCACTTTATTCCTTCTTACAGCTGAGTAATATTCCATTGTATGTATGTGCCACACAGTTTGTTTATCTGTTCATCTGTTGATGGGCACCTCTGTTGATTCCAGCTTTCAGCAATAGTGAACAATGCCGCTGTGAACATTGGTGTGCATTGCTTAAGTAAGATTGGTGTCAGCTCTTTCCAGAATGTTTGGTAGACTTCACCTGTGAGGTCATCTGGTCCTGGGCTCTTCTCAGTTAGGAGGCTTTTGATGACCGAGTCTATCTCTTTACTTGTAATTGGACTGTTGAGTTCATCAATTTCTTCTTTTATCAATACAGACTGCTTGTGTGTTTCTAGGAATTTGTCTATTTCCTCTAAATTATCATTCATGTTGGCATATAATTTTTCAAAGTATCCTCTTATGATGCTCTTTATTTCTTTGGGGTCAGTGGTGATATCCCCTTCCTCATTTCTTATTTTGTGTATTTGAATCTGCTCTCTCTTTTCCTTTGTTAATCTGGCTAAGGGTTTGTCAATTTTATTGATCTTCTCAAAGAAACAGCATTCGGTTTTATTTTTTCCATTGCTTTCTTATTTTCTATTTCATTTAGTTCTCCTCTAATCTTTGTTATTTCCATCTTTCTACTACTTTTTGGGTTAGTTTGTTGTTGTTTTTCCAATTCCTCCAAGTGTGCAGTTAGGTCTTCAATTTTAGTTCTCTCTTCTTTTTTGATATATACATTTATGGCTATAAATTTCCCTCTAGTACAGGTTTGGCTGCATCTCATAGGTTTGTGTATGTTGTGTTGTCATTTTCATTTGTTTCAAGGTAGTTACTGATTTCTTTTGAGATTTCCTCCTTGACTCACTGTTTGTCTAAGAGTGTGTTGTTTAACTTCCATATCTTTGTGCCTAATCTGGTTCTCTGGCCCTTAGTGATTTCCAATTTCATTCCACTGCGGTCAGAGAAATTACTTTGCATAATCTCAATCTTTCTGAATTTATTGAGAGTTGTTCGGTGGCCTAGCATGTGGTTTATCTTGGAATGTGATCATGTGCACTCAAGAAGAATGTATATCCTGCTGTATTTGGGTGTAGCGTTCTGTATATATCTATCAGGTCCAGATCCTCTAATGTATTATTCAGAGCCTTAGTTTCTTTATTGGTTCTCTGTAGAGATATTCTGCCTAATCGTGATAATGTTGTATTAAAATCCCCACTATAATTGTGGAGGCATTGTGTCTCCACTTAGTCTTTCCAGTATTTGTCTCATGTATTTTGAGGCAACCTGATTGGGTGCATAGATGTTTATGATTGTTCTTTCTTCTTGAAAGATTACCCCTTTTACTAATAGTGTCCATCTTTGTGTCTTACATATAGTTTTGCATTTAAAGTCTATTAGGTCTAATATTAGTATAGCTACTCCTGCCCTTTTTTGGTTGTGGTTTGCTTGGAAAATTGTTTTCCAGCCATTCACTTTCAGCCTCTTTGAATCCCTGAGTCTAAGGTGGGGCTTCTTGTAGACAACATATAAATGGGTCATATTTCCTTATCCATTCTACCAATCTGTGTCTCTTGACGGGTGAGTTTAATCCATTAACATTCAGTGTTATTACTCTCAAAGCATTTCTTACATCAGCCATATTTTCTTAGGGTTTATGTATGTCGTATGTTGTTTTTATTTCTCTTTCTTTCTTTTTACTTCTTCTTACACTCTCCTCCAATTCTCTTTCTCCTGTTTTTTCCTCTCAACCTGTAGAACTTCCCTTAAGTATTTCTTGAAGGGCAGGTTTCTTATTGGCATACTCTCTTAATTTCTGTTTATCTGTGAATATTTTGAACTTTCCATCATTTTTTGAATGCCAGTTTTCCTGGATAGAGAATTCGTGGCTGAAAGTTTTTTTCTTTGAGTACCTTGACTATGTCATACCACTGTCTTCTTGCCTCCATGGTTTCAGATGAGAAATCAGCACTTAATCTTATTGAGCTTCCCTTGTATGTGATGGTTCTCTTTTCTCTTGCTGCCTTGAGTATTTTCTCTTTGTCTTGAGCATTGGACATTTTGACAAGTATATGTCTTAGAGTAGGCCTGTTAGGATTTATACTGTTTGGGGTGTGCCGTGCTTCCTGTACATGTATATCCATCTTCCTCAATAGGGTTGGGAAGTTTTCAGCCATTATTTCCTTCAACACTCTTTCTGTTCCCTTTCCCATCTCTTCTCCCTCTGTGATGCCTATAATGCATATGTTTGTGCATTTTGTATTGTTGTTTAAATCCCTAAGTCCTGTTGGATTTTTTCTATCTTTTTATTTATCGATTCTACTATCTGTTTGATTTCAGATGTATTATCTTCTACATCACTAGTTCTTTCTTCTGCCTGTTCAAATCTGCTGTTATGTGATTCCAGTGTTTTTTGTTTGTTTGTTTGTTTGTTTGTTTGTTTGTTTGTTTTTGATTTCTTGGATTGTGCCATTCATCACCATCATATCTTTTTATGTATGCTTACAATTTCTTCAGTATATTCTTCCAGTGTCTTCTTAATAACCTTATTCTCTTCCTTCACTTCATTAAGTTGGTACATGATATTTGTTTGTACAGCTTTGATTAGTTGTTTGATGTTTTGCATCTCTTCCTGGTTTTTAGTTTGTTCTTTGGACTGGTCCATGTCTTCCTGTTTCTTAGTATTGTTTGTAATTTTTTGTTGCCCTCTGGTCATCATTTATCCTGATAGTTTTATTAAGTTGATTAGCTTCTCTCTCTGCTCTAAAATTTTGTTTAGCTGCTGGTTTTGTGTGTGTGTTAAGTTTTCTCTTTGACACATTGTTCTTTTTGTTCTATTTCCTTCCTGTTTTCTATGTTCCCTAGAAGCAAAAAGATTAGGGCCAGAGAAATTGAAAGAGGTCAGAAAAGAAAAAGGGTGGTAGATAATAATAAAAGTTAGAAGAGGGGCTGTATAAGACTTAGTAAAATGAGTATTTAGAGTAATAGGAATAAAAAAGTGGAGTACCTACAAATAAAGAAAAACATGTAGAATGATTTAAAAGGCCAGAATGATGAGGAGAGAGAGAAAGAGAAAAAAACTGACAGAAAGAAAAAGAAATTAATAATAATAATAAAAGAAAACAGAATAGACAAAGATAGGAATCGAAAACAGTGAAGTTTCTTTTTAATAAAAAAGGTGGAATGTAAGCACCACAACAGAAAGCAGAAGATAGAAAGATGAAGGAAGGAAAGGAGATAGCTTTGGTAGACAAAATCAGTATACAAGAAAGTTGGAAATCAAGGAAGGAGAAGCACAGCAAAGAAGAAACAAGTTAGCAGCACCTAATTTAAAAAGGGAGAGAGGGGCAGGAAAGAGGAAAGAAAAGTAAGAAACAAAATAACAACAACAGCAGCACCAAAAATAATCCAAACATACTCAGAAGCAAGCAGTCAAACAAAGCTAAGGTAGAACAGCGTTCCTTCTTGGGCCCTTGTGAAGCCTCTCAGGCTGCCTGTGTTCATCAATCAATTACCCTGCAAGCTTCTCTCTGCAGGTTTTAAGGCAAGTTTTAGCAAGTAAAATTTTAGAAAAAGTTTTTAAGTAACGTGTTTTTTTGTTTTTTTGTTTTTTTTTTTTTTGGGAAAAATAAGGGATCCAAAAGAAGCTAGTACAAAAATAATGTCTATGTTTTCCCTGTCCTAGAAATATCAGCTGGATGTTAGATATCCCTGTGGATCACCACTCTTAGAGGAGTTAGGAATTGAACAGGGACCTCATACATTCAAGGCAGAGATTCCTCCACTGAGCTACCCCTCTAAATGGGTCAGACAGCTCTTTAGAAAGCTATTCCTTCACTTTCCCCCATGCAGATTTTACTCTCCTGAGCAGCTTGATTAAGCAGGCTGTATGAACAGATCCTCCTTTCTCTCTCCTGGTCAGGTTGAGTTCCCTTTTGAAGTTCAAATGGGACCCCAATGACTGAGTACACCACACTGAAGTGATTTTTCAAGCCTCTTCTAGACCACCCCCTCCTCCCAGGGGACTCTAAATAGGCCCTTGAAAACTTATTAAGCACTTCCGATTGCCTTATTCCCTTAAGGGAGTTGAAATTCTGAGAGTTTTCAGTGAGGAACTATTAAATTGGCTTAGTCTGCCCTCTCTCAAGCCAAGGCTCTGTATCTCAGGGCAGTTAGGTAAATCAGGCTTCCTCAACAGATTCACCTCTCCCATCAGCCAGGTGCCACTTCGAGCTAGCTGGTGTCCTCCCCAAAGCTCCAAGGGGGTCCAGACAACCAAACCCTCAGAAAGGAAACCCCTCTTTGCTCCTTGCTAGAACCCTCCCACTCTCGGAGAATGCTCCCTCTTGCCGGTGACCAGTGGTTGTCAGAGCTCACCCTGCCTCTTTATCCTGAGGGTGGGGTTAGCTGTCCTTGATCTCCATGGGGCTAAAACTCACGGTTTTATCTTGAGCAATCTTTTTCCCTGTCCAGCTCCCTCCAGATTGATGGCCCAAATTCTCCCACTCCATGGGCTTCCAGAACAGCTCACTTGGACTGGACCCTGCCCCCAATCAGCCATCCCCTGTGAGAGAGATGGTGAGTGCCTACCTAAACTGATGCCATCTTGCTCCAGAATTGATAAATCCCTTTTAATTAAATTTGTAGTCAAGTGTGCTTCTTAATGTAATTTACACTGAATATGAAGGACAATTTACCTCTGATTAAGATGTATTATGGTCATGTCGTGACAGATTAGGTAATTGGAGAATAAAGGTAGTTAGTACCTATTGATGATAAGATGATTATAGTTCTCTAGTCCTCCATAATATTTATCAGGACAAAAATGTAAAAGATTGGAATCTGACAGAAGTAAAGATACTTCTAGTTGCATGAGTCTAGTAATGATTTTTGTTTAGAGAGGCAGTCTCTGATTTTCTGAGATGTAAAATGCAGGGCCATGACTGCTAAGGGAAATACTTTAGGACATAAGCATTCAAAGTTGTCTGGTGGTTTTAACTAATTTTAGTTTTAATATTTCATTTGATATTTCTTCTTTTCCAAAGTATTGAGAATGAAAAATACAATGAGATTATTTAGTAAGGGTCAATGCCTTGTATCATTTACACATAAATCTCCTAGTAAAATGTCTTCCTTCATCATTTAGCAAGTGATTCAGAATGACACAATTCTTCTCATAGTTTCTAAGTCACTGCGAATTATGTGGTTTTTAAACAGGTAAATTCTTCAACTTATACAAAAAGTAAACACATATTTATTGATACATTTTAATATCCCAGAGAGGGAGGCAGTCATAAAATTCATTTAAAGATGCTCAAAGTTTCTCTGAGAATATGGTTCCAGTCCATATTGAGACATCTTTCTGGGATCGTGTTTACAGATGTCATGAATTGCTATTTATAAAATGGTTTCTCTACCAGTGATTTGCTTTGTTTTAATGGGTTTACTCATGGAGTATTTCAACAAGTGTCCACTTGAGGTGATTTGGTTCCCAATAATAAATACACAGTCACCAGCCTTTGCCAGATTATTTGCTCGAGATTGGACAGCTTAATTTTTCTTAGTTTTTTTTTCATTCAGGAGCCAGGTACTGTGTATCTGTGATGCAATCCTTAAATGTCTCCATGGATTTGCCTTTGTAAAGGACTTCAGTCTGAAAATCTCATTTAGAATAATGATTTGCTAAAGTATTTTCTCCATCTATACTATCTATTTTACAGTGGACCACTGGCATTACATTTTTATGTAGAAAGTTTTTTGTAAGTAGCATCAAGGCATTAAGTAATTCCATATTTGTTGCCCTTTTGTTATAAGTGTACCTGGAGAGATTAATTAAACAATTTGTTTTTAAAGCACTTCAAAGTTATAAAATATATCATAAGAGTAATGGATATCAGTGTATTTTTAACCTTGCATTTTTAGCAATTTGACATGCCCCAGGAAAGACCACAAGAATGGACCTAGCAAATTTGAAATTGGATAATAGAATGGATTCTTCAAAGAAGTCTGTAGTAGTTATAGAAAAATCTGCCTAAAATTTTCCATCATTTTAAAGATAAGATCATCAATAAATGATATTAATTCAGGATTTAATTAAAATCAACCATATCCAAAAGATCCATTATTGGCATAAATACTTCACAAACTACAATATTACCATGAATTTCTTCCTCATCAAGCAAGTGTAATAGCATTCCTAAAATGAGAGTTGTGAAAATGTATTTGTTTGAACTTCCATTTTATCCAGGGGTACTATAAAGAAGATAAGAAGACAAACTGAGCTAAGCTGACATTCCAGCCATCCTTTGTGGTAGCAACAGAAACCCCAGTCCCTGTGAGAAAGAAAACTGTAGCAAACAAGTCAAGGTTGATGGCAGCCTACTAACAGTTACCAGATGTCCCAAATCTTGTACAAACATCCTGCTCCTGCAGTTTGTTGATTAAACTTAACCGACCACTGCCCAAGGACACTCCATGGCAGTATATATAACCCATGCACTTCCCTTACTCATTACCCCCCACTTCCAATAAACTGCTTCTACAGCTTAGCCTTTCCAGTAGAAACCCTGTTTGGTGTTGCTCCACATGGATGCTGCTCTTGCTCAATTAAGTTTCAATAAAACTTCCTTCTAGCTTGTTCTCCCTGTCAACAGAGTGTTGCATGGGTGGATAGTAATATGAAAGAGGGGAAAAAAAAGTAACAGTTATTAACAATTATTCAACTGTCAGAAAAAATGTTAAGGACTTCCCATTAGCAATAGGAATTGTATTGCATTAGGTAATATCCGATTTGAAGATAATACATATTCAAGGTCTGAAGATTATGTGACTAATTTAGTTGAGGCTTCAATTTTTCTGATGCAAGGATAAGCCTTGGCTACTGGATTAAGGGATAGGCTACAATAGACAATGGGTCTTTTTGAGACGACACCCTTAAAACATGGTCTAAATTCTCATATAAATTTTAAAAAGTTATGCATGGGTAGCTGTTGTCAGGCAGTAATGAGATCATCTGAGGGCCTTTTGGCTTCTATGATGTTTCAGACAAGTTTTGAGATTTTAGTTTGGTCAAACATATAGAAGGTTTACTATTTCAGAAAAGTTTAATTCTAATTGCCTAAAATTATCAGTTCACCTCAGCAATCCTCATATCTTTCTTTCAGTTGTTAGTCTTGGGAATTTTTTTCTTTCTTTCTTTCTTTTTCAGAACCCAAAACCGATTTAATAATTGGCCAGGTCTGGGGCTAGTTTTTGCCGCTGAGGCTTTCCAGTAGGCCTCTGGTGCGCTCGAACTTCCGGCCACTGGAGCGGAAGTAGGGTTTGGTGCCGCTGTGTGGGATTCACGGGCCCTTGTCCTTGTGGGGACCAGAGAGTAGGACTGACGTAGTCCTTGCAGGACAAGAGGGCCACCTGGTCAAAGGTGAGGATCTTGCCTGCGGCCTTGAATACGGGACTCCCGCCCGGCTGCTCACGGACAGAGCACACACCTTCAGCTTGGACACTTCCTGAAGCGACCCATCATCTCTTATGATCCCCACAACCACAGCTGCTGTGTTTTCCTGGACAGGGATCTCCATCGTTCAGATCATCCAGAAAGGGCCAAGGGCAACCGGTTGCTATGATTCATGAGCAACGATTTTATCACCACTTGGTTGAAAGTAGAGTTCGCTCGCCTGGCCAGAAATCTGTACAGCTTGACTAGCAGCCTCAGATAGATGTCAAGGTTCTTGGGTTCCTTGCACCGAACTTTTCGGTCCCTGATGTGGTGGATGCCACCTCTCATGATGGCCCTGCCTGCTAGGCCAGGTCAGGAAAGAAGGAAGGGGACGGGCATGAGCAGTGAAACTGTCCTTGAAAATTAGAAATAATTTTCTATTATTTGTAATCTGTCTTTAGATAATATCTGTCCTTCAGCCAAAAGATCATTGTAAATCTGTTAAAATTATTTTTACTGGAAACTGTGTCTTTTTTAGAATTATCAGAAAATAGATGTGCAGAATTGTTAGGCAAAATTATGACCCACCAAAAGATGTCCATATCTTAATATCCATAACCTGTAAGTATACTACCTTACATGGCACAAGGGACTTTGCCAATGTGATCAAGAATCTTGAAACGAAAAGATATCTTGGATTATTCTCATTGGCCCAAGAGATGCAGGGAGGTTTGGTTTCAGAAGTTTTGAGGTGTTATTATTATTAATATTATTATTATTATTATTATTATTATTATTATTATTATTATTTTGGTTTTGGCTTAGAGAGTCTTTGAGAGAGGAAATAATATTGGATAATTTCATTTTGAAGAATCACCATACAAAGCAAAGAAATCTGATCATTGAAGGTTTGATATTTTGCTTTTGTACCTTTCTAGAATGGAATCTTTCCAGAATTGTTCTGTGAGGAGGATCAGTAACCCTATCAAGATGAATATATTTATTCAACAAGTTAAATTATATAAAATGCCTACTATTATGCTTACTAATTAGAGTTGTGTCATTAAATTTTATTGTCATCAAGGTAGTATAGATTAATGGATTTACTGAATTTAAACAAATAGTAAATAGCCTAACAAGAATGTTAACTTTTTTCTGACTCAGAAATCCATTGTTTCCTTTTTCACTACACATAAAAATGTCTATACTTTCTTGAAGTGTCCTGAATCCCAGAAGTTACTAGTTTTGTTTGTTTTTGTTTTTTGTCTTTCTCTGCTTTAAAAGCCATTTAGTATCCCTGTTATAAAGGCTTGACTAAGAGACCAAAATCTCTCTTCACCACTTCTTTGTGGAGGATTTAGGTTGCTCTTATGCAAATTAATTCCCAGAGGCTTGACTCTGCATTCATCTTGATTGAGAACACAAAATAGAAATTTACAGGCATCTGAAAATATGGACAATAATAAAGCATTAAAATGAATTATAATAATTTGGAAATTATACTTTAAAGAGAAAAATAAAAGAATTACTCACAACATATTATCATTACAATATTTTATTTTAAAAATTAATGGCTATGAACTGTGGAAAAAAAATCCTTTTAATACAAAATTAGCATCAGGTATTCATTTATAGCAATTGGAAATGACTGATTTTTTTTTTTTTTTTGTCAAAGTATAGACAATTGAACTCAATTTTGCTGAATGGAGGACTTTTTTTAAAGGACTATTTGGTATGGCTTGATATTGTAATGGAAGTTATAACTTGGGATCCTGGGATATAACCTACTCTTATGTTTTCCATCCCCTGAAATGTATTTGTGCTTTAATAAAGATTTCTCAATTGTCAAAAAATAATAATAATAATAATTGAGAAATCCCATTTGTATTTTCCTTCTTTATTCTATATGACTTTTTTTCAGTAAACCACAAAATTCAGAAAATCATTTGCAGTTATGAAATTTAGAGTTGCTATATAGTTACTCCAGAACTACATAGCAAGGACAGCAGTCCTACAATCTGTTATCAGGATCACTATAATCTAATGATTTATGAAAGAAAGAAAGAGCAGAAAATACTGCGTCTTCACATTAACACACACACACACACAAAAATTTCTTCTCATTGACACTGGGCTCAAGATTTATTTTTATTAAAATGTTATCTAATCCATCTGCCTTTCTTCTAAGCTCTAAATATTCATATGCAAATTTTAAAACCATAGACCATTAGCATCACTTAACATTAAAGCTTGCCAGCTTTCAAGAGATATTCATGTCATTTTGTAAATCTACAAACCAAGGTCAGAATAAAATGTTAAATGTAGCATGTTAAAATTGTTTATAAAAATGTAATGGAAATATATCTCAAAGTTGTATATTTAGATTTGCATAGAGTGAATGGAATCAAATTTTGCATGCTTTAATAATCTACGTTTGAAAAGCTCTCATCAGATGATATATTGTACCAAATTATTCATGTATACTGCAGCAAGTTATTTAATGCTCTTCTATATCTTATAAAAACACTTTTTTGGTGAAAAGTCTTACTACTTTTAAAAAATTATGCTTTGAACATAATCTAGAGATTATGCTCATCTCAGACTAACTGGGTGTGAGTCCAAGTTATAGCTCTTAATAGCTGTGTAAAATTAGGTAAATTGCGTATCACTGAGCTTCAATTTTCCTATCTATAAAATAAGTATAGTACTTAAGAAACTTAAGGTTTCACTAGATTCTGAAGTTTCTGAATTTTGTTAATTTAGAAAAAGAATATAGAACAAATTGTAAGGTATGTGGCACATGAAAATCATTCAACAAATGGAAGGATGTATTATTAATATTGCAATTATTGCAGGCTGTTTGTCCTAGGAAGCAGACCTTGAAAAGGAGTTTGGCTTTTGGCATGTTTTTAAGGAATACTGTCTAGAATTAAATTCTCTGGAACAGAGAGGAAGGAAGTAGGAGATCGTTAAAGCTTGCTTTTAAAATTTTCAAGTTTGTATAAGGCTTACTTTTCAGACTAGTTAAAAATGCCCCAAATCCTGGAAATAAAAATCATAAATACACAATCATATAGACTTGCTCAATATCTAAAAGATAAGGTAATTGCATAACTTAAGTAGATATTATACTGGGAAATGCATTAGAATGAGTAATAGAAGATGCTCTCCTTCAGGTACATTTTTCTCTGACTTTAAAAATAGAATTTCTAACAATAAATGAGACAAGGTATGTTTCCTTGGCTTTTATGTCAATTTCACTTTGCCTAATATGTAAGAAAAATTGAGGTTAAAACCTTAGGGGGAAGATGAAGTAGGATTGTGGTGTTCAAAGCATAAAAAGTGAAGACCAAAAAGTACTTTAATGCAGGCTCCTATTTAATGAAATTTGAAAAAATGCATTAGAAAGGAATGGTTTAAAAAAAAAAAAAAAGGAAGATATTCTTGTAAGCTTATCTTCAATGATATCTACTTTTTAAAATTCAATTTAATGCAATTCAACCTTCAAAAAAAAAAGACAGGAAATTACAATAACCCAGGTAGCATTTTAAAGCATTACCAAATTAAAGCTTTAAAAAGCACATATTTTTGACATAACCTGATCTACTCTACCTCTCAAAGCTCTCCTGTGCTATGTGTCACCATTTGCATCTTAAAGGCACTCCAGAATCAATCCATAACTCAGGCACTGGAAGAATGCTTTAGCTCAGTTAGGAGAACTTAAGAAATGCTAGTTTACTATCAGGTGAACTACTAAGTCAACTTTACAGATGTTCAAGCACTGCCTTTGTACATTTATTCTATTCATTGGGCTTGGCCTTGTTTTATCAGCCTTTTGCTTGTACAAGAGAAACTCTAATTTAATTTCTTATCATAAAATCTGCTTAGGGCTCTGTTCTACCTGAACTGTGTTCCTGACTATCTCTGGGTAACCCTGGTCTCTGAACTAATGACATATGACTTAAGTCTTCCTACCTACTCACAGGCATCTTTAATTTTAACCCTTGGCCTATCTAGCTGGCTTATCCTGTAGTAAATCACATGCCCCACCTTCCTGCTGACACCCACATATTCAAATCTTCTTGAACCTTCTAGATGCTATCTACACAGGAAAAACAAAACAAAACAAAAACAAACTTTTTTCTATCATCATGCCTTTTGGGAGCCTTGATCTACATTCAGGAAAGAAGATCTTTTGCCTTTTATAGTTTGCCACTTCTGCTGCTTTCTTAGTCTGAAATTTGTGATTATGACCAAGATTCCAAGAGCACATTTTACAGTTACTTACCCAGAGAACTTAATATGTTTCATGCATATATGATAATGTGGGGGGATTGTTATGATGACCACAAGCATGTGAAAGATGAATAAACAAAGAAGTTATATTTCAAGTATTACATGAGAGATAACAATGTTATTGGTATGCAAAGGAATAAGAGGCCACATCTAATTAAGGAAAACATCAGTAACAAATGGTCTGAGATGGAAGTTTTAGAATTAGGTCAAAAAAACAGTATTTATAAAAAAGATTTTGGAGTTTTATTGACTAACATTAGGGAAGTTGATGCCAGAATACCTGGGTCTGAATTTCTGCTCTGCATGATCTTTGATAAGTAATTTAATACTACTTTGCCAGATTTTCCTTATCCATAAAATGAGGATTATCATAGATAATCATTGAGTGCTGGAAATTCAAATTAGTAAATATTTTCATTAAAAAACCTTAAAAAATACTGCCTCACACTAGGTAGGTATTAGTAATTATCATTCTCATCATGATTATCATCCTCATCATTTTTATTACTACCAACATTTTCATTAAATAAGATAGTGTCAAATAAGATTCACAGAGGCACTAAAACAAAGTGTCTTTGGTGGGAAAATGAGTAGATTTTTTTGTTTATATCATGATTAATTTTTGGTTTGCTTAGAAAACAAAAGTTTATACTGGTATTGAGTGGAATGGCGACCACTTACTTAAAAGTTCTGAAGACAGAGAGTTGGACTAGAGGCAGCAGTAATTTATTTCTTTCTCATGAGAAAGGGCACACACCCAGGCTAATGGAAATGGCCCAAAATCTACTTAAAGTATACTTTGTAACTAACTCATAGCCTGATATTAATAGAAAATTACAAAAGATAAAAGGATAGGCAAGCAAGCCACTGGATAATTTATTATCTGCAGCTTAGCAAGTGTATGTAAGAAGGAATGAAGAGGAGAAGAAAGAACAAACCAAGGTTATGATGCAGGCTTTAAAACTGCAACAGGAAGGACAGACTAAGTTAGTGTTGCAAACTGTACAAACAATGACTAATGCTTTGCAGGGACTTAGTGCTGGAAGGGGGAAAAGAATTCCCTTTCGGGGACATGACAATGAAGCCCAGTTCCTGGACCAGAAAGGGAATGCCCTGTGCCTCCCTAACTTGCTATGGCTGTGGGAAAGAAGGTCGTATGAAAAGGGATTGCCCAGAGAGAATAATGCAACAGAAGATCTTCTCTCTGATAAAATCAGAGGATTGAGGGAGTCAGGGATTCAAGATGGAACCCACACACACCCAGAACACTTGATAAATATAAAGGCGGGGAATAAAAAGAATAGCATTATCTTCCTAATTGACACAGGTTCAGCCAGATCTTCCCTTATTACCTTACCTCAAGAGACCAAACTAAGCAAGAAGAAACTCATAGTCTCAGAGGTAAAAGGAGAAAATTTTGCTGTTCCTTTTATAAATCAAATATAAGCAAGAAACCTATTTAGGACAATTTCTTTTCATCACTGAGGTGGGGATCAACTTATTGGGTAGAAACATGATCACAAAATTAGATTGTTCCAAACTTACCCCTCTGACGATGTGTTATAAAAGAGGCAAAAGAAAGCAACATTGACCCACAAATCTGGGCTGGACTCCGGAAGAGAGAAAAAGTAGACATACCTCCCCCTAAAGATCAAGCTAAGTGAAATTCAAACAGAAAATAGAAAATAATTTTTGGAGGATAGGAGAAAAATAATAAAGCCATTGCTAGGGGAATCCTAAATCATCTTCATCAGGATAGCCACTAAGCTGTCCAAAATTTATGTGATGCTGTTCTAACTCATTATGCATGTGTCGGACTGTACTCTGTAGCCCGCCAAGTAGTAAATGAATGTATCATCTGTTGAAAAGTAAATAAACAATGTCTGAAGAACAAACTCCTAAGAGAGTGACCCCCAAAGCTCAAGCGTTTTCAAAGCATTCAGGTGGACTTCATTTAAGTACTACCAATGAGAAAACTAAAATACCTCCTAGTGGTTATTGACCATCTCACTTCATGAGTGGAAGTCTACCCAGTTCCTCAAGCGACTGCACAAACTGTAATTAAAATGCTATTAGAACACCTTATCCGTAAGTATAGACTCATTGAAAACATTGATTCAAATAATAGGACCTATTTCACAGCCCAAGTTCTACAAAGACTAATAAATTAATCTTGCTTATCCAAGGTCTGCTAAAGTCAAAGTGAAAAATAAAGTTCTAAAGCAAAGGAAAATTATCTTAAAGCATTGGGGACATTTTGGTTATAAGCCAATAATTTTTTTTAAAATTAAAATTATTGTGCAAAACTGCATAGTCACAGTGCAAATTAGAGCGACTAAAAAGAGTCTTTAGGGAAGCGGCTGTGGCTCAATCAGTAGGGCTCCCGTTTACCATATGGGAGGCCCCGGGTTCGGTTCCCAGGGCCTCCTGGTGAAGGCAGGCCCGCCCGCACGGCGTGGTTGGCTGACCCGGCGAGCACAAGCAGCAAGGGGGGATAAATCAATCAATAAATAAAATCTTTAAAAAAAAAAAAAAGAGTCTTTAAAATGTTCTTTTAAATGTTATCTTACAGTTAAACTTGTTTTATAAAAGAATGAAAATTATAACAGTAAGCCCTGTGTTTCTGTATCAAACTATTCGCGTCTGCCTGTTTGTCTATAACCTTAGCAAACTCCAGAAAAAGGGTTTCTGATTATGGTCCTTCAAATGCTAACAACCACTATGTGCTGTTTAATGTTAATACACAAGCATACAAATTTGAATGCATATTGTTCTGAATATTGGAGTATTTTAAAGAAAATGTAACACTATTTCATGTGGAAATTGGTAGAGAATGACGAATCAGAAACACAATAAGGAGAGTATTAAAATTATTTAAGTAGAGATTATAAGGACTCCAAATTTGGGACTATCAGGAGAAGTGAAAGTACAGATCTACTGGAGGGAAGGGCTTATCTGGTGAGGAAAGTCACAGAGTCAAAGAGTGTCCTGAGGTGTGTATCTGAGCAACTGGAATTAGAAGACCAAAAAATAGACAAAGACAGTTTTAGGAAGTTAATGAGTTCAGCATGAATCTGAAAAATCAGTCCATTCAGTCCATAGTATTAGTTGTTGGAATCATAACCAATTTAATTTTCTCAAAGTGTGTCCACACATTCTTTCACAGTTAATGGTGCTAGTCCTAAAATTTTTGCCCCATATTGTTTGTTGCTATTACTCTAATTTCTTTATCATCATAAAGGAGTGGTACAAAGGAAAGGCTGTTTCTGGATCTGGCCATAACTTCCTCTCAGGCTGATTCCATTCTCTATACAGTGGAATAATTTATGTTGTCTTTGGGTAAACACTGCTTTCTCTTTGACTTTATCACAAGAGCAGTGCTCTGGACTGATTCAGCTCAACCTTAATTGTAAAAGTTCACCCACCTTACATGGTATCTATCCTGACATGTATTATTAGAAGTCCTTATCCTAAAAGTCTGTTCTGTTTTTCTAGATACATAAAAAACCCTCAGGAAAAAAAAAAATTAAAAGAAGGACAGATAAATACTAACTGAGGACTGACAATTGTGTCAAGCATTAAGCTAGTTATATTTGCTCTAACTTATTTATACATCACAACAGGAATTAATATCCATTTTTAAAGCTGTGGAAACAGAGTTTAAAAGGGTAGAAAAAAAATTGTTCAGGTTAGTTTTAGTTTGCTAAAGCCTGCCAATGCAAAAATACCATAATTGGTTTGACTTTTATAATGGAAATTTATTAGGGTAAATCCTTACAGTTTTGAGGCTGTGAAAATGTCCAAATCAAGACATCATCAGTGAAGCTGTCTCACCAAAAGTTGGCTGCTGGCAGATCCTGAATTCCGGCCACATGGCAAGGCAAGATGGCAGCTGAATTCTACCTTCTCTACCAGGCTCACTTTCTCCCCAAATTCAGCTAAGGGTCATCAGGCATATGGATCATCACTCCCTAGGCCTCGTCTCTTCAGCTTCAGGCTGCTCTTCTGATTACAACCTCCTGCCTCTCTCTCAGCCCATCAGGATTTCTCTGACTTCTTGCTGCTGTAAAAATCCTGACGTCTTCTCTCACATGGCAGGGTGAAAATGGAAGCTCTCTCTTTGTATTCCGTTAATATAAGACTCCAAGGGCCTTAACTGAAATGATCTAATCCAAAGGTCCCTTGACTGAATGACACCAAAAGGTACCAAATACAATAGGTTCACATGCACAGGATTGGGTTAGCTTAAGAACATAATTATCTGGGGTCCACAAAAGACTCAAAACAGGATGGGGCTTATATCTAAAAATTCAAATATATTGGATTGCTTTGAATGTGATTCTGCTTCAATACTCCATAATCCTTTGTATTTATCTTATTTTTTGAAAAAAGTTTAGTTAATTCTGAGCAAATTGTTCTAGCGTTTTATTTGAAAAGGAGAACTATTCAGGTTAGCAAGCTTACACTTAAGAATAGAGAATCAAGGAGGATTCTACCTACTGACAGTAAGTAGACTAAGAGAATAGTATAAACCGAATTTTCCCAAAGCAGTTTACTTTTCCTAAATTAATAAGGAAAAACTACTTATACTTATATTCTGATAGAATAGATAAAAGGCCACAAAAATAACAGATGAGATAAATATTGGATAGTATATTTTATTATACATACAGGAATCCAATTTATTTAGAATATTGACTAAATTTTAGACTACCCTGAAACTTTACTCTTTAAAATATTCTTTTGCTGACAGATATGTTTATTTTATTATAATTGAAAGTCATTGGGGGAATTCTGAAAATAGTTAATGAAGATAAAGAAAAGTAAACTTTGAAAGATTGGGAGTTGAAGTTTGCTATTTTCTTTAAAAAGTTTGGTCTATTAAATTTGACACATGGGGATGAAAGAGCAGCAAGAGACAGCACAGAGTGGAATATAACTATAATGTTGATATTTTCTTATGGGGATTCCAGATTGTTGGTATTAAGTCTGTAATGTCACCTCTGAAGATTTAAAAAAGCACACTATCAAATTTCTTCATTTAAACTATTTAGAAAATTGTCAGTGGACATTTTCCTATTTTACAAAAAATCAGGTTTGATTACACAATTCTAGTATGTAGACACTGATGTGAAGCCAAATTTACAGTGAGAACAATATAAACATTCACATATTTGTTCTCTCTATTTACAATGTTGTGAATCAGATATCTCTTACATTCTGAATTTTCTTTCCCTTATATTTAAACAACATAACAATTCATAAAATTGCAGAAATAATTTTTCAAAAAAAGCCAAAACATTATTTAAATGCAAATATAAATTGAGCAATTATCAACAGTTTTATTTAATTAATGAAGCAGTGAACTAATAAAATGTTATAACAATTCAAAAAAGAATTCAAAGCGCAGAGACATATGTATGGAAAAAGGAATTCTGTTACATATATGTATTTTTGGAGGTACCAGGGATTGAACCCAGGACCTTATAAATGAGAATCAGGAGATCAACCACTGAGTTACATCCACTCCCCAATGAGAGCTTGTTTTTCCTTTTGCTTGTTTGCTCGTTTGTTTGTTTGTTTGTTTTTAAGAGGTACCAGGAATTGAACATGGGACCTTGTACATGGGAAGTAGTCGCTCAACCACTTGAGCTACATCCCCTCACTGAAATGAGTTTAAAATAGATAACGCAGGTCAACCCATAGTATATGGAGCAATTGTACTCCTTTGGACAACAAAATTAATTTGTATGTCTATAGACAAAAAAACATTTGTATCGTTCAGTTTTCTACAATTTGCAAATTTGTAAAATAATTGAAGGGCAGTGAAAAGTAAAGATAGCCCAGGTGGGTGAGCTAGATGGGTCACTCACTATACAAGACTTTCACAATATTTTTTTTACAATAATCACTACTATCCCTTCGTAATAATAACAATATAAAATAAAGATTATTCTTGAGCACAAAGTAAGTTTGGTCATGCTAAGTTTGCCCTGATGAGTGAAAGCGGGAAAGTTAATTTACTGTATAGATCACCTTACGTTTGCTTTATAAAATCAACAGTCATATAGTATTGAAAATTGATAAATTAACTTTTTAGACAGCATTATAGAAATGTAAGTTATATAACTAAAATTCATCTATTCTAGATATATCATTTAATTATTTTAATAAATTTATAGAGTTGTGTACCCATCACCACAAAGTAATTTTAGATAAATTAATGGTAAATGGAAAGATGCACATCTTTACTTATAATGGAAATTCAAATTAAAACCACAGTAAGATACCACAGCATACCAATTATGATACTTATAAGAAAAAAAGACATATAAAATCTAGTTTTCTCCATGAAAACCTAGCTTTTCACCTCATATATTACTGGTGAGGATGTAAAATATACAGTCATTTTGATAAACATTTTGGCAGTTTCTGATAGAAAGTTAAATTTACCATAAGATCCACTGATTCTATGTCTAGGAAACTAACCTAAAGAAGGAAAAACATATATCTACACAAAAACATATATATAATAGTAAAATAGTAAAAAAGTAGAAACAAGCAAATTGTCCTTCAATGGGGAAATTTGATAAACAAAATGTAGTATATATTTACATTAGAATACAATTCAGAAATAAAAATAATAGGCTATTGATATATGTTACAAGATTGATGTACTTCCAAAATATTATTATAAATGAAAAAAAATCAACTCAGAACTCAACTCTGTTTCCTATCTTGGTGCCAATACCCCATTGTGGGTTTATAGTAAATTGTTAAATTGAAAAATGTTAAGTTCTCCAATGTTCTTGTTCTTTTTTAAAATATTTGTGTATTAGCGATCTTTTGCATTTACTTATAAGTTTCATGATCATCCAGTCATTTTCTACAGAAAAAATGCCTACTAGATATTTGATGGGAATTGTGCAGAAATTAGAGCAATTTGGGGAGAATTGTTATCTTAATTTATTTAGATCTTCTTCAATTCTTCTTAGCAATGTTTTGTTGTTTTCATTGTGCACATCCTCATTTTGTTGAGTATATTTCTAAATATTTGATTGTGTTTTATCAAAATTAAAAATATGTGTGCTTCAAAAAAACCCTATTAAAAAGTGAAAAGAAAAACCAAAGACTGAGAGAAAATAACTGTATATCATATATCTGATAAAGGACTTGTCTCCACAATATATAAAAAAGGCTTTCAACTCAATAATAGGAAGACAAAAGCCCAACAAAACCTGGGAAAAATATTTGCATACACATTTCTGTAAAGAATATATATTAATATTAAGTAATTATTTAATGCCAAATATTATAATTTATTATAGATTATTCAAATCAACTCAACAAGCTGCATAATGTATGATTCCATTTGCCAGAAATATTCAGAAAAGATAAATTTATGAAGGTGGTTGCTTAGTTCTAGGTGTGGAAGCAGGAATTATATGCAAAAAAACATGAGACCTATGGACTGATGGAAATATCCAAATAATAATGGAATTAAGATAAAATTCTATTTGCAATACAATCAAAAAGAATGAAAAAAGTAAAATAAAACTGAGGCTGAACAAAAAATTTAAATATGAAACAAATGGGAGCAGATGTAGTTCAAGTGGTTGAGCGCCTGCTTCCTACGTATGAGGTTGCATGTTCGATCCCCAGTACTTCCAACAAACAAACAAGCAAATAGACAAACAAAAAACCCAACTCTCATTGGAGAATGGATGTAGTTTAGTGGTTGAGTGTCTGTTTCCCACATACAGGTTCTGGGTTCAATCTCCAGTACCTCCTATAAACAAAACAAAACAAAACAAAACAAAACAAAACCCATGAAACCAAAGAATGATCCATAAAAGAAAGTAAATATATAAACAAGACTTGTTTTATTTTACTTTTTTCATTCTTTTTGATTGTATTGCAAATAGAATTTTTATCTTAATTTCATTATTCTTTGGATTTGTATAGTTAGTTTATAGAAATTCAGTATGTGTTTTGTAGATGCACTTTATTAGTTTGAGGAAGGCCTTTCAATTATTAGATTATTGGGAACATTTATCATAAGTGAATTTTGGATATTATCAAATTATTTTTCTGCATCTACTGAGTTAACCATGAGATTTTTGTCTTTTATACTTTCAATATGGTATATAACATTGATTGATTTTCATATATTACCAATCTGGCTTTCTGCATAAAACCCAGTTTGTCTTCATGTAAATAATTTTAAAATGTTGCTTGATTAATTTGCCTATCCACACACACAAACACATATATTTTTTAAAGAGGTATTGGGGACCTGATATGTGGGAGACAGTTGCTCAACTACTGAGCCACATTCACACCCTAATATATATTTTTTAAAATTTTGTATCAACATTCCTGAAGTATATTTATCTTCAGGTTTATTGTTTGTTTGTATTTTAATTCTGATGTGTTTGTATGGCTTTAGCATCAGGGTAACACTGGCATTCATAGAATAATTTGGTAAGTTCTATTTTATGAAAGAATTTTTATGAAAGCATGATTAGTGTTATTTCTTTTTTAAATAGTGAAGTCATTTAGAACTGGTATTTTCTTTGTGTACACATTTTTAATTACTAAATCAATTCCTTTGCTTCTTATTAGTCTGTGTAGACTTTGTCTTTCTTCTGGATGAGTTTTTAAATATTGTTTTTTGAGGGAATTATCCTTTTCTTCTAAGTTTTTAAATTGATGGACATAAATGTATTTATAGTATTCCTTTCAATCCTATTAATTTCAGCAATGTTGATATTAATGCTCCTTTTTTCCTATTTTGGCAATATGCATCAACTTCTCTTGGTCAGTCTAGGTAAAGGTTGGTCAATTCAGTTGATCTTTTCAAATAACCAACATGGATTTAATTGATTTACTACATTTTTCTTTTTGTTCTTAAGGTAACAATTTTTAAAAATATATATAATCAATAGTATTTGGTAAAATCACATATTTGTGCATTTATCACTTTGATCATTTTTAGAGCATTTTCATTATTTCAACAACAATAATAATAAAAAAAAAAAAACAAAAAAAAAATCATCACCTATTGATCTCTCTTTGCTCGCCCTGTTGTATATGCTGCTGTTCTGTTTCCATATTTCTAGTTTATTTGTATTTACATCTTTTAAAAACAGTCTTATATGTGCAATATCAGCCAAATTAGTATTATATATAAGGTTTCACTATGTTATACAGTCCCATGTTACTATTTTAGCTTTCCTTCTAGTAGTATACATGACCTTAGACTTACCTTTACAATCACTCTCATACCCATATAATATCTCTGCTAGTTAGAAACACTATGATATACTTTAACCACTTCTATTCATTTCCAAAAGCTTACAAACTTTTTACCAATTTTGCATGGATTAACTCTCAGCTTTTCATTCTCTACCCTCCTATTTTCTGGTAACCTATTGACCTATATTCTAATTATTAACTCCATGAGTTTACCCAAAATATTTAGTTCATAATAACACAATCATATAGTATTTGTTCTTTTGTGTCTGGCTTACTTCACTCAACATAATGTCCTCCAACTTCATTTGTGTTGTCATATGCTTCATAATTTCATTTCTTTTTACTGCTGCATAATATTCCATTTTGGGTATACATCACAATTTGTTTATCCATTCATCAGTTGATGGACAATTGGGCTGCTTCAATCTTTTGGCAATCATGAATAGTGCCGCTGTGAACATCAGTGTGCATATTTCTGTTCATGTCACTGTTCTCAGCTCTTCTGGGTGTATAACTAATAATGGTATTTCCAGGTCACATGGCAAGTCTATATTCAATTTCCTTAGGAAGTGCCAAACTTCCTAAGGTACTTAGGAATGTACAATGGCTGTACCATGGTACATTCCCACCAACAGTGAATAAGCATTCCTATCTCTCCACATCCTCTCCAACACTTTTAGTTTTCTGACTTTTAATAGTGGCCATTCTAGTAGGTATGAAATGATATTTCATTGTAGTCTTGATTTGCATTTACCTAATCACTAATGATGTTGAGCAGTTTTTCACATGTTTCTTAACCATTTGCATTTCTTCTTTAGAAAAATTTCTTTTCAAATTTTTGCCCATTTTTTAATTGAGTAGTTTGTCTTTTTATTGTTGAATTGTAGCATCTCTTTATATATCATGGATATTAGACACTTATTGGAAATGTGATTGCCAAATAGTCTCCCATCGACTCCCTTTTCACTTTTTTGAAAAAGTCCTTTGAGATGCAAAATTGTTTAATTTTGAGGTGACCCCATTTACCTATTTTGTATTTTATTGCTCGTTGTTTGGGTGTAAGGTTTAAGGAACTTCCACCTGCCACAGGATCTTGAAGATGTTGTCCTACATTTTCTTCTAGGAGTTTTAAGTTTGTCTCTTTTATATTTAGATCCTTGATCCATTTGAAGTTAATTTTTGCATTAGATATGAGATACAGGTCCTCTTTCTTTCTTTTGGATATGGCTATCCAGTTCTCCCTGCACCATTTTTTTAATAGACTGTTCTGGTCCAGCTGGGAAAGCTTGACAACCTTGTCAAAATTCACTTGATCATAGATGTGAAGATCTATTTCTGAGTTCTTGGTGTGACGAGGTTCCATTGGTCAATCCATCTGTCTTTATGCAAGTACCATGCTGTTTTTAATCACTGTTTCTAAGTAATACAACTTTAAAGTCAAGAAGTGAGAGTCCTTCAACTTTGTTATTATTTTTTAAGATATTTTTGGCTATTCGGGTCCCCTTACCCTTCCATATAAATTTGATAATTGGCTTTTCCATTTCTGCAAAAAAAGCTATTGGGACTGTTTTGATCTGTAAATCAGTTTAGATAGAACTCACATCTTAATGATATTCAGTATTCCAGTCCATGAACATGGAATATCCTTCCATTTATTTAAGTCTCCTTTGGTTTCTGTTAGCAATGTTTTGTAGTTTTCTGAATATAATTTCTTTATATCCTTGGTTATGTTTATTTCTGAATATTTGATTCTTTTTGTCACTATTATAAATGCCTTTTTTTTTCTGATTTCCTTTTCACATTGTTCATCAGTAGTGTATAGAAGTACCGTTGAATTTGTATGGTTCGTAATTTTTTGCTGATGTCTAGGCATCTAATTAGGATGTAGTTTAATCAGATGCTCAATTTCTTTCTCTTTTGTAGGGACTTAGTGGCAGGAGGTTGTTTGTTACCACTGGCCTTTGATTCTTGGCTCGACCTGGATTGTTAGGATTGTCCCTGCTAGTTGCTCAAAACTGGGCATGGGACCCTGTAATTGTTGTAGACTCACTTCCTAAGGGTTTGGGGAGGGAGGCTATAGAGGCCAGAAAAAGCCTCTTCTACTTATTTTCAATTTTCTTGTATGCGCTTCCTTGGTCTGCCAGCAGATGACTCTCCTTGGCAGATTTCAGTTCAATGCCTGGTCGGAATGTATTTGTTGCAACACAGACTGGGTCAATGGGCTAGAGCTTCCTTCCGAGGCTAAGAGTATGGTAGTTCAAACTTTCTCTGAGACAGTTCTCTAGCCTTCTCTGGCAGCCCCCTCCCTTTTCCCTGCTAGGAAATATTTCCAGTCCCCTCTGAGTCCTCAACAATAAGTCCTGGTTAGTAGAGAAAGAAATTGGGAGGGTCATATATCTTTAGCCCCTTACCTGTCCCAGGGTATGCAATGGTGTATTCCCACCTGGCATGGAAGGGTTCCTGGGACATAGCAGACCAAATTTCTAAGTCAAAAGCTGAGTCAGCCTTGGGCTGTGTCCCTCTGTCTCCCCTTTCCTGGGGAGGTGCATCATCAACTCTCAGTCCAGGTTAGAAGAGAGGGAGATTGATAGGGCTGGATTTCTCCAGTCCTATGCCAGCTCCCAGGGCAAACTATGGTGTGGTCCTACCTGGCCTGGAACGGTTGGTGGGACACAGCAGACCAAATTTGTGGGTCATAAGCTGAGTCAGCCTTAGGCTGTGACCCTCTCTCTCCCATTTTCTGGGGGTGGTAGATCCCTGGAGCCCCCTTTGTCTGTAGCCCCAGGCCCAGAGGCCTGAGAATTCTAAAGTGTCTTTAGTGTGGGGGAGGGTGCCAGCAGCAGCAGCCACTGGTTTCAACTCATAGTTCTATAATTGTGATTTTGCTCCTTTGTCCTTCACTCCTCTGGGCAGTGTCCAGCCTTCACCTGGTGTCCTCAACCATAGAAGAACTTTTTCTAGACTCCACTATTGTTTTGGCATAGTAACCTTGCATCTCACCACCTTGCTGAACTCTTCTACTAGTTATTGTAGATTCATTGTGGATTTTTCAGGATTTTGAAGATACAGGCTCATGTCACCAGTGACTAGTACAAGTATTAGTTCTTCCTTTCCTATTTGGGTTCCCTCTATTTCTTTATCTAGCCTAATTGCTCTAGCTAGAACTTCTAGCACAATATTGAATAACAGTGGTGACAGAGGGCATCCTTGTCTTGTTCCTGATCTCAGTGGGAAAGCTTTCATTTTTTCACCATTGAATATAATGCTAGCTGTAGACTTTTCATATATGCACTTTACCATATTGAGGAAGGTTCCTTCTGTTCCTATCTTTTGGATTGTTTTTGTTAAGAAAGGGTGCTGTGTTTTGCCAAGTGCCTTTAATGCATCATTTGAGACGATCATGTGGTTTTTCTTTTTCAATTTATCAATATGTTTTATTACACTAATTCATATTCTTGTGTTGAACCACCCTTAATATCTGGAACAAAACCCACTTGATCATCATGCCTAATTCTTTCAATGTGCTTTTCAATTTGGTTTTCAAGTATTTTCTTGAGGATTTCTGCATCCATATTTTTTAGAGATATTGGTCTGTAATTTTCTTTTTACATACTATCTTTATCTCATTTTGTTATTAGGGTGATGTTAGCTTCATAGAATGAATTCGATAGCATTCTTTCCTGTTCAATTTTTTTGGAAGAGCTTGAGCATGATTGGAATAAGAACATATTTAAATGATTGATAAAATTCACCTGTGAAGCCATCTGGTCCTGGGCTTTTCATCTTTGGGAGGTATTTGCTGACTGTTTCAATTTCTTCATTGTTGTTGGTATATTGAGGTCTTCTATTTCTTCTAGGACCAGTGTAGGTTTTTCATGTGTTTTCTAGGAATTTGTCCATATCATCTACATTCTCTTGTGTTTTTTTGGCATACAGTTTTTCATAGTATCCTCTTATGATCTCTTTTATTTCTAGGGATCAGTGGTAATTTCCTCCCTCTCATTTCTGATTTTATGTATTTGTATCTTCTCTCTTTTTTTCTTTGTCAGCCTAGCTAAGGGTTTGTTGATTTTATTGATCTTTATAAAGAACCAACTTTTGGTTTTGATTCTATTTTTTTTTCTCAATTTCATTTATTTCTGCTGTGATCTTTACTATTTCTTCCCTCAATTTCATTTATTATGTCTGATTAGTTTGCTGTGCTTTTTCTAGTATTTTTTTTTCTTTTATAATGTAAGCACTGAGTTATAAATTTCTCTCTCAGCACTGTCTTTGCAGTATCCCATAGGTTTTGATATGTTGTGGTCTCATTTTCATTCATCCAAGTTATTTACTGAATTCACTTGTAATTTCTTCTTTGACCCACAGATTATTTAAAATGTATTGTATAAGCTCCATATATTTATGAACTTTCTCTTTTTCCGTCCAGTGACAATTTCCAGCTTTTTTTCCATTATGATCAGAGAAAGTATTTTGAATAATTTCAATTTTTTAAATTTTTTGAGTGTTTTATTGTGACCCAACATATTTGTCATTCTGAGTAATAAGTGTCTCAAGGTAGGTCAATTCAGATTTATTCTGTTTGGGGAGCATTGTCCTTCTTGGATATTAATATTTATGTCTTTTAAAAGATTTGGGAAGTTTTTGATCATTATTTCCTCAAATATTCTTTCTGCCTCTTTTCCATTCTCTTCTCCTTCTGGGACACTGATAACATGTTTGTTTGTGCATTTTGCATTGTCATTCATTACTTTTTACATTTACTTTTTAAAGTTACAAAGGAGATTAGTGATGATCCTCTGATGAATGCAGCATTCATCAGAAACTTAAAACAGAATATGAAACTATTAACTTATTTTATTTAAGCACCCATGACTTGTTAAAATAAAATTATGCTTTACATCTCTCCAAATAGCAGAAATTTAGTTGAATAAATTAAGTATATCCATATTTAATACTTCACAGCATTTTGTTAACTATACAATAAAAGAAAGTATGCTTAATATTCAATTCCATTCTCAGAAATAATTTAATTGATATATTACATTCAGCTTATTCTCCTTAAGGCCAAATGAACAGATTGAAAATATCTAGACCACTTAGTAATCTCCACAGTGAAGTGTGCATTGCAAAGTGATCCTTTGGCATGTGAGGAATATATTGCAATTTATATCTTTATTTTCTACTCAAAATTTTTACATTTTATTTTGTAATTGTTTTACACTGTGCACAGGATCTAAATGTACAAGAATATATGAACTATACATAAATCAGACTCTTTTCATATATAAAATTCTGCAATTCTTAAAAATGTATTGATTTAAGTATATAGGAATCTTAGCAGCACAATTTAATTTGACTTGGCCTAATTGGGCCAAGATGACACAGTGTTCTTCTCAACTCTGAATTACATGATTTGTACTGAAAAGTATTCTTCTTTATAAGTATCATTTATTCACTTTAATACCCAAACCTTTAGCCCTTGAACAAGGTAAATTTAACTAATTTCCATAAAAACATAAACAAGTACTATCCACAGTATTAAAATATATTGTTTCCTTACTTTCATTCCACATTGTTCTAGAAATTATTTTAAGTGGTGTTGCATTTCATAATTCTCACAAATACCTAATGAAGGAAAAATATTGTGTCTAATATATAGATAAGGTAATGGCTTGAAAGAGATTCAGGAGTCTTCCAAAATTATCCTGATAATAAATATAGGTATCAGTATTTAAAACCATTTAGTACTCAGGCCTGGGGAATGAACTATGTACTAAAGTAGACTTACCGGGATTCTACTATAGACTTATTGTGATTCTAAGAACAGAAGAAATTATGTCATTAATATGGAGCCTCTGGCCCCTGTTTTGAGGGCAGGGAGAGGGAAAAACAGGTGTAATATGGGAACATTTTCGGGACTTGGGAATCATCCTGAATGACATTGTAATAACAAATACAGGCCATTATATATCTTGCCATAATCTACAGAAATGTGTGGAGAAAGTGTAAACTACAATGTAAACTATAATCCTTGCTTAGCGGCAATGCTCCAAAATGTGTCATCAATTGCAATGAATGTACCACACTAATGAAGGATGTTGTTAATGTGGGAAAAGGTGGGAGGTGGAGAGGGGAGCAGGGTATATGGGGATTCCCTATATTTTTTTATGTAACATTTATGTAATCTAAGTATCTTCTATATATATATATATAAAACCATTTAGGATTTCTTTTTTTGTTCTAATATTGTGCTCCATTATATTTAATTAAAAAAAAAGATTTAGGCATCTTTATTTTTCATTGAAGTAGAAGCCTCAATGAATAGAGTACCTGCTTCATGACAGTTTGTCATAAAAACTGGAGAAAAGAAAAAAAGTCACTTCCAATCACAGCAACACTTATAGTTATTTAATGCTACTGCTCCTTCCACATTTCCATTTTGAAAATTGTAGTATTTACAAGACTCTTTGTCTTTGGCTCTTTTAGTAGATTTGGGGAGAGACAAACTATTTATTTTCATCCATTTACAGTAGACAATTTATTTTAAGGATCATTTCTGGGAAGATGATTGTACTTTTAATTAAATAGCTTGTCAGGAAAGCATTTGCCTTAACAGATCTGTTTTCATCATAATGACATCCAGATGTACAACTGACATGCCGATATATTTGTCCTGCTTTTTTTTTTTTTTTTTAACCACTGTTTCATTTCTTTCTTTCTTTGTTTAATCTCTGTCAACTTTGAAATTTCAGAGTAGCACAACTATATCATAATAACACCTTTATCTGGAAAAAATAATTACGGTGTATTTTAATTATCAAAAACCTAGATGAATAAGTAATGATATTTAGTAATTATTATTTAAACCAATTTTTGTTGAAACGGCCAGGCTTTTTTAGATGATAATGAATTTGCTGCTATTATTTTTAATTAAAGCAATCTCATTTATTCCACATAGCCTCATCATTATTCAAATAGGTAACTAATAGAGTGCTTGGTTTTTAATCCTCCAAGAGGTTGAGTTATTCTCATAATATTTTGTCTCTTTTATAACAAAAATTGAAAAACCCAGTAAATATAATGGAGGTCTGATGTTTTCCAATTCAATCATGAACAACTTGTAGGTAAGGCAAAAACACACTCAGGTGTAGAAAAAATGTATCAATTTTATTATTGATAACACTGACTCCGGAAAACATGGCTAATTGTTTTCCAATCATTTAATCACCAAAATGCACATTCAGTGCCAAAGTGTTTTAGAATACCATATTCCTTCACAAAATGGTATATTCCCCTCACATGAAGGACCAAAGCTGAATCTGTATTTACTGCAAATAGCATGAGTCTCCTAAAGAAAGGAAGAGCTGTGATATGACTACTCAATTTATTGATCCCAAAAATAATTGGTAGAGAGTTCACCCTTTCATTATAAAGCTTCCTTCCTTCTTACTGATGCTTCAGTAAGAAAGCATCAGAAATGAGATGGCAGCTCTACCCCTCAAAAAATGCAGCAAAATGCGATTTTTATAATGCCACATTCTGAATGAAGTATTGTCTTTTTCCCTATCAATCTTCAGCATCAACCGCTATCAAGGCTTTGTAGTGATCACTCTGTTTTTTAAACTTGTTTTGAAATTTTACATCTAATGATTTATTTATGTAAATGTACTTAGAAGATGGAATGCTGTTTAAAATCATGCAATATAAAAGCAACAAGAAAAAAACAACTTTAGGTGAAAATGGCTAGGCTCAAGAAAACACTGCTAGTTTTCCTATTCTTCATTCCAACAGAGAAAGAAAGAAAAAAAATACAAATAAGAAAAATTTTTAAATGAAAAAGAAAAAGAAAGAAAACAAAAATATATATGAATACAAATGAAAAACAACACCCCCTCAAAAAAGAAAAAATATTCTGCCCTGGGCTCCCAAGCTTCTCAGTAGATCCCAGTGGGAAGTCAGAAGCTATGCCAGTGAGGCCAAAACCAAGGCCAGACTTGTGCTTGTCCCTCAAGACTCTGTGAGACTACCAACAAAATAGAAAGAAAGAGACCTAATTAAATCCTACCTCAAAAGAAAAGGTGCACTGGCTCTAAATCCTCTTCACTATCTTGATTGTGGGGATGGTTTCAAGGGTATATACATATGTCAAAATTTATCGAATTTTACACTTTAATATATGCAGTTTATTTTATGTCATTTATACCACATTAAATTTTTTAAAAATTTATTTCTGATAGAATTTCACTTTCTTTCAAAAAAGAATAGGATAGGATGTTTTTTTCTCAGCACTTTAATTCTACATTTTCCTGGAGACATTGCTCAGTGTAATGACAGAGAGGGAGAGAGGGAAATAGAAAGATAGAAAGTGCACACAATAATGGAAAAGGAAAGGAAAATATGTTTTTATTTGTAGATGCCATGACCATGTACATATAATTGAATTTTACAAGCTTCAAGTTAGAAATCTATCACAGAAATTAGGAAAATAATAGCAAAACAAGAATGTATAAATGATAGTTTTAAAAATAACAAATAAAATACAAAAAAATTTCAAAATTTGGAATAATAAACATAATTAAAAAACATAAACTTTTTAAAAATGTTAACATTATGTCTTCCATCACTATAAGACCTGTTGTCTTGTATGTACAGTAACAATTTCTTCCATTTATTCCCCTAGTGTCTCATTTCTTTCATTTTGTCTTCAAAGAAGCTTTAGTTTACAGAAAAGTCATGTTTAGGATATAGAGGATTCCCATATACCTAACATCCTCCCCCTTTCCCCCTTTCTCCTATTAATAATATTTTACATGTGAGTGTTACATTCTTTACAATTGATATACAAATATTGATACCTTGCTACTAACCACGGTGAATGATTTACAATATAATTTATATTTTGGACCATACAGTTTCATAAATTTTGATGAAATTTAACATGGCCTGTATCCATTGCAATGACAGATACAGGCCATTATATATCTTGTCATAACTTACAAAATTGTGCAGAAGAGAGTATAAACCATAATGTAAACTATGATTCATGCTTAGTGGCAATGTGCCAAAACGTATTTTCAAATATTCAACATGGCTCGGAAATGTTTGTGACAAACTGAATATTTGATTGTATATTGATTATATAACTCAAAATCCATTCCAGCCTGGTTAAAAATGTAAATATGTATTTAAAAAACAAAACTATAAAGCTTTTCAGAAGATAATATCATATATAAAGTTGAGAAATGATAAAATAATAATTAATGGTTAGTGCTGTGTCCCTAGGGAGTGAGTTTGGTGGCTAACACACAATTAATATGCTGAGGTAGAAGCTATGGGCTTTCTTGTCCACCTATTTGGAACATTGAAAGGAAGCTTTCTACCTTCCTTGCTCCATGTCATTCTTAGGCAGATGTTAACATCTTTTGATGTTAAGCATATTCAGAACCATTTATAAACCATAGTTGTAAATGGGGGGAAGGACACTTTTAAAATGACTATTGACTCAAAGAGGCATTATGTAGAAGACTGGTTACCAGAGCAGGTCATAGTCACAAATAGAGGTAATAGCACTGACCAGAGTCAAAAGTAGCAGCCGCTGTCCACACACCCCACAACAGGGATTAATTGTGTCATATCGAATGGTTATTTTTATCTATAGTGTTTTTAATTTTAATATTTACAGTACTCTATATTAATGTCATGATAAATATAAGGCCATTTCAAAACATTTAATACCAAAATAATTTACTATTTTCCCTATTGTTTCATTATAATCTTAATTATAACCTTTTAGGTAACTAAAATCCATCAGTAAACAAATGAAAGCTCCTATTTTTTAATTTATCTAAATCTTCTCTGTCCAATATGGTAGCCATTAGCCACATGTGATTTTATAAATATTTAAATTAAGTAAATACAATTTAAAATTCATTTCCTCAATCAAAGTAGACACATCCCAACTGTTTGATATCTGTATCTGGCTAGTGGCTACCATATTGACCAGCACAACTTATAGAACATTTCCATCATTGCAGAAAGTTTTAATGAATTGGACAGTACTAGTTTAAATCATTGGTTGCCATCTTTTTGCATACTACCTATATTCAGTTGTCCTTGCATAGAATAAATGTCTTCTCTAATTACTTATGAATGATATCAGGGTTACATATTAAGACCATGAAAATACAGGCAGAAAAAACAGCAGAGAGATACATTTCCTCAGAAGGGGGATGACTTTAAGTCATTTGAACTTTGTAATTGCATATTTAAGTTTTTTGTCATTTTGTTATTAAACCATGCAAAATACCAGAAGTTGGTTGGTCTTTATAAAGGGTATTTATTTGGGGTAGACATCCTCAGTTACCAGGCCATAAAGCATAGGTTTCTTCTCTCACCAAAGTCCATTGCCACCTGTTAGAGCAAGACAGCTGCCGACATTTGCCAGGGTTCAGGCTTCTTGCCTTTCTCTCCAGGCTTAGCTCATCTGTTTCCTCCACAAGGTCAGCTGTAGACTATCAGGTGAATGGCTTGTCTCTATCCAGGGGCCTTCTCTCCTTCCTCACGACCAAGCTCTCTTACTTCCCGGGGCTCCAGCTCAAGTCTCCAACAGCAAAACTGCTTCAATTCTGTTCTTGCCTTGCCTTTTATATTTGATTCCCCCACCCACCAAGGGTTGGGGCTCAACACCCTACTGACGTGGCTCAGTTATTGCCCTAATTATAATTTAATCGTGCCCAGATTAGCAGACCAGTTTCCAAGCATGATCCAATATCTATTTTTGGAATTCAAAATTACACCAAACTGCCCAACTACTACAGAAGCTATCAGTTTCTCTCATTAAGTCTGGAATGTGAATGTCTAAGGTTCAGGATAAATTTACTATTATCTGGGGACAAGTGTAAATAATACCCTCTGAGCCTCAGAGAGGCTGATATCCAAGATATATTTCAATTAAGAGTCAAAATAGCAGACTCTATAACATACTATATACTATGTAACCAAAGCAACTACACTGTACTACTCCAGAAAGCTCCATTCAAATCTTCCTTTACAATGACACTTGGAAATTTCCAATAAATATTCTACTTTATTTTGTAATAATATGGTTGAAATATATTCAATTACCTTTCAAAGTAAAATTTACAGTATTTCTTTAAATTCATGAAATAATCCACTAGATACTTTTATTGAAATGAAGTTCTCTTACTTCTCAATAAGAATTGTTTAAATAATTACTAAGTTTATTAAGTAAAAAGTATTTGTAGAAACCTTTATGTTAGAATTACTATTCTGTTACCTATTATTTAATTCTGTAGAGGTATAAAATTTAATTTGAATTAAAATTCATAGCAACATCGTACACTTCCAGACCTCCAAAAGATTGCCAACCAATATTGACTGCTGATTTTCTATATCAATTCTTGTAGATACCTATGGGCCAACTGAAAGCTTTTGAAATTAGTACATAGTTTAACTATCACTGACCCATGTGGGATGTGGGATCAGGTGAAAAATCTTCAATAACTTCAAAAGTCAGACCAAGATTGGAAGTGGGTAACAAAATATGGAAGTTCACTGGGTAATTAATGAGTATTTTGCTCGTAATTTATTGAGCTGCACGAGCAATCAAAATGGAATAATAAAGCTCTTTAAAAATAACATTAACGTTGTGAGGATATACATTTTTGCTCTTTGCCTTAAGGATGTCTCTTCCTCCTGCCCATATCACAATCTCCTAAGCTCTTCTAGAAGGCACAAGCTGAATTTGGGGATTGACTCCTTTTTGTACAACCCGAGAAACAATGTCTTATTGTAGCTGTTACAATGAACAGAAAAAAAAAATCCGAAAAATTTGATGAAGTAGAATAAATATACAAAAATAATTATTTTCAGGGCATCATAGAATATTCTGAATGAGTGACCATGAATTAGCTACAAAATAAATTCAATACATTTTAAATAAACAATATACAGACTATGATTCCTGATAACATTACAATAATGTAAAAGTCAATAACAGAGGATAATTGTGACTATTCATCATTTCTGAAACCAAAAGCTTTTGAATAACCTTTGGGTAATGAAGAATAATAAGGGTGATTAAGAAATATATCAAAGTGTAAAACACTATAAAACATTTAATTCATGTATATAACATGACAATAAGAGTATTTACAAGGACATCTAGAGCTAAGACTATTTACTAGAGTACTGGTTTTCTATTGCTACCATAGCAAATTACCACAGACACAGAGACTTAAAAAAAAAACACAAATTTATTATCTTACACTTTTTCAAGTTCAGAAGTCTGACGTGGGACTATCCACGCGAAAATGAAGGGGTAAGCATGGCTATGCTTATGGAAACTCTAGAGGAGAATCTGTTTCTTTGGATTTTCCAGCTTGTAGAAGCTGCCCTTCTTCCTTGCTCAAGTTCGGTTGGGTGTCTTTCATCTTCATAGTCAACAATAGCAGAAAAAACGCTCATATGATATCTCTCTCCCACAATCTTCTGCCTCCCTTTTCCACTTTTAAAAATTCATGTTTTCAGATTGGACTCAAAATCACAAGGTCCTTAAACTTAATTACATCCTCATAGTTCCTTTTCCGTGTAACATAATGTATGCACAGGTTCTGGGGATTAGGAAATGAGCATCTTTGGAAAGGGATCATTATTCTGCCTGCCATAGCCAGTAAAAATGGAAAATGAAACCCATGAAACATATCACTCTAGAAACTAGAAAAGAACAAAGAAACACAAATAAATTTAATTTGAGTTCAGAAATAAGTAAAATAAGGAGAATTTTGGAGATATTTAAAATTCTGATTTTAGGTAAACATCATAGATAATATGAAGAAAAATAGAGATGATAAAGTATCTAAAATCTATAATGAACAGTAGGAAAAGCAGATGCAATAAATTAAAGAAAATAAAATGTTATTTTAAAAATAGTTCAATTAAACTATTACACAAAAATGGACATATTTCTTTGAAGATAATAAAATCTAAATTGGTATAAGAAATGAAAACTTGGATTGACAGAAATTTAAAAGGGAATTTATTTAATGCAGATCCCTAACCCTAGGCAACCATGACCTAATCATATATTGGTTATCAAAAAATATAGGGGGGCGGATGTGGCTCAACTGGTTGGGCGTCCGTCTGCCATATGGAGGGACCTGGGTTCGATCCCTGGGACCTCCTGGTAAAATTAAAAAAAAAAAAAAAAAAAAAAAGTCTAAGAATTTTCGGGACCGGGTCCGGTGCAGAGAGCCCGTCGTCCAGGGAAATGGGGCGCGACCAGAAAGGGGGCCGCCCCCTCGCCCGTCAGGCACCGCACGTTCGTGGGGAACCTGGTGCTAAACCACTCGTAGACGACCTGCTTCTGGGTCTGGGTTTCCTATGTAGCAGAGCAGCTCCCTCGCTGTGATCTATTGAAAGTAAGCCCTCGACACAAGGTTTTTTTTTTTTTTTTTTAAACAAAAGAAAAAACAAAAAAAAAACCAAAAAAATAAAAAAATAACAAAAAAGAAAATAAACAAAAAATATAGAATGCTAATATTTATTTTATTAAGTTACTGTAACACTAACAAGAACATAGTCACTAAAGTTAGAAAAAATATATTAACCATCCCTTTATGAATGTATTTATAGTATTTCTTTAATGAATCTAAAATTATATTATGGAATAAAATATAATTAGTATTTATCCCAGGATTTGACATGGTAGTTTAATCCAAAAAGAAAAGAAAGAGGGAAAATGTACACTTTTCATATGATTTATCATTTGAATGGCCTTAAAGAAGAACCTCATGTGGCAGCTAAGGAATGAAAGTAAAAACAAGAAATAAAATTGTGGTAGGGACACCTAAAATGGTGCCCCCAAGCGGCTAAAATGCCTGCCAAGTGCTACGTGACTCCCGGCATGAACCTGAAAAGACTTCTTTCAGTCAATCCTCAATGTCCAATCATAACCTTTCCTAAAAATCTTCTTTTTTGCCAGTTACTATGTACGTCACCCCTCTTCCTCCAATCATGTCCTTAACTCACTTCCCTTATCAGGACCTATATAAACAACAAACCTTCCTGTAATAAATTAGACCTGCGTACTTACCTCGTCTCCGCGGTGGTCTTTCCTCCGTGCGCCCTCCACGCCGTCTGGGCCCCCGAACGCTGGTTGCCGCTCAGCGTTCCCCTTCCACCAACAAGTGGTTCGGAACAACCACATAAAATCATTTGGAAAAGTTCATTTATGATTTATAAAACTCATGAATTAGAACTAAACATGAACTTTCTTAACTTGGTAAAGCTGTACAACAGAAATATATCTTCTACTTACTGAAAAAAATTTTGAATATAATTACTTATTATATTAGGATTTTTACTGTCAATATCACCAGAATCATCATTATGTTCCAGCCTAGTACTAGATTACCTAATAAATGTAGAAAGAAAACAAAATGAATTAAAGAATAATTTTAAAATATAAGGAAGTTGAGGAGGCTGTATTTATTATGTTCAAACATTATATTCTACTACATAAAAAGATTTTGTAGAAAAACCCTTGCCTGAACCCTAAAAGAACAGGAGAGATCCAGGAAATTATAGGAAGATGAGGGAACAAGCAAAATTTTAATTTTCCTAAGACAGAAGGAGACCACTTGTTGTGGAAAGTGTGTGTTTAGAAGTGGAGCTCCATCACCACCATTTCTATAAAAAAGAGAGCAAATATTTGGTATAGACATGGTGTAGGAAGGGGATGTGAAGATATTGTATAATTTTACCATTTTCACTGAGAAGAAATTAAGGCTTACACTTGAGGATAATTAGGGCTTGAAGAAAGAGGAAATGGATTTAAGTAATTTTTGAAAAGAGGGAGAGTGAACTGATGAGAAAAGCATAAGATTGCAGTATTGAAGTTTAGGTTGATGTTGGTGTCTGAAGATTTTTAATAAAACCAGTATTTCAATGGAGTGATTTTTCTCTTAACTGCTAATGGGATCCAGAAGATGAAAGATTATACAACTTTGAAATTTAGTAAAGGAATAGGTGGAAAAGGTAAAGGAAAATTTAATTTGGTGGTTTTACAAAGGGTTATTTTTAAAAATGACTTGTTAACCTTGGTAGAAGTTGTTATGGCTTATTGTACACAATATAGATGAACTGAGAAAGTGAAGTAGATGTGCTTAATAAATATTAACAAAATAATAAGTCATTATCTTTAACATTAATATTAAAAGACCCATAAATAAGCAAACTTAATAACAAGATGAAATCATTTCAATCAAATTGTGCAAAAGGGAAAAACATATAGTGTATTTTTGATGAAAATAAATTGCTTCGTCTATGACTTTTTAAATGTCCCTGTACTAGCTAACTTGAGATGCCTTTGGACTTAATAATTAAGTTTTCTCCAAGAAAAGAAAGTATAACATTTAAGATATGCATATGTTCTTCATATAACTTTACAGAAACAATAATTTTAATTATGATGGTCATTTAATGTTCCTACAGGATACAGTTCCCAAAAGAGCTCTATTTTGTATGTCATGCTTATAACCTTTCACATTAAAATGTGCTTTTGCCAAGTGATTAGATTTGATCTGAAATGCTGTATCAGAGCCAATGCAAGCTATCATAATTTTAAGGAGTGCACATTAAGGTGTTATAGCCCCTATAAAATACATTTCTATCCCTAATCCTTTCATTAAAAAATAATTTCTGCAAAATTATAGAATTACTGAACTACATTCAACTCACTCTCCAAATTACATCCCTAGTTTTATACAATAATATGCTACCAACATTTTATGTTAGTTACCTTAAGAATCTTAGTCTATGTATTCAATGTATTCATCCACTGTTCTGAGGCCCTGAGAATTACACCACAGGTTTAATATCTTTTATTCCATTTCCTGTCATCTAATCTAATGTCTCTGGATTTTCCCCTTTCCCCTTCAGACCCTCATATGAGAATCTAGCCATTTAGTCTTTGGGAACACATCTTTCTGTGTTATCTAATCAATCCCTCAGAGGGTACATTTTAATTATCTGCTGGTAAATTTTTTTGTCTATTTTTCACACAACTAAGAAAAATGCCTCCATGCAAATATTATAACAAATATATAAGAAGGCTAGTCTTGATGATACCTGTTTCAATACCACTACTTAATTCATGTTCATGATGATTATGAAATAATTAAAAAATTTTTTCAGCATTTTTGCTACAAATGTTCATATTCAAAATGGATAACCTTTTCTAGTTCTCCTCTGAATTAATGGGTGAGATTAACAGAAAGGGTACATAGTTTTTCTAAATCCTTTCTGGTACAAACACTTTAACTGATTGAATTGATAACTTATGAAAGGATTCCTAATAAAGGATAATATGCTTAATTTATCTGGCTTAAGCAGTGAAGACAAAGGGACAGATTCCCATTTTGTTTCTACAGAGCAGGATAGTCTCATAATATGGGGTTTCTTTCTCAAGATGAATTTGGATATTAATTGATGAAATGTTAACAATGACCACAGTATCACTATGGCTTGAATATTGCTGGGAACCTGGCAATGCTCTTTTCCCTCACTGAGAACAGAAAAAGAATTAGCTTAATTGTCAATGGATGGTACCAACTAGCAGGACAAATGCTATGAAGAAGGCATAGTTATTTTATTGTGATTTCTGTCTTGTGGGAGAGTGAGTTGCTTACCATTGGACCCCATGGCTGATGCTGTTTTTGGCCTACATTCTCAACTTCCCAGTTAACACATCCTAAGTATTTGGAGGTAAACAAAAAAAGAGAAAAAAAAAAAAAAAAAAAAAAAAAAAAAAACACCAACTTTATTCTTCCTTGAAATATTTTAGAGAGTCTGGAAATGATGGTTGAGCTGCTTTTCAATAGGACTGCTGACAGCTCTTTAATGGGTTTTTATGTGCAGGCCTCCTTTCACCCTTGCTCTTTATTCTGAAAATAGAGCTAATGGAAAAGATGTCACAGGAGAGACAGAAGAGCCAGATCGATAAAACTTTTTACATCTTGAACTGCTTAATTCTGTATTTCTCATCCATGAAAAAATATATGCAAAGTTCTGTCACATTTGCCACTATAATTTGGATACTCTCTTACATGCAGCTGAACCTACTCCTATGAGATATTGTCTAAATAAATCAAATTTACAAATGAGCAAGTATTTATTTCTAAAGCCTACTACTCATCAGAAAAAAAGTCCACATTCACAATGTTTGACTAATCATAAAATGTAATGCAAATGGCAATGATAAAACTTGCAAATCTCAGATCTGATATTTGTATTTGTTAAAAAAATCTTTGAGGACTTGTACATATTTTATGGTTCTCTGATTATTTGTGTTTATCACATATGGTAAATTAAAGCAGAAATATTTCTAGTACAGTTAAAGACACTTACTATGAGGAGAAATCTGCATCTGACCTATAGCTACTAATATCACATTAATTAAAATACATTGGTATGAATCCAGAATGAAAACAAGCATGAAGCAGTAATAAACAAATACTGTATAGAGAGAAATTGTACTATGATGGGAAGCTGTATTTGGGAGTAATGGAATATGAAGTTTGAAGAATAATTTGGCTTCAGCTGATAAACATATAAAAGTCAAGATGGATATGTTGTGTTTTCATTTACATTCAGTTCTAGATATTTTCAAATTTACCTTTTAATTTCTTTTTTGGTCCTTGAATTATTTGCTACCAGATCTTTGGGGATTTTTATATCTATTCTGTTACTGATTGCTAATTTAACTCTATTGTGGTTAGAAAACATATTTTGCAAGACTTGAGTCATTTTACATTTATTAAGAATGGTTTTATGGACGAGAGTATAGTCCATATCTGTAAATGTTCCAGTGCAGCTATGTGTAGTCTGCTGTTGTTGGATGGTGTACTCTGTAATTGTCAATTATTTCAAAATGGTTGATACTGATTTTCAAATCTTTGATATCCTTATTGATTAGCTCCCCACTTTTATTATCAATTATGGGGAGAACAGTGTTTAAATCTCTGATTATAATTGTGTATTTATCTATTTCTCCTATTATTTATATTAGTTTTGCTAAATGTGTTTTGAAGCTCTGTTTTGGGGTGTGTAATTTTATATTGTTACATCCTCTTTTTAATTTTGTTATGTTTTTTTCATATAATAAACTTTATTTTTTAAAGAAGTTGTAGCTTACACAAAAGTTATATTGAAAGTATAGGGGATTCCCAAATACCCTTCCCCTCCCACACTTTTTGCTATTAATAACATCTTACATTAGTGTGGTACATTTGTTACAATTAATGAACAAATATTGAATCATTGCTACTAACCAAGGTCTGTAGTTTACATTGTGCTTTACACTTTACATCATACAATTTTATAGGTTTTGACAAAATGTATAGTGGCCTGTTTCTGTAATTGCAATAGCATGCAGAACAATTCCAATGCCCTAAAAATGCCTTGTGTTCCACTTATTCTTTCCTCCCCCTCACCTCAGAACCTCTGGTAACCATGTCTTTATATCAATGTTACAAGTTCTTAAATTATTTCAATAATAGTACGTCTACTTTGGTCCATGGTAGCATTCCCCCTTATGTTTGTTCATTCATCAGTCTTGAGGATTTGGGAATGGTGATGCCTGCTCTGCTTCAGACTTAAAGGGGGCTTAGATCCCATGGAGCAGGAGGAAGGAACTGTTTTGCTTGCAGTTATAGATACTCTTTGTTTTGGGGGATGAGCGTTGTCCATCATCATAATTTTATTAGTTGTTCCTGGTGAGTCCAATGAACTGAAGAGTAGATGTTAGCCGTAACTATGCAGAGATTCAGGGCTCAAGGAACATAAGAACAGACAGGAGATTTAGGCCTCTAGGATGTATATTTAATGGACATAGTGCTAACTATAGGTTCAATAAAAGGGGTAGAAGAATCATGTGTAGGGCAATTTTAAATGAGTCTAACTCTGTTACATTGGGGAGATGGATCATCATGTATTCCAAGGTAAAACTGTACTGAATTCATGGGGTTATGTGCCCTGACTATAGTGTCCAGATGTCTCTAGAGCCCTTGGGAGCACCACTGCTTGAGGCTTTGTTTACTGTGGCAGTTAGTGAGATCTGCCTGAGATGTGCATAAGTGTAACTTCTGGAATGACTCCCAACTCAAGTTGAAAATCTCAGCCATAAAACTCTTTTGTATGTAATGTTTCCCCCTTTTGGTCAAGGTCTTTTCCAAATGCATCATTGGTTGGTGCTTGATATTTATCACTCAGTGCCAGGGAAACATCATCAGGAGTCATGTTCTTTGTCGGGTGTGTGAGGGGGTTAGGGAGGGAAGGGGTAGTAGGGAGCTTATTTGCTGAGTTTGGCTTAGTGAGAGGCTACATTTGAGTAACAAGGTTTTCAGAAGGTAACTTTTAGGCAATAGATATCATTAGGCTAAGTTTCAGTTTTACAAGAATAAGGTTCATAAGTACAAGCACTAATATTGAGGCCTTGGCATATTGGTCTGTTTTCTTTTATTTGGGACTGTCTATGTACTCTAGAGATTCTTGTCACTCTGTTTGAGAATGTAGCAGGACTCTCTCGGGGATGGGATTTTAATATTTTGTTGGCTATTGTGTGGATCCCCACCCACTGAGATAATACCCTATGACAACATGAACAATTCATAGTCCATAGAGGCACGCCCCAGGTGCTCCCTTCCCCACACATTCCCCCACCATTGACACCCTGCAGCAGTTATCCTCCCCTGCCATAGTTGCCAAGAGAACACTGCCTCAATTTTATTCTCAAACACAGTCCTCAACTTCCCAGAGTTCACTTGTTACTTCCTCCAGCCCTCACCCCAGCTCCATGGATAGCTCAAACCGCTGTCCCAACCCCGCTCAAACTCATACTCAAGCACCATTGATCCCACTCACATCACTGCACCACCATCACCCCCATCCACTCCCAAACCACCCCCATCCACCTTATCATAGATTCTTCCCAGACTGAGCATCAGCTCACCACTCTCTACTCCTTTTCTATTAATAGCTCCTGGTAATCTATTTTGCAGACTCTATGTCTGTGAGTCTGCTCAATTTCCTTAGTTCATATCAGTGAGATCATGCAACATTTGTTCTTTAATGCCTGGCTTACTTCACTCAATATATAGTTTGGAGGTTCATTCATGTTGTCACATGTGTTAATACTTCATTCTTTCTTACAACTGAGTAATATTCCATTGTATGTATATACTACATTTTGTTTATCCATTCATTCATTGATGGACACTTCGGTTGCTTCCAACTTTTGGCAATTGTGAATAATGCTGCGATGAACATTGGTGTGCATATATCTGTTCACATCTCTGCTGTCAGTTCTTCTGGGTATATTTATAGTGTTGGGACTGTCATATCATATGGCAATTCTATACTTAGCTTCCTGGTGAACCTCTAAACTGTTGAAGAGTTTTTTTTTCTATAATTAATTTTTTAAATTTTTAAACAAGCTTTAAGTTACATAAATGTTACATAAAAAAATATAGGGGATTCCCATATGCCCCACTTCCTCCCTCTCCCATCCTTTCCCACATCAACAACATCCCTCATTAGTATGGGACATTTATTACAAGTGTTTTTAACAAGAAAGGATGCTGTATTTTGTCAAATGCCTTTTCTGCATCAATATAGATTATCATGTGATTTTTTTTCCTTTGATCTATTAATGGAGTATATTATATTAATTGATTTAACTGATTTTCTTACATTTAATCATCCTTGCATACCCGGGATAAAACCCACTTAACCATCATTTATAATTCATTTTATGAGTTGTTGGATTCGTTAGGCAAGTATTTTGTTGAGGATTTTTGCATCTAAGTCTATTAGAGAGATTTGTCTGTAGTGTTATTTTCTTGTAGTATCTTTATGTGGCTTTGGTATCAGGGTAATGTGGCATCATAGAATGAATTAGGTAGTTTTCCCCCTCTTCAATTTTTGGGAAGAGTTTAAGCAGGATTCATATTAGTTCTTCCCAGAATGAGTGGTAGAATTAACCTGTGAAGCCATCTGCTCCTGGGCTTTTCTTGGTTGGGAAGTTTTTGACGACTAACTCAATCTCACTACTTTGGTTGGTCTGTTGAGTCCTTCTTTTTCTCCTTTCGTCAATGTAGTTTGCTTGTCTATTTCTAGAAATTCATCCATTTCATTTAAATTACCCATCTTTTTGGCATACAATTTTTCAAAGGATCCTTTTATGATACTTTTTATTTCTGTGGGTTCAGGGGTGATATACCCTCTCTCATTTCTGATTTTATTTTGCATCTTCTCTTTTCTTTTCTTTGGTGGTCTAGCTAAGGGTTTGTCAATTTTATTAATCTTCTCAAAGGACCAACTTTTTGTTTAATTTTTTTCTCATTTTTTTATTGACTAATTTAATTTTTCTCTAAACTTTGTTATTTCTTTACTTCTGCTTGTTTTTGGATTAATTTGTTTTTTTGTTTTTGTTTTTGTTTTTTCTAGTTCCTCTATGAGTACAATTAGGTCTTTGATTTTAGCTCTCTCTTCTTTTTAATGTAGGCATCTAGGGCTGTAAATTCCCCTCTCAACACTAATTTATCTGCATCCCATAAATTTTGATATGCAGTGTTCTCAGTTCTATTCACTTAGAAGTAGTTATTGATTTCTCTGGCAATTTCTTCCTTGATCCACTGATTATATAAGAATGTGTTTTTTAACTTCCATATATTTGTGCCTATTCTAGTTCTCCATCGTTTATTGATTTCCAACTTCATTCCATTTTTGGGCAAAGAAAGTGCTTTGCATAATTTTAATCTTTCTAAATTTATTGAGACTTATTTTATGTCCTAGCATGTTGTCTATCCTGTAGAATGTTCCATGTGCAGTCAAGAAGAATGTATATCCTGCTGTATTGGGGTATAATATTCTGTATAAGTCCATTATGTCTAATTGCTCTAATGTACTACTCAACGTCTCTGTTTCTTTACTTAGCCTCTGTTGAGATGTTCTATCTAATGATAATAATGTTGTATTGAAGTCTCTTATTGTGAATGTAGAAGTGTCTGTTTCTCACCTTAGTTTTGCCAGTGTTTGCAGCATTTATTTTGGGGTTCCCTGTTTAGGTGCATAAATATGTATGATTGTTATTTTTTCTTGATAGATTATCCCTTTTGTCAATATATAATCTTTGTCTCTCACAACAGCTTTGCATTTAAATTCTATTTTGTCCAATATTCATATAGCTACTACTGCCCTTTTTTGGCTATTGTTTCTGTGTAAAACCATTTTCCAACCTTTCTACTGCAACCTTTTTGTGTCCCTAGGTCTAAGGTAAGTTTCTTGTAGACAACATATAGACGGGTCATATTTCCTTATCCATTCTGCCAATCTGTGTCTTTTGATTGGAGAGTTTAATCCATTAAAATTCAATGCTATTATTGTAAAGGCAGTATTTACTTTAGCCATTTTTCTTTAAGCTTATTTAGATCATATATTACTTTTATCTTTTTTATCCTTTTAGTTACTCTCACTAATAATCTTCCTTTCTATACTCTCTTCTAACCCTCTCTCTCTCTCCTGCTTTCCCCCCCGCTTTCAACCTGCAGAACTTCTTTTAGTATTTCTTGAGGGGCAAGACTCTTGTTCACAAATTTTCTCAATTTCTATCTATTTGCGAATATTTTGAACTCTCCCCATTTTTGAATGACAGTTTTGCTGAATACAGAATTATTTGACAGCAGTTTTTTTTTTTTTGTTGTTGTTGTTGTTGTTGTTGTTTTACTTTCAGCTCCTTAAACATGTCATACCACTGCCTTCTCACATCCATGGATTCAAATGAGAAATCAGGACTTAATCTTATCAAGCTTCACTTACATGTGATGGATCTCTTTCCTCTTTCTGCTTTCAGGATTCTGTCTTTGTTTTGAGCTTTTGATAATCTGATAAGTATGTGTCTTGGGGTAAGTCTGCTAGGATTTATTGTGCTTGGAGTATGCACTTCATGGACAAGTACCTCCATGTCCCTCATAAAAGTGGGGAATGTTTGGCCATTATTTTCTCAAACACTCTAACTGACCCCTTTCCCTTCTCTTTTCTCTCTGGGTTACACATAATTCATATGTTTTTCATTTTGTGCTGTTATTTAATTCCCTGTGTCCATGCCGAATTTTTTTTTCTTTTTCTTTCTTTTTTTTTTGGTCTCTCTATTCTACTGTTTGTGCAATTTCAGATATCCTATCTTTGACATGACTAATTCTTTCCTCTCTCTGTTGAAATCTGCTGTTCTGTGCTTTCAGTGTGTTTTTAATTTCTTGCATTGTGCCTTTCATCATGGTAAGATGTGTTTCTTTTTACATATGCTTACAGTTTCTTCTGTATGTTTGCCCAATGTCTTCTTGATATCCTTTATCTCTTCCTTCATTTCGTTGAGTTGGTTAAAGATATTTGTTTCAATATCCTAGATTATTTTTTCCATATTGTGCCTCTCCTCCTGCTTTTTAGTTTTTCATTAGACTAAACAGGGCCATGACTTCCTGTTTCTCAGTATGGCTTGTAAATTTTTGATAATGTCTAAGCATCTGTTTATCTTGATAAGCTTATTCAGTTGTTAAATTTATCTTTCTAGTCTAGTGTTTTATTTTTGTTTGGTTTGTGTTAAGGAGCTTCTTTAACACTTGGTTCCACTTACTCTATGTCACCCACATTCAACTTCCCACAGTTTCTGGAGGAAGAGTACAGCCTACTCCACCATCTTGGATCTCCTTAAATTGTTATGTCCTATTGAAACATTTACTCCTTTAGCATTGTGAAATGACCCTCTTTATCTCAGATAATATTTTTTCTGAAATCCAATGTGTCTGATATTAATTTAGCAACTCCAGCATTCTTTTGATAAGTGTTAGCCAGGTATGTTTTTTCATTTTCATCAGTTTGTTTTTTACTTGTAACCTATTTGTGTCTTTATTTTTTAAGGTTTTGTTTTTATTTTATTTTTGCTTATTTTGTTTTGTTTTGTTTTTAATTTTGTAGACAATGTACACTTGAACCTTGTTGTTTTATTCCATATGACAATCTCTACTTTTATTTTAGATATTTAGACCATTTCATTTAATGTGATTAAATGGGTTTAAATTTGCCATCTTTCTATTTGTTTTGTATTTTTCTAAAATGTTCTTTTTTCTCTCCTTTTATTCTTCTGTATTTTTTTGTTTTGTTTTGTTTTAAATCTGAAGGTCTATTTATTGAAAGACTGCTGTAGCTTTTTACATTAGGAATCTAAGTAAGGTCTTGGCTCAATGTCTTACAGTCAGGTGTAGAGTTTTGGTGCACCAAGTGTTCTTTTTTCCTTTTTTTAAAACACATTGCTTTTATTTTTTTCAATATTTATTTTTTAATTTTTTCTAAAAAATACTTAGATTACATAAAATGTTACATTAAAAATATATATATAAAGGATTCACATATGCCCCCCTCCCCACAACTTTCACTTTTCCTCGTATTAACAACTTCTTTCATTGGTGTGGTACATTCATCGCAATTGATGCACACATTATGGAGAATTGCCATTAAGGATGGATTACAGTTTACATTGTAGTTTACACTCTTTCCCACTCAATTCTGTAGTTTATGGCAGGATATATAATGGTCTTTATCTGTCATTGCAATGACATTTAGGACAATTCCACATCCCAAAAATGCCCTTATATTACACGTCTCTCTCCTCTCCCAGCCGTCAGCACCACCAGTGACCAGTCTCCACATCAATGATATAATTTCTTTCAATGCTAGAATAACAATTAATCTATACCAGTAAGTCCACTCTAGACCATATTTTATTCACCAATCCTGAGGATTCTGCGCTGGTGATGCCTACTCCACCTCTAATTGAGAGGGGGTTTTGATCCCTAGAACTGTATTCTTTTGGATTGTGTATTTTATGGTTTTCCTTTATTTCCATTGTTAGCATATTGACTATACCTATTAATTGTGATATATTAGTGGTTGTGCTAAAGTTTATTTTATAAACATATATTTAACCTCCATTGATATAATAGCTCTATACAGTTAAAGTGCCTTCCAACAGAATATATTCATTACTCTGCAACCAGCAGTTTTGACAAATAGTTATGCATAAGTTATAACCTAAGAAAGCATTACTATTAATTTTGATTTAAGCATTTAGTTTTCTTTTAAGGGAGTTTACATAATAAATTATCCTTCCCAGTTTTATTAATTAATTCTTTTTTTTTTTTGGTAGATTTCCATTTAGTATCATTTTCCTTCTGCTTAAGAACTTCTTTTAACATTTCCTGTATAGAGATAATTTGTTGATGAAATTGTTTAGTTTTGTATGTCTGAAAAATATTTCTCCTTTGTTTTTGAAATGTATTTTCATTTTGTAATGAATTCAAGTTTTTTTTTTAACTTTCACTATTTCTCAGATATTGCTCCACTCTTCTAACTTGCATTGTTTCCTATGAGAAATCTGATGTCATCCTTATCTTTGTTTTCTGAACATAATATGCATATTGTATAGCTCCATTTATAGAAAATTCTAGAAATCTCTATTGACAAAAGTCGGATCAGTATTTTGGAAGGAAGTAGTAGGAGAAAAGAAGTACAAAGCGACATGAGGTAAATTTTGGTGGAAGATTAATATGTTCAATTCATCATCTTAATTGTGATGATGGTTTCATGGCTGATACACATGTCCAATTTATCAAATTGTACACCATAGATATGTTCCATTTGTTTATCTCAATTACACCTTTTTAAAGTTGTAAAACTTCAAGATATGAAGTTTTATTCCAGTGATCATCAGGGTACCATTAAACATTGTGATAATGACTGTGCCATCTATAAATTACGATGTGTCTAGAAATACTATGAACATACATTGAAGTCAGGAGTAGGGTATTATAAGGATTCAGTTGGGAGGCTATTTTAATAACCAAATTTCAGGAAGTGAAGAGAGATCTTTCAAAAATTTCATTTCAATACATAAAGAGGAAGGAAAACACAAGGATCCTGGAGAATCACTGTACCATAAAACAAAAATATGAAACTCTGAACCCATTGTCAATTTTGAGGAGACACAGTTAAAAAAAACTGTGAAATAATGTTTAATAGGAATTTAATATATAATCTGGATTCAGGATAAATACCTAATTAAGATATAATTATTTGGGAATCTTTTCCAAATGTTTTCATAATTTGAGTTCTAATTCCTGCAACAAAATTGCCCGTAGAAGAGAATAAAAAACTCAGATTTGAGGAAAGGTATAATTGTTGGATTAATCTGTTCTTAGCATGGTTTTGGAGCCATACTTCTCTCTGGTATTAGTTTTACATTTTATCAAGAGTGTCTTGATGTCTCCATTTTCTGTCTGCTTGTAATAGGAAAACATTCAGAGATTTTGGAAATCCCCTCCTTTTTTAGGCCCACAGTTTAGTTGGTCCTGGAATTATGTTTGGCTGAGCCTGAATCCATTAGAAGGAAGATCAATTAGAAGCAGATCTAGAAGGAATTTGGAAAGTAGTTTGAAATGGGACCTTGTTGGCGAATTTTGCTCATGCTGTATTTGAAAAAGCTATATTCATAGTTGAGGGAAAACAGTACAGAGAACATCTGTGACCTTTTCTTATCATACAGCTAGATATGGGTAATAATTGGAGGGAGTTAAAGAAAAAAAATGGCGTAAACATTATGCAACCAACACCACCAATGCCCATCTGCTTTATAGCCATGGTAGTAGTAGCTTTGGTAGCAAGATGTAGCTATCCTCTACAGTTGTCAGATTTGAGGAAATCAACAGGAGGTGCTTTATCTTTAAAAGTTCAGATATGGGCCCAATCATGAACAATATGAACCACCAAGCCTAGCCTATTAAAAATGAGGATTCTTGACATATTAAAGGAGTGGAAGAGAAGGATGGAACCCTTATTAAACTGGGCATATGAAGGTTTAAAATTTTTATACTTTAATCATGTGAAATGAAATTAAACAAAAAAGAAATCTAAACATATAGATTAAAATTTTAACCCCACCTTTAGTGAAGCAACCTTGCAGAAGTAGGCCAACAAACAGTTAAAAGAAAAATCCTCAAACTACTTAAAGCTTTATAGAGAGTCACAGTATTATTTTTACACTTAAAACATACAGTGCCTTAGTAGCTCAGCTGGTTAGCATCTTCTCTTAATGAAGTCTGGATTAAGAATTTTCTCTTTTTTCATGAACCAATTAATTTTTTCATGTTTTATGTGGACATACATTTTATTGAAATCATAACTGGACATTTTGAAAACCCTTACCACTGGTGGGAATTATGATCATATGAGAAAAATGTAATATTCTAAACCACAGTCACTTCTGAAAATATTTCTCACACAGTTTTTGAAATGATTAATGATAATACCATATTAATATGCTAAGAACAAAACATTCCATATACTAATTTGCTGTATTTTTTGTGTGTATGTTTGTATCGGTGTGAATGTGTGTATTCATGCTTCATGTTTGTTTTCTGTTCAGCTTGTTACCATAACTCTAATTTCTTAGGCCTTTGTTTTCATCATCTATTTAAATTTACATCTATTCTTCCTTCAGACGAATTAATTCAATCCATACACAGTTCAAATCAGCCTAGAAAAAATACGTACTTATATTAAAATATCTAACAGTCATTCTACTGTAATGACATTTACTATTAATTATCTTGATGAACATAAACCACCTGCAAATCTTTGAATTATGTTTATATTAATATTACAAATATGAAGTAAATGATACTTCAGTAGAACATTTAGCCCAATAACACAAAAAGGGTGTGTTTCTTCATGTTCCTCCCCCATTATAAGACAATAATGTATTTCTTAACTCCTGTTTTATTAATATATCAAGTGCATGGTTTACACTTGCAAACATAGTTACACACAAGTGAAATTATTATTCATAGATACTGTCGGGGATTGAATCATTTCATCCACAAAAGTTATGCTCAGGTCCCAACCCCTACTCTGTGGGTGAGAACCCATTTGTAAATAGAACTTTTAAGGGTGTTATTAGTTAACGTGTGCCCATACTGAAAAAGGGTGGTCCTTACTCCAATATGATTAAAGTCATAAGCAAAGAGAATTGGACACAAAGAAAAAATAAAGAAAAATAAAAACCATGGAGAGCAACCAGAAGCTGGAGATCAACAGAACCCAGAATAAAAAAGATAAGACACCACCATGCCCATGATTGAAACTCTTCTAATTTTCAGGGCAATATGATGAATCCCTTAAGTGCCAAGAAGAAAATTATTCTTTTATTCCATGAATGGTGATGGTACTTATGGACTCTCCTACCTTCATGTGATAGAGACTTATTATTTTCATTTCTCTACTTAATTTTTTAAGTTCTTTGGCAGCAAAGTGTAGAATTTTGTATATTTTTATATTCCTCACACCACCTACAATAGTGCCTCTCTCGGGGCAGATGTTCAATAAATACTTGAATGGGTGGAAATAACAATGATGATTCCTTAAAGAGGACCTTCAGTATTAAGGTCATGTTTAATTCTGTCTATCTATAGCACTTAGCATATAGTGCCAGGCATATAGTACATTTTACTGATTATTTGATGAATGAAGGACAAAAATAAAAGAAGTAGTGAATTATAATATAGTAACCCTTTCAAAGGGGCTATGAAAGAAAAGGCTCTGAGGTTATGAGGAAAAGAAAAGAGTAGATCTGGATAGCATAATAAGGAGGAATAAAATAACATATGTGGTAACAGTGCCATGGAACCATTCATGCAATAGGCTAGTAGGAAGAAGGCTATGTCCATAAATTATAAATGAAGCATATATACAACTCATGAATATTGTAACCTTTATAAAGATCCTCTAAACCAGGTGTTCTTAACCTTTCTTGTTCCACAGACCCTTTTGCCAGTCAGGTGAAAACCACGGAATACTACTGTACTTTATTGCATAAATTCATAAGTGAAGGAAATGCTAAATTTCAGTTGAGGTCAGAGAAAATAAAGATAATAAGTTGATTTTTTTCAATTCAAACTCACAGACTTCCTTAAATCTTGGGTCCTTGGACTCCTGGTTAAGAACCCATGCTCTAAATAGAGAATGACAAAATTTTATCAATAATATTTAGTGCAATTTAAAAAAAAGTTGCTACAAATATGGGAAATAGGTTAATAGAATTAAAATGCTTTAAAATTTTGTTTAGATAAGCATGCAGCAAGTTACTTTAATTTATGGTAGACTGAAACTAGTCAAACATTTTATTATAATATCTAGTTAACCACTAAATGAACTAGAGATCAATGCATAGCTATAATATTTGAGTAGAAACATAATAATAATAAAAGACTTGATTAATTAAAATAACATGAGCTTCCCAGATTGACAGTACTCTGCATATTGCCCCCCTCAATGACAGAATGCCACTATATCTCAGAGGACATGGAATTGTTGCATTTGAAACCCTCCAGTCCCAGATTCCACCCTTCACATCACTTCCTTAGACTGGTTCTGTCTTATAGGATTTCCCCATTTAAACAAGGAGAAGAGTTGTATATAAAAGGAAAAGGATGTCCCTAAGTCTGGAGTCCAGGTATGGAAAATGGCCTTAGCAAGAAATTATATCCATGTGAGAGATCTGCAGGAATAACCCATATAATTACATGCCAATGCAGAATTTTACATGGGAGAGGAGCCCTTTGAAGGTTAATAAGTATGCAAGAAGTTTTCATTCACAACTCAACACTGACTCAATATTGTGTTAAATTACAGTGGAAATAACCCTTACAAAAATAATGTCAGAGTCACTTCAGTCAGAGCACACACAGAATTCACATGGGAGAAAAATCCTAGTCTATAATCAATGTGGAAGAGCCTTCAGTCTTCATTTATTCATCTATTCACATAAAGAAATTCACACTTGAGAGAAACCAAATGAATGTCATCTATGTAGGAAACCCTTTAATCTATGTTCTAAATTTAGAAAACCTGAGAGAATTCACAGTGGAGAGAAATCCTATAAATATGAATGTGGAAGAGCCTGCAACTGCAGTGGTGACCTTTATAAACACAAGAACGTTCACCTGGGGAAGAAACCCTATGTCTGTAATTTCTGTGGAAGAGTCTTCAGACACACTGCATACTTATATAGACACCAGAAAATTGACTTTAGGGGAGAAATTATATAAATGCAATGAATGTGGTAAATACTTCAGTCAGAAAACTAACTTTTTTCACACCAAATGCTTTTCATACGGTAGAGAAGCTGTACATGGGTAATCAGTGTGGAAAAGCCTTTATTTATAATTTATCCTTTAATCAACATGAGCTGATTCATACTGAATGGCAACTACAGTTCTGTAATCACTGTGGAGTAGCCTTAAGTTGAGCTCCAATCTTAGAATACACAAGAAAAATCTGAATGGGTACAACTCCTAAAATGGGAAAGAAAGCAGGAAAATCTTTACTAGAAGAGGGAATCACAGTTGGGGAACACCAGATAAATTATTCCAGACAAGCATTTCAATGAATTAAATGTGGGAAATCCATTACTCATAGATCAACACTTGTAGAACATATGAGAGCAATCATTTTAGAAAACACTCTATGTCATAAATGAAGGAATGTTTTCAATCATCATTCATTTCTCAGTTAACATGAAAGATCTCATGCTATTGAGATGACATTGCTAAAGTCAAAAGGGAAATACCATCAGCTGCAGTTCACATTAGATAACTGAAACTGGGAAGACACTCTATTAGAGCCCAATTAAGCTATAATTCAGACTTTTATTTAATATTCTATTATGGAAAAATGTAGGTAAAAGATACAGTGTTCTTGGAAATGTTGAGTGCAGTATTTGGTAAAAAGACATACTAAATTAGGTAAACCCTCTTCAAAATGTTTAAACTTGCAAATAGGCATGTCATATAATTTGTTGTTGAAAATGCAATACATTGCTATTAATCTTAACAAAACCATGAAAAAATTATGAAGAATAAAAATGGGCCATTTTTCCATTAATAATGCATTAGTCTTGATTAGTTAGATAGTTCTATATTTTTTGCAGCTCTAAATATAACTACAAATACTTAATTCAACCAGAAAATAACTTTGAATGCAATTGAAAAATGAGAAATACAAAATAATATCTTAAATTTTATGAATATATGTATGTGCATGGCAATGAGATCTGTATATGAATCTGTAAAATAAAAATAGCACGGAAAAGGAGTAAAAAAAAAAGGATAGGATAATTAGAAAACCGTAACAATATGTAGATTAAACCTAACTATATCAGTAATCACATTAACAGCATTTAAGAAATATTTGAAATATTTGAAAAGACATTTGACAAAATGGCTATACAAATGGCCAATAAACATATAAACATTATTTGTCATCCTAAGTATGCAATTTAAAACCAGAATGAAATATCACTACTCACCCACAAGAATAGCTAAAATTAAAAGAACAAAGATGTGGAGCAAATGGAAAATTCAAGCATCATGGGTGGGGGTGTAAATTGTTTGGCAGTATTTCAGAAAACTAAATATATAAATGTATATATATATGTATATACCTATGATGTAGTATAAAAAGTTTGAAAAATCATTAAGCTGTATACTCAAATCTTGTGCACTATGCTTATTAGTTGTTTTCATTTCCTAGGCTGCTTAAAGCAATAAACCATGAAGTGATTCAGCTTGAACAATGGGAATTTACCTGCTTAATGTTAGACTCTGGGAAAATATCCAAATGAATGAATCATCAAGGTGATGCTTTCTTCTGGAGTGCCAATGATCCTGGGCTCCTCTGTCACGTGGCAAGGCAAATGGCACACCTGCTAGTCTCTTCCTTCTGGGTTTTGTTGATTTCACCTTCTTGCTTCTGTGACTTACACTCTCTCTGTATTCATTTTGTTTATAAAGGACTTCAGGAATAGGATTAAGTCACATCCTGAATGAGGTGGATCACACTTTAACTGAAGGAACTTCATCAAAAGGTCCTACTTACAATGGGTTTACACTCACAGGAATGGATTGGATTTAAGTACATTTTTTTTTCTGGGGTATATACAGCTTCAGCCACATTAGTTATACCTAAATAATGTATCCACATTTGAAATATTCTGGCCTTTCTGCTTAGAAAATGAAGTTTCCCAGTCAAATTGATCTTTTGTTACCTTGATTATTGTCCTTGCAGGTAGAAATAATAGTACATCAGCCCTTCTAGTATAACAGTGGTCATGTAAAATATTTAGAATATCTAACAAAGAGTGTAATATGGGCACCAATCCATCAGACCAGATGCAATAAGGACTTAGAATGGATGCCAGCCACACGCAATGAGTATTTTCAGTAGTTTGTACTGATTGAATTACAGCTTTCAGCATTACATAGTGTTTAAGAACATGGCTTCTGAAATCAGAATATCTTGAAATCTAACTTCATTACAAGTATCTGTGGGACATTGAGAATATTGTTTAAAATTCTATGGCTTAGTTTTCCCATTTTTAAAATGACCATAATGATAGTGTCTACTTGGTGTGTCATTATATTATGTTCAACAAAGACTAGTATTTATATTTAATAGATTCTACAAACTTCAACTTTTAGTGAAATTTATTTGTTAATTTAGATTACAGGAAGAGTCCCATGATAGGTTTAGGTGCTTGTAGATTATTTATATTACATTTTATCAGTGGCAGATAATGTTTTTTGTATATATAATGAAGATAAGATTGATCTATGACTCATATGCTGATATTCTATTTCTTCCATTGTAAGGATCTCCAAAATTATTTTTGTATTGTTTTTTTACATTGATGATTATTTCTTGAATCAAAGATTTCACAAAATGATGTTTTTTTTTCACAATTATTGACTAAAATTTCAGTTATGAAGAGAAATTTTTTTCTCATATACTAGGACTATTGCCCTGAAATAGAATCCATCCAGAAAATAATGGATTAATTATTAATTATTTTATTTTAATTGCCAATTATTGAAAGGAAAGAGTTTGTGTCAGGTGTTTTCAATAGTGTCCAATGTTTTGGGTTTTTGTTGGGGGTAAGAGGGATGAGGATGTAGTAGGTTGTTTTATTTTTCCAAATTAACCTCTCTTCTACAAGAGGAGTATACATGCACACCATTTGCTAAGTGAATTACAGTATCTCTCAATGCACAACATATTTTTCCCCTCCTTCACAGACTTAGCTATGTGAATTCTTTTGGCCAATGGAATATATAAGAACATCACTCCCCACACAGAACCTTAAATATAATTGCATGGATTATCTCAGTCATTTATGTTTCTGTCTTCTACAATGAGATAATCACGTCTTTTATAGGTGCTACACCTTCATCCTGAGGCTTGAAATGTGAAGACATGGAGCAGAGCTAAGCAAAGCTCATCTGAGATGAGCTAAGCAGGGAAGATTCCCAGCCAGTCTATAGATCTGTAAATGAGTAATGAAAACTTGTTGTCATCTAAAAAGTATTGACATCTCTATCACTGTAACTCTGTTCAAGGCATGCCTGAGAATTCATTCTGGAAGCAGTGTTTAATTCTAATGATTAAATCCTAAAATAAAACCCAGACTTTTTTATAACTCTCAAACATCATTAAAGGGATGTTAGTACATAATGAATGAAGACTCCTATTAAAATAGCCTGACTCTAATATTCTCTATAACACCATTTTTCCCATTAACCTCTTATTTTCCTACTTCAAAAATGATTATTTTATCTGTGCAATTCAGTGTCCTCCATCATTCTAAATGATATGTGTCCCCCTCCCCCATACACACACAGCACATCAATGCTTCACTATTTTACATGATGCATCCACATTAGAGCAATGTTTTAAAATTCAACTATTATTACTTTTCTCTTAGGGATCAGCCCACAGAATTTTGTTACTACCTACCCACACATTATTCTCTCATAATTCGTATTAAAAAATCATGAAAGCTCAAAAATATAGTCTACAGAGAAAGAATCCTTCTGAAAATACTGAGGCATATGAGAGGCAGTACACAGCTAAAGAGTTAACACTCAACTGCATACTTTGGACTTGGTGTTTCAACAGAGCTGGGAATTTTCAAATGAGACTACTTTGCCTCCTATTTTTTAATAAAGATTGTAAGTTATCTACCCTAGATACTTTTGGAGAAGCTGTCAGTCAAAGCCTGGCTGAGACTATCACATTCTTTTTTCTTTCTTCCATTTATATACTTGAGTATAAAAAGCACATATAACCTCCACTTTAATTTGGCATCCCTGCTTCGGAGCTTCAAAGTCTGATAGATTAATTAGAAAAAAAGATAATAATGAGAATATGAAAGCAAACCCCTATTCCAAGGGTTACTGCTTCCCTTAGAATTTCAGGAAATCAATCCAAGTTACTCTGTATGTTTATTTTAGTCAATAATAAAGTACTTTCATGGAAACATTGATTATTATAGCTTTGAATAAATTAATATTTCTTTTGGTGAAGTCTGGTAAACTCTCACATGAATTGCATTATTGTCCCTAGTCAATCCAAAGTCTTTTCCTGGATATTGCCATAGAATGTGCCACCCACTTCTCAGGACTCATTTTGTTTCAACTAGCTTGCAACAATTATTTAAATTACTGCTAAAATCTAAATCTTACAAAATATGATATTATATTCTCATTTTGAAGAAACTGGCAGTACTTTCTAACCGTTCTCAGTCATTCACCATTGACTGACACTCAACTCCAGTAAAGATAAACTATCTGTAAGAGTTTGGTTATTTGTAATTGACATTAAACTAAATCAGTGTTAAAACTAATTTTAGCTTGTTGTTGGACGCTATGAAGACTAAATATATTAATACATGTAAAAGAACAGTGGCTGGCACATAATACAGGACCAATAACTGTTAGCTACTAAAGCTTTTTTTCCAATTATCATTGTTGTTCATATAATTTTCACTACCCTGAATCCTCAATAAACTCCTGTTTTTATTGGTTTAAACTTTTTATTATCTCATGCTGTTATTAATAAGGTAGAATGTGTTAATATTTTTACTAAATAATTGAATTCATTAAGTGAATTGTCTCTTTACATACTTCTCTCAATATCTATATATTAGTGATTTACCTATTTGCTTTTAATTTATTCATATAATATTCAAAAGACATTTTTTCTATTTCCTTATATTTGAAATGGATATTTTAATGTATTTTTCTCATTATTTTATGCTTTTAAATTTTCATATTTGTACCTTGCAACAAATATCTATTTTTTTTGCCTTGTTTTTAATGTGCCAGTGTATCATTTGGGATTTTTGCCTGTGGTTGATAAATACCATAAACAATTCCTATTTTACTTTCTAAGCTGCTAAAACAAATACTATACAATGGGCTAACAATAGGAAATTATTGGTTCACAATTTCAGAGGCTAGAAAGCTTGCTTCTTGCCATGTTTGGTATCTTATGGCTGGCTGGCAGTTTTTGGGGTTCCTTGGATTTTCCATCACATGGCAATGTGCATGGTGGAGTCTCCTCCTTTCTCTTCCAGGTTCAGCTCACTTCCAGTTTCTGGCTACTCCCGGTAGACATGGCTTCTCTTTGTTTGATTTCACTCTGCTCATAAAGGACTCCAGCAGTCTGGGTTAAAGCCCAGCCTGATTCAAATGGACCACACATTAATTGAAGTAACATCTTGAATATATCTCATTTACAATGTGTCCACACTCAACAGATTGCTAGTGTATACAATTATATACAATTCAATCTACCACAGTTCATATTACATTTTTTTCAATGTAGGGTATGGAAACAATGCATTGCCGTTTCTCTTATTACAAAATTGAATAAATTAAACTTTAACTTTGAAGCTAAGGCATAATGATCATAGTCATTCGGTCTTTGCCCTTTGCCTTTTAAAGTGCTCAGAAACTTACAGGAAGAGAGTATGGTAGCTTAGGAATGAAACAGGGCAACAGCTATAGCATCTATATTCTTGACTGTCTTATCTATTTATTGGCTAGTTAATTCTAGGATGGACTCAGCCAGAATGACAAATGATAAAATACTGCTAGAACATTTTTGTATTATGTTAACAGACTTGCTGTTGTTGACAATTTAGCAACTTTAATTATTTAAAATATTGTCATTAATATTTCTTAAGTAATTTATTCAGAACTATAAAGATATTAGTTAATATTATTAAATATGTTTTAATTTGCTTAGTTGCAGTCTTTGAAGGAAGCTATTTATTTTTCCTTAATTTAAATACAAATTGATTTAGGGAGATAATGGTTATATTCAGTATAGAACTGATTTAATTACTTAATTTTGGGGGTGGAATATAGTTTTGCTTCCTTAGACCCTCCATCTTAATATTATCACATCCTTCTAATTTAAAATAGTCAATCACCAACAACATTGCATAGGATCTAAATCCTTTCAGCAATTGTAATAGTTAACATTACTGAATCCTTTTATAGACATTTAAAATAAGAAGAGGAATAAAAGAGCAAAGGATCATTTTAACAGAAGGGAATCATTTTTCCAATCACATATCTAGCCAATGGAAATATATTTTTTTCATTTTTACTGCTTTCTTCAACTATAAATATGTTTAGTGAGTGAAGTACATTAATCCTTGGAAGCAAATTGGAAGTCATTGACTTTTATGTCTGGCTAAGAAAATATTATAATGAGGAGGCAGGACTGAAGGAAACAATAAAATAGCATAGGAAATAGGAATGTGAAAGGTTTTATTGTGGAAATGGAGAGAGAAGATGGGCTCAAATGGTGAGGGAAGTTTATCAAAAGCAAATGTTATTTAGCAGTATAACAGGATATTTTTAAGCAACAGGTATGTTTTCCAATAACAGGAGATTAATTTAATGTAAATGGAATCAAAATTGAAATAGATGAAGTGTAATGATACATTTTATAATATTTTCATTTAACTTGTCTCAATACTGACAAGAAAAATCTATAAATTAGAAGCTATCAAGTAAACATCGAAAAATCTAATTCTCTGCAAGAATTATATAATATGAAAATAAGCACATTGAATTTTCTAGACTTTATGTAAAACCAAAAGTAAACTGGGAAATAAATAAAACTTTTTTATACCCCTTCAATAAGTTGTTGGAATGACCTATAAAAATAAATATATTATGCCTAAATAGAATTAGTAATAGGAAAATTATTTTGTGCACTGACTGAGAACTATATATATACATATATATGCATAATCTACTCTTAACTCATGCAATTATGACAAGTTTACAGTGTGTGATTTTTTTTATCAATGAGGCACTGCCCCCACACTATGTCTAACTTGCTAGAATATATTTTAACGTCATATTTAAAGCACGAAATAGACCTAGAAAGAGAGTTTAAATTATGGATTTTTAAGATTACATTAAGCATTGCAAAGTGGTACTAACCTTTTCCACAGATGGAATAAAGTCTCAGTCTGCCACTTCAGCACCTGCTTTTCAGGGTGTTTTTAGCTGATATTTTAAGCAGACAGTAAATGCAGAAAGGAAATTTCATATGGCATAACCAACAAATATGCATAAAACTTCAACCCTGTAACTAAAATCGCATTACGTATCTATTTAATCTTATTTTGAAAGAATTACTGTTTTTTTCTTTCAATCACAGTGAAATGATACATTTAAAATCAATCTGTGCATAATTCACTGACATGGATTAAAACCTAGCTTGTTTGGCATTTTTAGCCGACTGTACAGAATGGAAATGTCACCTTTTCTTTTGGGTGAATGTATTTTGCCTTTTCCTAGAATAAAATATACAGAGTTTAACATTAGCTTTAAAAAGAAATATTCTGTGCTAACTGAAAAGTTCAACAAAATGTTAACTCTGCAAAACTATTACTAAATAACAGAATGTCTAAGGATATACCCTGAGCCAAGGGCAATACTTCTATTTTTTTTTCCTTTTTTTTTTCCTTTTGAGAAGAATTTGATAATCCCAATAAACCTTCAAAATAGCTTCCTTAGACTATTTATGTAAATCTTAATAAACTGCATTATGTACCTATTTGTCAATTTTCTTTAGAGTGCTATTTTGAGAGTTAAAGATATATGATTCCTAATCAACCACAATCTTCTAGTATGGACAAAATAAATTAGAGTGGTGAATGTTAAAGAGATTTTGGTACGTTGGCAGTTGCTTTATGAACTCTCATATGCTGATAAGATGATTTCACTTTGCCTTGAGTGTGTAAACTGGTTTTAATGACACTTAAGAGTACTTTATTATATGATTATTTTACATATGATTATATGTACTTTATTACATGATTTCTTCTCAAAGGAGGAGGAAAAACCAATACACTGAACATAGAGGAGACAATTTAAACAACCCTATTAGTTATATTCATCTTTACATGGAAATCTAACAAATTCTAACATAGCTAATCATTTCTGCTTGAAAATATGGGGCTGTTTTAGAACTAAGACACTGCTTTCAATGTCTGATTACCATAAGCTCTGTTTATAATTTGTTTCTTCTTTCAAGAGAATTAAAGTTCTTACCTTCATTTTTATATTATAGAAATCTACAGATTTTAACATGACCAATCAATTTGGTGGTGATTTAGTAAGGATTTATTGTGTTTTAAACTCTGCTTGTCTCTAATGCTGTTTAATGATAAAGTTGGTGTGTATAACCTTAGTTAATGACTCACAAGTAGAGGAAATTGGAAAGTAGAGTAAAAAGAAGTATTTTTTTTTACTGGTTTGTTTATATATCTGATAATTTGCCTGGCACACTGCTACTCATCATTCATATGGTACCATATATAGACTTAGAATGACTGGAAACCCTTGTCCTGGAACTCTTGAAATAAGCATTCTGACTGTGTAGGAACTTTCAGTGAAAGAGTAATCCTAAATTTCAAACTTAACAACTATTTATTAAGCACAAGCAGTGTGCTAATTATTGGGAATACAGTGTTGAATAACACATAAATAAGCTCCATACAATAGAGAATATGCAAGGATAACAGACAGGAAATATGTGTGATAGTAACAAACAAGAAATTATGGAAGAAACAGAAGCATATTGAAATGGTCATTAGAGTATATAAAATCTAAATTTACTCCATTCAAAATTTAGATGTTAGACATTATGCTAAATGTTGGCAATAAGTGAGATTTTTTTTTTTGAGAGTCAGTTGTAAACATGATATATAAATAATTTCAATGCACTATGATAAATATTGATTTTAATCAACATTGTATCCCCAGTGCCCAGCACACTCTTTGATAACGCATGGATAAATAAATGTATGAATTGTTCAATGAATGGGTAGTTAAGAGACTATAGAAACTTGAAAAAGAGGACATTAATTCTGCCTTAGTAAGTTAAGGAATTTTGCAGGATTATGGAAAATCAGATAGTCATGCTAAATAGTTTGGAGTTTGACATATGCTATTGATAAACTCTAAGTAGAGAGGTTAAATGAATATTTATTTCTTTTCTAACTTTATCATGTTGGTGGATTAAATTTGGAGCAAAAATGTTGGGAATGTAAATAAAAACCCATTTGAAACATCTTGAAAATGTACAGTTCATTTAAGACATATCAAAAGCCTTTAAAATGGATTGGATGATTGGGAAACACAGAGGATATTTTAAGTAGTGGATTCAGTGAACAGTCCATAATAATAAAGTCTATATTTAAAAAATAATATTTTTGTTAAATTTTTCACATTTTCATAAAACAAACATTATAAAAATATAATTTTGAGATTATTCAATAGAGTATTATTTTTATGACAATCCTTGATCCAGGGCATAAAGCCAAAACTTAAAATCAGATCATGAAAACAGAGGAATTTTTTCTTACAACACTGTGTTCTCATAAATGGAGAGAAAAATTGTCCAATTGTAATAGTCTAAAACAATGACCCCCTTCAATGGGTAACTGAAAATGAATATTAAGATTATCTATATTAATGTAAAGAGGGTTGAGAGGAACCATTATTTAAAATTTCTTTTACATTTGCACACTTTATTCAAATATAAGAAACATTACAAAAAGCAAATAGTTTTAAACTGAGATTATATATATATATATGATACTATATCCTTATAATATCTGTTTCATTTATCTAAACAATCACCTTAAATTTTATCTTTTACATTAATGCATAGTCAGAAAAATACATTCCAGGCTTTTGTATGGTTTGAATAGCACTGATCTTACAAGTTATAACACTTAAGTAAGGTAGTTCTTTGGGACATGTGCAAAGTACATCTGAAAAACTTCAGTGAAGCAAAAACCATCATTTAATACTCCTCTACTCAGTAGTTAATGTTTCTACTCTCCATTTACATACATTTAAAAATATATTTCCTCAATTAGAATATGCAACATTGGAAAAGAAGGAGAATAAGGACAAGAAAATTAACAGGATTCAATTTAGCAGATATTTATTTGAGGATGTATATAACATGTGCTACACATAATTTTATAATCTAAATAAAATTTTGTATGTATACAAAAATACCTTGGCAAAAACATGCAGCAATTTAAATTTGAAAATCTGTCAAAAAAAAAAAGGTAAAAAATAATGTTATATACATGTTAGATGCATATATTTATAATTATTATAGGATTATTAAAGGTCTATGAGAAATGGTTGGCAATGATCTCTGCCTCTTGGTATTCACATTCTTACATAACACACTTGCTTCGAAGTGTGCTACTTTTTGTTACTTGTTTCTAAGGAATAGAACAAAACAAAAATGATTGAATTTCATTATAGAGGCTAGATTACCAAAGTACTGTGACTTCCCTCACTTGTCTTCTCTCACGCTCTCTTGCTCTTTCACTTGCTCTCTCTGACACAAGTTGCCATATTGTAAGTTCCCCAATGGAGAAGCCTCAAGTGAAGAATTGAGGCTCTCAGCCCAGCAACACATGAGGAACTTTCAAAAATTATTTCCCCAGTTGAGTATTGATATGACTGCAATCCTTGTCCATACTTTAATTGCAACTTCTTGAGACCCTGGGCCATAGTATACACTAAGGCCCTTGAAGCATAGAGACTAAGATAATAAATATTTGTTGTCATAAGATACTATTTGGGAATATTTGTTTTGCAGGCATAGATAATTAATACAGTCTTTCTAAACACAAAAGCAAAAAAGTATTAAAAGTTTGAATATAAGATAATAACATGTATATATTAAGGATGACAAAAACAGTAAAACAAATAACAAAATACACTCTTCATAAACATGTGAAATGTTAATATCCTTATATAACAATCTCTTAAAATCATTAAAATATAAATAATTCTATGATAATGAGGAAAAGTATGAATAGACTATTCACACAACACACAAATATAATTGTCCAATATAAATACAGAGGGGATTATATCTTATTAATAAAATCAATGGACAATCTTTACAACTTATTAAACCATTGAATTTATAAGCATGTTTAAAGAAGTTTTGATATTATTCTAAATTGGCTTGGCATAATATAAGCACTGTCAATCATGTTATTAGAAAGAGTATATTTACTGGTTTAAAATTATATATCTGAAGAATAATTAGGGACCACAAATAATATATCCTCTTTTTCATCCCTCTGTAAAATATTATTATAGTATATCCATGTTGAAAAGATATTAAACAGCTATTAACAAAATATGCCAATAAAGGACATTGGAAAATATTGGTAAAAGAATGTTAAGAATCTTGCAACATATATATTTTGACACAGAAGACAAACATTTTAACAAAAATGTCTGCTAAATAATAATTTCAAAATGTGTATTTTATGTTTGTGTGTTTCATGTTGTCGTTCAGTTCCCTGAAAACCTGTTCCATTTTTTCCATTCTCTTCTCTTTCTGTTCTCCTGTCTTTTTACAGTTTGGATGCTCTGTCTTCAAAATCACTAATTCTGTCTTTAAACAATTTGAATCTGCTCTTATGTGCCTCTAATGTATTTTTAATTTCATCTATCATGTCTTTCATTCCCATAAGCTCTGTTATTTTTCTTTGTAGGCTTTAAATTGTTTTTTATGCTCACCCAGTGTCTTCTTAATATCCTTTATCTCTTTAGTCATATTCTATTTCAATTCTTTGAACTGATTTAGGAAATTCGTGTGATTATCATTATTTAATTGTCTTAACTCCTGTTTCTCTTCAGGATATTTGGTTTGTTCCTTTAGCTGGATCATCTCTTTCTGTTTCCTAGTATGACTTGTAGGTTTTTGTTGATGTCTAGGCATATAAATTTATCAGTAAATATACTCAGAATGCCAATCTGTCTCTCCTATATATTTTTTTCACAGCTCTTCTTTGATATTTGGTTGGACTATTCCAAGTATTTAAAATTGCCCAGCCTATGTTATCAAAACTGGACCAGGGACTCATTAATGGGGTGCAGATTTTCTTTCATGAGTTTAGTTAAGAGAGAACTAAAAGCAGTTTTTCTCTGTGCAATTTCAAGACCAGCTAGCAGATGGTACTCGTTTGTACATCTTTCCATGGAGGTGTTTCATTCTCTGCTTTCCTGTGTTTTGGTCTGGCCAGAGCCAAGACTCAAAACAGGCTCTGCTGCCTGAATTCACCGAAGAGAAGCTCCCTGACTCCCCTTCCCTATTCCCTGGTAACAGCTGATGGGGAGGAAGATGTCTGTTCACCTCTCAGTCAACTGCAATGAGCCAAGGCTTTTATCTCAACTTAATACCTTGGGGGTGGGGAGGGGAGCCCTTCCTGGCCACAGCTGGGGTGTTGGTAACTCACCTTTGTTGTTTTGGTTTCTTCCTTTCTATGTCCCTCACCCTCCTGAGAGTTGTGTAAACTGTTCTGGTCTGCTGACCCCCAAGGCAGGTCCCTCTCAGACAGCTTTTGGCCCATTCTCTGTTTGTTTTGTGAAAGAGTTGAGCCCTATCTACCTATTCTGATGCCATTTCCCAGAAATCTAAAAAGTGTATTTTAAAATGTAAGTTGAATAATATCTTAAATATATTTGTTTAGAGAAAGACAGAGAGAGAAAAGGGAAAATAGAAAATCATGTATTCATGTATTTAATGGACAAGACTGAAACAATATTCAATTGACTTTTTGAATAGCCCAGTATCATCTTATACATACAAACTTTTAGGTGAAACTCAGACTTTTTAATGATTTCAGATTATGGTGTGAAGAGTTTATGGAACCATATGACCAGACTCTACTCTTGTGGGTGGTCATGGGGTTTTTCCTAAAGCAAAGAAGTGCTTCCATTTTTCCTAAGAGTTAAATCTGGGGTATGGGTGGGATCTCAGTAGGTGAATCTTTGATTTAAGAGGAGGAAAACTCTTTCTCCTCATTACTGAAGAAGAAAAATTTTCACCCAATCTTTTTCATAAGGGACTGTCTTGGCTGGACTGTGGACAGGAAGGGGTTGAGCAGGAGAGGGCAGCTGGATAAGTCTTCCTTGGCCAAGTTCAAGCAATCCATCTATCAGAGAACAGGCTCAGCAAAGGCCCCTTGAATATTCTGGCACTTGAAAAATATTTCTATTGCTTGCTTTTGTTATTCTGAAATATCCGTTAATATCCAATGAGATGTTGCAATCTTTATTCTTGCAATTAAGAAAAACAATACACACACACACACACTGTAGTGGTAGTAGTGGTATTACCAGCTGAGGCAAGCTGGGTTCCTGTGGCCTGGTGATCACAAAAATATCACTGCACTTCCGTGAACAGTAGGATTTTTCTTGGTGGGGAGCAGAGAGAGAGTGAGACTGAAGAGACTGAAGAAGGAAATGTACTAATATATAAATAATAGTTACTTCTGAATAGTGAAATTATGAATTAATTTCTTATTTACATTTTTCCTTCTGCCATACATGTGAATAGAAGAAAAAGGAAAAAAAATCAATTTATAGAAAACATACCAAAATATGGTAATTTTAAGTCCATATATTAGACATAATAAGTTCTATTGTATTAAGGAATTTCTAATTAAAAGGTTAACTTTTCTAAATATATGTTCACAAAATAAAGTAAATAAAGTGGAGAGCATATATGATTTTAATTTAATTAATTCAGCTAAGTTGGATATCTGTTTCAGAAATCATTTTCAGCCTGGGGGAATATGAGCTTTCATTTTTCCCCTTTAAATACAGCATAGAAAACACTGGGAATGTCTATGAATACAAGTGATTAAAAAAATGATTGAGAGAAGTGATTGACAGTAGTTCAGCAAGTTCAGCAACACTATTTTGATTTATATTCTAGATGTGCCATTGATAGCATAAAAATTATTTTCAAATAATTTCAAACCTTCAGCTTTTGTCCTTGTCCTTTATCTAAGTAGCAATTGTAATATTTATGATTTAGCTTGTCTGCCTAAGTATGAGCTATGATAAGGTACACTGTTTGGATAATTGAGTCAATGCAGACTTCTTTTATCCATTTTTGGATCTCCAAATGAAGACAGAGGAGAATAAATGGAATCAGTGTTTAAAATGAGGTAATTTCACAAACTAAATGAAAACAGCTATTTTAAGTTATTTGAAATTTCTAATTAATTGTTTAAGGATACAATAATAACTCTCTTAAGAAATTAGAATTTTATCTTAATCACCCACAAGGAAGCCATTGCCACATCTATTATTGCACTCATGGCATAGCATTACTGAATTGTTTTATTTATCTTACTGCCTTTTTCTGTTATATGAGCTCATTGAACCTGGACAGTGGGTCACATTAACTTTTTTTTATTAGCAATACATCCATGGCACATGCATTGTTTTTAATTAATGTATTTTTACTTGAATTAATGAAGCAAGGAAGAAAATAAGGAAGATGAAAAGAAGATTATAAAGAGGACAAAGGGTTGGGAAAAACAAGATTAACATATTTTGCATTTTAAAATAAAATGAATGTTATTCAAGTACATACATGCTTTAGTCTAGTTTGAGCAATCATTTCTAATATGAGTTTTAGAATTTAACTTTAATAATCTTGTATTATAAAGCACAAGGTATAAAATTATTTTTCAGTGAAGATAATAGAAAATATATTATATACAAAGACTAAATCATTAATATTTCATTTGGAAAACTGCAGAGTAGGAATATTTTACATTGAGAATTAAAGATGTTATAAATAATACAGAATATAAACAAGTAATACTAAAGCAAGGCCTGGTGTAGTGAGATGATAGTCTTTCAACAGTACAGGGAAATTCATACTTGATATGCTCAAGAGTGACACTAATTGAAGTGTTATTTTAATTTACCTATATTTGTCTGTTTTATAATTCCATAAGTTGGTGAAATATCAGCCAATGTCAACAGTGAAGAGAGATAATTAGCTTATTTATGAATTGACCCAAAGCTAACTGTGTTGGCTAAAAAATTAAGACTTTGGAATATCTGTGTTTTCAGAGTATACTAAAAAATGAAGAAAACTTTCTCAATATAAACAGAACATTTATGGTATATCTATTCCTGCTCTTTTGACTAAGGCCAATTAAACAATAAATTAAGAAACAGCAGAGATGGCAATTCAGTCCTCAATAATACAGACATCATTATACAGATTCTGAAAAATAGCTTTCATCTGCAATAAAATTTGGGCAAATCTTTCTTAGATAGCTAGAGAATAGTCGCATCTTAGAGATTTCAAAAAATTTTAAGGAGTCTTAAAAATAGTTCCATATGCATAATTCCTAATGGGCAATTGTGAAATCCAGTCAGCTAAAGTTCAATACATGCTGAATCTCCACTTTGTAACATTTTGGATTTCATTTTGAGCTACGCATTCCTGAGTTAAAAATACACAGCACGAGTGATAAAAATGTATCTCCAAACAACTGCTTGCCAACATATGATTCAAACTTTGGTATCATACACATATCAAAAAAAAAAAAAAAAAAGAAAGAATAATCACGAAGAAAATGAAGAAAACAAATCAATAATTCAAACAAAAACAAAATAGACTGCAAACTAAAATTGATTTAATATGCCAAAGAGATATTTTTGTCAAAGTCACCCACTATGATGACAACGTGGAAGGCTTTTAGGCCAAACTTTTTGTTTTCTACAGAGTCCTCTTTATTGACACACCCTTTCTCTACCATTGCTCTGTACATCCCACACTCAGGGTTGTTGGTCTGATGGTCTTCTCTTCTCCTAAATTATATTCACGCTTATCTTGCACTCATGTCTTTTCTGTTAACTTTAAATGCTCTTTCTTTCTTTCTTTTGTCTCGGATATCATGTGGCTCATACTCCCATTATATTCAAGAATCACTCATTCCTTACATCCATCACAGAGAACTTACCTTCTCTTATAATATACATTAATACCCTTCATATCTCCCTTTTATGTTTTTATATATTTTTCTTTATAGAACTGTTCTAATGTTAATCATATCTATGAATATAAGTTTTTGAGATAAATCTTCGTCTTTCTTGGTCATAGTTGTATCACAAGCCCTTTTTTCCCTGTTCATATGAAAAAATATATTTAAAGCAGAAACAATAATGCATGTGATTTGGTTATTATAAATCAGGTAAAGAATCTGAAAAAATAAAGTATTAGTGAAAAGGAAGTCAGGATAAATAACTTGCTTAAAAAGGCAAACAGTGTTTTGAGGGACAATAATGAAAGAATATTATTTATTAATTTTTTTATTTTATTGTAAAACAAAGTGATAAAATTATTGTAATAGAGTGGTATCAGTTTTATAAAAAATAAATAGTTCTACTGATAATAGAGAAAAGATTGCTGAAAAGATCCTTTGTGATGTAACTTATCATGAAGACATAGATGAATGTTGGAAAGGATGTGAGAGAATATACTTCAAAGAATGAGGTAAGAGTTTTGCTAATAGATTGAACAAACATCCATTTGATATTCTTAAATAAATTGTCAAGTACACTATATCTTGCCAGTCAAATCTTTATTATCCATGTTATTATTATATAAATACAATCACATGTAAAAGCAAAGTTGAATTTGTACCAGTTTTAGTTATATATGATGCACAAACAAAATGAATAGAGGGAAGCCAGCCCATGATGAGTAAAGAAGCAGCCATAATTGACCGCTCAAATTGCCAAGACTGTTTGGAGAAAATCTTCTATCTCCAGGCTTCATCATTTAGACATGGATAATCAGAAATTGATTCATTTAGATATTTTTCAGCTTACATTTCAATTCATACATTCTAATACCTATATTTTATTCCATGCTTTCTTAAACTAGATTTTAATTAATAGAAAAATAATTTAATGACTTTTTTTTTTTTTTTTTTTTTGCCAGGCACAGTGTTAAGAGAGTTCATTGGCATTTACATGTAGTAAGTAAGAGAAACAGCCAGGTTATTGCTCAAATAATTGTTAGAATCACTGAGATGCTCATCACCAATGCCTATACCAATATATTTTTGACTGATTGAGAAATAGATACTTTCATTAAAACAAGTATTTTTCAATCTGCTTCCTACATGCATGACTTTAATTTTGAACATGTCCAAACCAATTACTATGTAATAAGGTGTTTGGGTTGAAATGGTTATAATTTTATAAAGACAAAGGTACAAACCAAAAGTCAAACAGCAGAATACATGCTTGTCTCAAGGGCACATGAAACATTCTTCAAGATAGAATATGCATTAGGCAGCAAAACAAGTATAAATACAATTAAAAATATTGCAATCTTACAAAGTATCTTCTCCAACTACAACTGAATGAAATTAGAAATCAATAACAGAAGGAATAGTAAAATATTAGCAAATTCATGGAATTTAAACACATGCTTAAACAACAAATGAGTCAAAGAATAAATCACAAGGAAAATTAGAAAATACTTAGAGATAAAGGAAAATGAAACCACAACATACCAAAACTTATGGAATGCTGCAAAAGTAGTGCTCAGGGAGAAATTTATAGTGGGAAATGACTACATTTAAAAAGGAGAAATATCTCAAATCAGTAATCTAACTTTGCACCATAAAGAACTAGAAAAGTGAGAGAAAAGGAGACTCAACATTAAGATAAGGAAGGAAATAATAAAGTTTATACTGGAGATAAATGTATTAGAGGAGAGCAAAACAATAGAATCAATGAAACCAAATGTTAGTTCTTTGAAAAGATCAAGAAAATTGGAAAACATTAGCTACATTCTATAACAAAAAAACAGAAAACTCATATAACTATGATAATGAAATCAAGGTGGGACATTTCTACTAACCAAAATTTAAAAAAAGCTTATAAGATAACACCATGAAAAACTGTCACTAGCAAATTAGGTATCCTAGGTGATATGGACACATTTTTATTACCAAAACTGACTAAAGAAGAAATAGAAATTCTGAACAGACCTGTAAAAAAGTAAGGAGATTGAATATACAAACTCAAGAATAATAAAACAAAGATTAAAAATGGAAAAAAGATCTAAACAAATAGTTCAAAGATATACATACGGCAAATGAGTACATGAAAATATGCTCAATGTCATATATTCTTAGGGAATTGCCACTACACAAGTATAAGATTAGCTAAAATCCACTTATCATTTTATTTGTAAAGTTGATTGCTGCTCTGCCTTCCTGACCTTATGAATTTGACATATGACTTGATCTGATAACACCTGACAACATTATACAGCTAAGAGGTAAGATATCTTGCGGCAATATCTGGACCAGTTGCAGAGCCCTGATTAACTCTGAGCCCGCTCAAAATGAGGCACTGACAAATTGAAACAATTTACCTAACAGCAATACATGCTTCTTCTCAAATCAGAAGTGGCTCACAACATGGTTGGCCTATTTCTTGGTATTATATAGAGCATATTAGGGCAACAACTTGTACTTTAATCTTAGCAGAGATGCCCCTTAAGATCGTGTGAGCCAGACCACCGAACTGAACTGCTAAAATTTCTTCCTAGGATTTATCTATAATTTATATCAAGTTATCCATTTGATCCACTCCTTCTTCCTAACATAACCAAAAAATGTCTCCTATAGTCCTTCTGCTCTTTTGTAAGTAATAATTTCCAAGATTAAGCTTAAAATTTAATTAGAAAAAAAAAATAAGCTCCAAAGTAAGATATTTGTTCAACATGACATGTAAGACATAAAATCAATAATGTAGCCTTTATTTCCATTTTGAGGATCTGTAAACATGACATAGGCAGTATCATTTTAAATGAACCCTGAAGAAAGAGCACACTATGACACTGAACAGGGGTTGTGCATGTAATTGCTACCACAAAATAAACAATTAAAAATCTATATCAAATAATATAAACGTTATAGATCTATATGTATAAATGAGTGCTGGAATTGGATGCTCTATTTCCCAGAGGCAGGGGAGGGGGATATGGCTGGGTACTGACTATGGCTGCTGATTGGGAAGTTTGGCTAGCTAGTCCACCCAGGTCAGAAAGCAGTGCAGCTTCTGTTTCAACCCCTCCTCTGGCAAGGAAGAGCCTATGGCTATTTAGAGACATGGGATCTTCTTGGAGCTGTGGGGAACAGCTTGTTGAAGGGCAGCTCTTCCCCAAGAAAAGGGGCAGGCAAGGCCCAGCACAGGTTGTGGAGGGTGATTAGAGAACTCAGACCACAGGGAACTGTGGAACAGTTTCATACTGACATAGTTGGCAGCCTAAGTCTCAACCATGCCCTCAACATGCGGCTAAGGTGGCTGAGAATTAAAGGCACAGAAGGACATTAGGGTTGCAGGGAACAGTTGGCTAAATACCACTAACTATGGGGTACATCAGGAAAGTGCAGATTTGGGGAGTCAAAAAAGTTTGGCATCCTTTCAGGTCTTCTCCCTGGGGCAATTTGTAAATGATCTACACCCCCTTGGTGGGTCCTGGAGATGGGAAAACTGATCTGGGAAGGTTGTCTCCAGGGAAATCTTACTACCAAAATTAGCCATCCAGGTAATAGCAGCTAGAGAAAATTAAATGACTGTTAAAAATAGAGGTAAATCAAAAACAAACAGAACAGATTAACATTCCCGGAGGAGTAACTGGGAAAGGGAAGCTCTCTCCTGGGGATGAGAAAAGCACACAAATAGTGCAATCTCAAAAACTGTACTGTATACTCAGAGCAAGAATCAGATGAAAAAGGGTGAAAAAATCTGATTAGTTAATCACGACCCATAACAAAGTTCTAAAATAAGTTGAAGCAAGTACCAAAGAGGAGCTTTAGCATGAAGCCAATTACAAAGTAGTTCCTATGTAAAAGAAACTGTATCCAGAATAAACATATCAAGAAAATCAAATGCCAAAACACCAGCAAAAAATTACAAGTAATACTGAAAAAAAAGAAGATATGGCCCAGTTAAATAAACTTCCAGACAAAATAGAGGATTTGAGACAACTAATTACAGATGTTCACACAAATCTTCTTAATAAATTTGATGAGTTGGATGAAGAGATTAAGGATATTAAAAAGACACTGGGTAAGCAAAAGAAGAATTTGAAAGCATGCAAAGCAAAATAACAGATCTTATGGGAATGAAAGTCACAATTAATGAAATAAAAAATACACTGGATGTAAACAACAGCAGATTTGAAGAGGCAGAAAAAAAGGTTCAGTGAGCTAGAAGAAATCAAGCAGACAGAAGAACAGAGAGAGAAAAGCATAGAAATAATTGAGCATGGTCTCAGGGAACTGAATGACAATACTAGGAACATAAGCATATGTGTCAGGAGTGTCTCTGAAGGAGAAGAGAATGGAAAAGGAGAAAAGAGAATATTTGAGGAAATAATGGTAGAAACTTTCCCAATTCTTTTGAAAGACATAAATAGCAATGTCCGAGAAGTGCAATGTACTCCAATCTGAATAAATTCAAATATACCTACTCTGAGACACATTCTAGTAAGAAAGGCAGATGCTGAAGATAGAAGGAATTCTGAAAGGCACAAGAGTAAAGCAACTCATCACATACAAGGGATGGTCAATAATATTAAGTGCTGATTTCTCATCAGAAACCATGGAGGTGAGAAGGCAGTGGTATGATATACTTAAGAAACTGAAAGAGAAACCACCAGTGTGGAATACTATGTCTGTCAAAATTGTCCTTCAAAAATGAGGGAGAGTTTAAGAAATTCACAGATAAACAAATTCACAGAAGAAAGAGTTTGTTAACAAGAGACCTGTTCTACAAGAAATATTAAAGGAAGTGCTGCAGTCTGAAAGGAAAAGACAGGAGAGACAGGCTTGGAAGAGAGCCTAAAAATGATGATCACCAGCAAAACTAGCTAAAAGTGTAAAAAGAGTGATAAAAATAAGATATGACATAAAAAACAGAAGGATAAAATGGGTGAAGTAAGAACTTCTTTTACAATAATAACATTGAATGTTAACGGATTAAACTCCCCAATCAAAAGACACAGACTGGCAGAATGAATAACAAAATATCCGCCATTTACATGTTGTCTACAAAAGACTCACCTTAGACCCAGGGGGAAATTAGGTTGAAAAAGAAAAGCTGAAAAAAGATATTACACACAGGTAGCAACCAAAAGAAAAAGAAAAAAAAAAAAAGTCAGGGTATTTATACTAATATTGTACAAAATAGACTTTAAAAGCAAAAATTTTATGAGACAAAGAAGGACATTATATATTAATAAAAGGGGGCAATCCACCAAGAAGAAATAACAATCATAACTATGTATGCACCTAACTAGGGTGCTCCAAAACACATGAGACAACTACTGGCAAAAGTGAATGGAGAAATAGACATTTTTTAATAATAATAGTAGTAGAATTCAATACTACATTCACATCAATAGATATAACAACTAAATAGAGCAGCAACAAGGAAACAGAGAAATTGAACAATATGATAAAAGAACTAGACCTACCAGACATCTACAGAACAGTGCACCCCAAATCAGCAGGGTACACATTCTTCTCAAGTGCTCATGGGTCATTCTCTAAGAGAGACCACATATGGCATCACAAAATTGGTCTAAATAAATTTTAAAAGTTTGAAATTATACAAACATTTTCTCTGATCATAATATAATGAAGCTGGAAATCAATAAGAGGCAGAGGACCTGTTATTTGGAAAATGCACAAATTTATGGAAGTTAAACAAAACACTTAAAAAATAAGTGGGTCAAAGAGGAAATTGCAATAGAAAACAATAAGTTTTTCCAGATGAATGAAAGAGCAAAAATAAGAGACCAAACTACACACCTGGAAGAATTAGAAAAATAACAACAAAATAAGCTTAAAGCAAGTAGAAGGAAAGAAATAACAATTTTAAAAAGCAGAAATAAATGAAATTGAGAACAAAAAATACTATAGAGGGAATTAAAAAGAAGCTGGTTCTTTGAGAAGATCAACAAAATTAACAAACCCTTAGTTGATAAAAAAGAGAGAGAAGATGCAAATAAATAAAATCAGATATGAGTGGGGGGACATCACTACTGACTCCACAGAAATAAAAAAGATATTAAGAAGATACTGTGAACAAAAAATGTAAGCCAACAAACTAGACAACTTAAATGAAATGGACAAATATCTATAAACACATGAACCACCTACACTGACCCTAGAAGAAATAGAAGACCTCAACAGACCAACCACAAGTAAGGAGCTTGAACATCATCAAAATCCTCCCCCAAAAAGAAAAGCCCAGCACTAGAGAGGCAAATTCTACCTATCATTGAAAGACTAATACCAGTTCTGCTCAAACTTTTCCCTAAAATGGAACAGGAGCAAAGTCTACCAAACTCATTCTGCCAACATCACTATGATAACAAAGCCAGATAAAGATAGTATGGGAAAAGTAAATTACCAACCAATTTCTCTAATGAATATAGATGCAGAAATCCTTAATAAAATATGTGCTAATTGAATCCAAAAGCACGTTAAAAAAATTTTGCACTGTGATCAAGTGGGTTTTATATCAGGTATGCAAGTGTGGTTTAACCCAAAAAGATCGATCAGTGTAACACACCACATTGATAAATCTAAGGAGAAAATTCATGTAATCATCTCAATTAATGCCAAAAAGGCATTTCACAAAATCCAATATTCTTTCTTGATAAAAACACTCTATAAGACAGGAATAAAAGGAAACTTTCTCAACATGAAAAAGGACATATATGAAAACTCCACAGACAATATTATATTAAATGGTGAAAGACTGAAAGCTTTAATGCTGAGATTGGGAACAAGACAAGGATGCCCGTTGTCACCACTAATATTCAATATTATTTGGCAAGAAAAAGAAATAAAAGGCTTCCAGTTCAGAAAGGAAGTGAATATTTTGCTATTCACAGATGATATGACCCTATATCTAGAAAGCCCTGAAAAATCTACAATAAAGTTACTTGAGCTAATAAGTTCAGCACAATGGTGGGATGCACGATTAATATTCAAATTTAAAAGTATTTCTATACACTAGTAATGAGTTATCTGAGGAGTTAATCAGGGAAAAAAATTCCATTAACAATGGTGTGACAGTTTGAGATATTTTATGAATCTCAAAAATGAAATATTATGTTTATAAACTAATCTGTTCTTCTGGGTGTGATACAAATTGATTTTGGTAGTGGATGATGATTATGGTTAATAGCAAAAATACAAGAAAAATACAAGAATGCTCCTCTATTACAGGGGTTCTTAACCTTTTTTGTTCCACAAACCCCTTCGCCAGTCAGGTGAAAACCACGGACCCCTTACTAAGTCTACACTATACTGTGTATTATTTAATAAATATATCACACCCACTCCAACATGTCCCTGTAAGAATAATGTTTCTTTGAATTTCAATTCAAGCACATGGACCCTTTGTTAAGAACCCCTGCTCTATTACAATGTTTTAAGAATATGGAGATGCATGGGAAAAAATACAACTTATGTAATGTATAACAATGGCCAAGAAGGTACTATATCAATGTTAAGGGTCAATTATGGAGGTTATAAGGGATTTTCCGTTTTAGAGTACTGAAAACATTGTGAAATGGGCTGAGTTGATGACAGCACAACTCTGTGATGAAACTGAAAATACTGAGTAGACACTTTGGTTGGATTGTACAAGGCAGGGGCCCATATAACATGCTGAATCCTGTGGTAAATGATGGACTGTGATTAACAGTACCATTATAACAATACTCATGAACTATAACAAATATACTATACTAATACATAGTATTAATAATAGGATGGTTTGTAGGAAAAATACACCAAATACAAGCTATGAACTATAGACAGGAGTAATGTTGTGGTGATGTTTTTTGTGTCACAACATTGTAAAATGCTGGTGGTGTGGTGATGTTAGGGAATTCTGTATGTTAATGTATGATTGTTCTTTAAAATTTTTAAACAAAAAACGTTAAGAATATAAAAATGATTATTATATTATGAATAGAGTTCCAATTAACCAGAAATATATAAACTAATTGAAAATGTTTATGCACATGTGGTGCTTTGAAACTGTATGTACCCTAGAAAAATATATTCTTAAATTTAATCTATTCCATTGGGTTGTTTTATCATGTCGTTTGTTTGTTTGTTTGCAGTCCTATTTATCTGCAGTAGTATTACATCCTATTGTTAGAATAAGTTACCAAAAAACTTACATTCTGAAGGGAAATGTCTGACATTATATATAAACTATTAATTTGAAGTATTTTCATTTAATTACACAAGAATAGCATGTCCTATTCAGACACAGATAATTTTCTGTTTATTTATTTTTCTTTATTGCAGTGAATTGATTTGATAAATGTATTGAATTACTACTACATTTGCTGTACATATTATTTTAAAAACTTCATGCAAAATTATTTGATAAAAATTATTTAATCCATTTCTATGTATATGAGCTCAGTAAGAAGAAATTTGGATGAGTAAGTAAGAAATTTGGATGAGGTTACTTCAGATAAAGCGTGGTCGAGGATGGATCTTAATCCTATTACTGGAGTCTCCTTGGCAGAGAGAGACAAAGCCAATGGAGCAAGAAGCTGAAATTAATGACACCCAGAAAAGAAGGGAGAGATCAGGAGGCTGCCATGTGGCTTGCCATGTAACAGAGGAGCCAGGATTGCCAGCAGCCAGCCCGGAATGCCTGTCTTTGGAAAGAAAGCATTGTCTTGATAATGCCTTGATTTGGACATTTTCCCAATCTCAAAACTGAACAAATAAATTCCTATTATTTAAGCTGACCCATTTCATGGTAGTTGGTTTGAGCAGTCTAGGAAATAGAAAACTAAAACAATAAATAATACTCTTTCTATAAAGAAAAAAAATGACAGAATAAAGAAAAAATTGATTAGGGTATATTAATACTTGTTCTCAGAAAGCAATAGATCAATAATATTAAAAAAGCTATAGTATGTTGCATTGATAAACAATTACTAAACTTGGTCATATTAACATATTTAAAATGCAAAACCTAAGAATTAGAGAAGTCACAGCCCATCAAGGCTCCAACAAAACTCATAAAAAACTAACCGTCCAATGTACCATAGATCATTTCTCAACAAATTTTCATTAATTTTTATACTAAAATTTACATTGACCATGATATAGTTATATTAGAAAATGAACGCAACAGTCACAACAAGAAAAGCATATCTATATTGAAGTTCTAGATATTTTAAAATGTAACTTATAAAATAATGTGTGAGCCTAAAAGGATTTCATATTTTAAATAAAACATATTTTTGATGAATAATAATATAAATTATCAAAACATGATATATACTGGGAAATATACAGTTATAAATTATTAATTAGTATAGAAGAAATAATGAAATTTAATGAACTTAGTATCTCAAAAAGTATGGAAAATAATATCACAGTAATTATTAAGAAAGTAGAAAAAGGGGAATGATAAATATAAAAGCAGAATTTATAAAACAAATAAGAATGTTCGATGCGATCAATGTACTCAAATACTCATTCTCTGAAGCAAAATGATTAAGTAAAAACAGAAGGCACAAATGAATAATATTAGAAAAGAAAATTTCTTCATAGCTAAAGTTATACTAGAAATTAAACATGATAAGGAGAAATTGTGAACAAAATGCAAAATCTTACACAACTGACAGTTTTTTATGAAATTGCAACTTTACAAAAACTGATACCAAGGCAATAGAAAATGTGAATAGAACTATAAAATTTTAGAAGGGGGTGCTTACTATTTTAAAAAAATTCACATATATGTTTTCAAAAGAGGGTCATAGTGCTTGGTATTAAACAATTTCCCAAAATGTAACACCAAGGGCAAATGAGTTTAGAGGTGAATTTACTAATCATTCAAAAACAGAGAAGAACAGCATTATACAAACTTTTGGAAAGAATGGAAAAGGAAGGTGTTTATTTTATTGTATGTATATATACTTATATTATTTCCATATTTTTATATACTTTGTTACATGTGAAATATTTTATAATTACATGTTTTTGAAATGCTCCCACCTATAATTTTTGCTCAGTTCATAAAATATCATAAACATAATGACTGTTGATTGATGAAGAGATAAATAAATGTTGGTATAGAAACAATAAAATAGATAACAATGCATGTTTTATTGTGCATCCATATTTAAATTCTCTCATTCCATTTTAAGACATTAAGGAATCATTTTAAATAGCAGATCAAATCAGCTCAAAATCTTTTAATTCAACACAGTAAGAATCTATTGTTTAATCTAAAAACATATATTTAATTGTAGAGCTACTTTGAACAGAATCTTTTACATCACACAAAAGACTCAAGGTGAGAAGGTATTGTATTAAATACAAAGTAAAACTCTGCTATAAGTGGTGGTGCGTTGCTAAATAGAGTTATCTCCTTTTATTTCTTGTCTCTTCTCAGATAGGTTTACCCTACAGTGACAGGAATGCCAACTTTCAACAATTCTTCTCTTGGTTCTGTTATATTAAGCAACTATCAGCATGGTTAGTGACATTTTGTGAGCATTTATATAAATGGTTCTTTGGGCCTTCATTCATGATGTTGTCTGGACTCAGCAGTAAAAGAACATTCACTTTCTGGGAAAAATATTTAACATTTTATTCAAGTATGTCAAATCAGATTATGAAAGTCATGTATTGTTAAAAATAAGGAAGATGGCATACTAGAATTTAATTTCAGTAATTTATTACTATGTTCTATGGGATTCATTGAATATATGCCATTTAGAAATAAATTTAGTTATTTAAGGAGTGCATAATAACACTTTCAGGATCTTCAAGTCCAGGCAGTCAAAAGGTCTCTATGCCTTTTCTTCTTGCAAGAAAATTTGCTATTTACTTTTGGTGACTCAGAGTAAAACAAGCCCATGAAGTAAAGCCTTACCATATTTCATAAATAGAAGAAATGGTGTAATGTTTCATAAAAAAATAATCCAGTGTATTTTTTTGATTAAGTGATATGTATGTGTTAGGTTGAAATAATAGATTTCTAAATTTAAAATATTATAATGAAATGTACAGTTTGTGAAAGGAAATATCCTTTCAAATTTTACCTATGAGTAAGATAGAGTGACAAATATGGGACTTAAAAATTGAAAGTATTCAAATAATAAAAAAATTAAACCTATGCCTTATGAAACAAGAAAAGAACGAATCATAAAATTTAAGCAAAATATCAGACAGCTCTGAGAGAATCAAAAATATGTGTGGAATTGATGTCCAATTTCTCAAAAATTCCACAAAATTAGAAGTTTTAAGTAAATATTAAAAAATGCAAATACAAATGAGAAAACATGGGCTTAATGCAATATATATTAAAGATGGTTTTTAAAAAATTACCTTTAAAATTCCAGTAAATTTAATGAATTACAAAGAGGTAATGCTACAGGTATAACTTAACTTCCAATTTTGGGATTTTGTTCTATCCTGCGAAGTATTTGACCACAAAAATTCTGAATATTTAACTAGCCTGGACCTTGAGCGTGGCAAAGGTAACTTAGCATCCCCCAATTCTCACTGCTATGTCCTTAAATTTAACTGTAAGCTAGATTCAGCTAGTCACAAGACATGCCTCAGGAAACAATTGCCTGAGAATAAGATCTTTTAAAGTCAGTAAAACTATAACTATTTGACCTTTCCCTCTTTGTGTAAACAATACAAACATCTGCTTCTTTGACTGTAATCAAAGAATCATTCTGTAGAAGTCATGTGCACTCTTGCATGCCTTTATAAACATCTTTAAATATATGTACCTTCAATCTTTAGCAAAGTGCTGCATTCTTTTAGAGTTATGCTAATGCCTCACTTGCATGTAGTAACCATGAAAAAGACCCACCAACTTCTCCCAAGGTGTGACAGATTGAGCTCTGAATTGTCTTCTCTCCTCCTATCGCCAAGGACTAGGACCCCACATAAACCATCTAATAAACGTTCTTTTACTCTGGCCAAGCTAGACTTGTCCTAGTCGTTCTCTGGTCTGACACATTCCTCTCAGTTTGGTGGGAAGCTCTCCTTACTATACTAACCAACACTGAGGGAGGAAGGCAGGCTACCATCAGTAACAAGTGTGGCATGTGATTTTCGTTTATTCTGTGATATCTATATACACTTTTTTTTGGTATGTTGCTGCCTTTAATATTTATTATATTTAAAATTGTTTAGTGTACTTTTCTAAACATCCAGAAGAGACAAAATTAAATCTCTGTATAATTCTACTTTGATACTAAAGTTATCAACTCTGAACCTCATGTTTTGATATTGAAATAATTCAAAGATACTGAACAATTACACAATTTAACTACATTTTGCTGAATGATATTCTAGTTTTCACTAACATTTCTAATTGATGTAATACATTTTTATATTAAAATCATTGAACCAAACAATGTTTCTGCATTTCTTTATTGTGGTTTTTGAATATCTATACGATTGTTCAAGTATTTTTTAGTAATAACACTACTAGTTAATTATTGTATAAGTATACTAAGAAATGACAGACACATCTAGAAAATTAATTTATAGCTTAAAAAGTACTACTTCATGGAAAGGGTTCTGCTATATATGGCAAATTGTATTATGTATTACATCCTTTGGAATTAATAGTTTTCCAGTGACATATGTCAGTCATAGACTTGATTGATGTTGCCATTTCAAGATGTATTTTCAAGTAATATATAATAATACAACTTGGAGCATTTATGCATTTTAAAAGTTGTCCTTAATATTAAGCCACTTATAATAAAGCTTAAGAAACAATTATTAGTTTACTTCACCTTCAAATTCACATTTATCTGTTAGTGGGAACAGACACATTTTATTAGACAGAAATGCAGTATAAAGAATTGTTATCTTTCACAGAGACAGTGCTCAAAAAGCATAATTTTCCTAAACTTACTTTTGAAAATGCATGCCTGAACACCAAATTCAAATGTAGAAGTTTCCATGAGTAGTTAAGTTGGAATGTTTTCATGGACTTTGACGATTTGGGGATCAAAAGTATTTCCCAAATTCCTTGTTTGAGTGTATATATGATCCATACTTTGTAACTCCTTTGAATCATAGGAATGAGGACCGTGATTAAAAGTAAATAAAAAAACAAAACAAAAAAAAAACAGAAATGAAAATCACTTTTCAAAATTTTCAGATAGTTTTAATGTTTATTAAAAATCCTTAGTAAAAAGAAAGAAAAAAGTTTAGAAGGTTGTATTTAATGGTAAAAAAAAGATAAACACACAGACACACTGATGATGAAGGATTAAGAAATTAAGCAGGCCTTCACCATTATATATAGTGAATACCTCTCAGTGGCAGAAAACAGTCTTAAAACACTAATGAGTGAGTTCTTGGAGAAAAGGGACACAAAATAGAATGAATATCATACTGCCTTCATTAAATATATATATATATATTTCATAATTAAATTTTTTCAATGGTCACTCTATACAGTACTTTGGCATTCATTTACTAGCATGTGAAACAGATGAGGCAAAATGCAGCATAAACAGCTGTATTTCTATGTATTCCTCTACTTCAAATCTTCTACATATTATCGAAAATGAGAAAAAATAAACACTCCTAGAAAGAAAACTACATGAAGTAATATTTTAGGGTGTGCTAAGACTGCCTTAACTTCCCTTTAGACAGTTTTTTTCCCTGAATCCAGCCTCTGACCTCCCTCTTGCCCTGGCTCACTTCGTGTGTTTGGGTATAGTATAATTCTTTCCAATAGCTGATATGAATAACAACATCAAGGGGGCAGTGTCCCATCCTGACATCCCCCCTCTTCAAAATCTCTTTCTTTAATCTTTCTGACTTTAGCCTGTTCAAAAAACCTGTGAGATTAAAAGAAAACACCATCTAAAAAGTGGTACTGGAAGACCAAAATCTTAAATGTTAGAAATTAAGCATTGGTTTGCAACATTTCTTCTCATTTAAGTTCCTAAAGAGATTTATCTTATATGTATTTGAATTTTTGAATTTTTTTTAGGTAAATATAGAATTTTTTTTAAGGTACATATCGAGTGTTTTGGCTATGTTTGAGTTTGTGCTACCTAAAGAATTTGGATTTTCCAATGCCGTGGTGAAACCGATGGCTTAGTTTTACTTCCGTTACAAGTGTTTATTTATTTATTTATTTATTATTTTTTTTTTTTTAAGATTTTATTTATTTATTCATTTATCTCCCCCTTGCTGCTTGTGCTCGCTGGGTCAGCTAACCACGCCGTGCGGGCGGGCTTGCCTTCACCAGGAGGCCCCGGGAACCGAACCCGGGGCCTCCCATATGGTAAACAGGAGCCCTACTGATTGAGCCACAGCCGCTTCCCTCTTACAAGTGTTTAGAACAACATTGCTCACGACCATCACAATGCCTCACAATCACATGGAAAAGAACCCTAAACTGATCTGGCTCCAGAAGAAGCCTGTCATTTTTCTTTATTTAGTGCAAACCCAGAGCTTTTTGTGATTGAAAACCTCTGCTTTTTGAAAGTGAAAATATAACCCAGTATTTTTCACTCTTCAGGGAAAAATAACTGATAAATTCCCTTAACAAAATGTCTAGAGCACAAACTACTCAAAGTGTAAAAAATTTAATGGAAATCTCCTTTACTGCCTCCCAAATTTTACCTACTAATACGAAACCAATACCTTAGTGAGACACGAATCCCTGCCAAAGGGATATTTCTAAATTGAATAACAATAAATCCTTGTGGAACTAAATTATTTTTTTCAACTTAATGTCACCATTCTTTCAGTTGAATAGAACAACTGTCTTCTTCAAGGAACAGAAATTATAGTAAATTTCCCCAGATTCCCTTTAGTTTGGGAATTGTGGGTTTGAGGGCCTCCAAAGACTAAAATAGCTGCATGGCTTATAGGAATATTTAGCATTTTCCTAACAGTTTCTGAAGTGATATAGTTTGTGTTACAAAATTTGCTGAAAAAAGGAATATGATCACATCTCAAAATCCTTTACTAATAATAGTCTGGATGTTCAATCCTTTATTAGTGTTTTAGTTTCCTAGCTGCTAAAACAATACCATAAAATGGTTTGGTTTTATAACAGGAATTTTTTGGCTCATGGTTTCAAAGGCTAGAAGGCTTTCTCCCTTCCGGGTCTGGTATTTTATGGCTGGCCGGCAATTCTTGAGGTTCCTTGGCTTTCCTGGTAACTGGCAATGCACATGGTAGTGTCTTCTTTCTCTTCTGGGTTCCACTGAGTTTCAGTTTCTGGCTGCTGCCCTTGGCTTCTTTCTTCCTCTGAATTTCACTCTGCTCATAAAGGACTCCAGTAATCTTGGTTGAAGCTCAATCTGATTCAATTGGGCCACACCTTAACTGAAGTAACAGCTTCAAAAGAGCCTACTTAGAATGGGTCCACTCCCATAGGACCAAGGGTTGGGACCCGGACATGCCTTTTGTGAGGGACAAGATTTAATCCCCCAAAACTAGTAGTACAGTTCCTATAAGCTCAAAAGGAGCAAATGCTTTTTTTTTTTTTTAAGATTTTTATTTTATTTATTTAATTCTCCCCACCCCCTTGTTGTTTTTCACTTGCTGAGTCTGTTCATCTTCCTTTTTTCTTTAGGAGGCACCCGGAGCCGAACCAGAGACCTCCCATGTAGTAGGCAGGTGCGCAGTCTCCTGAGCCACATCCAGTTCCTGAGCAAATGCATTTTATATCATGGTGCATAGTATTTATGTAGTGTGTAACTGTCACTTTAATTCAGTATTTATAAATATATTTCCTAATTTTGTACAATAAATACTGTTTACTGGGAGTCTATCTATTTATCTATCTATCTGACTGCTTATCTAGTTATCATCTATCATCTATAGATCTCCTCTCCCCATCTATCTATTACCTATAGCTATCTTTATTCTTAACCAAGGGTCCATTATACTGACAGCATTACCATAAATATTCTTTTACTATATGGCATTCTTCAATGACTATTTAACTCATTCATACTAAGGGTCCACCAAATTCCAATATCTGTTTATCATAATAACAAGAGAGCCTAAAGTCTCAGAATTTATAACATGGATGGAGTACACTTTAGAAGTTACTATATTGTTATAAACATAACTATATTTTAAAAAGAAAAAAAAAACTAGAAATGACAACCATTCTAAATAAAGGTATTTAAACCCTAAGGTTAGATCCATCCAAGTACCCAATCTACTTACATTTACATTTGCTTAGAAATAGTCTTTGCTCTTTGATCCAATAAACAAATAAAAATGGAATTTTATTAAATTTTAGTTAATGTCAATTAATTTAAAAATCTACACTAACAAAACTGAAAATTCACAAACTTGCCTCTGATAAATTGGTAATGATATTTAAACTGACAAAATTATTATAAGGTACTGGTAGCTGTACTCTGGGAATTAATCTCAACAGACCTTGGAATTAGCCTGACCTGTCCTACTGAAGTAAGAAATATACATGTGAAGCACTGGACCCCCAGTCAAGGCATGAAACACACTGATTACAAGTATTTCTTTGGAACCATCTTTATAAGTTAAATGAAATTGATGATCTGTGCTTGGTTTGGATGAGACTTCCTTTCCCCCCATCCCATTCCAGAGGCTTTGGCCTTGATGAAGATTACTGAACAGGAATATGCCTATGTGACCAGCAAAATATTAAAAAAAAAAAAAGAACCTTGACAAAACTCTACTTTTGTTTCCTTGGTACTAAGGATCCAAGCACACATCTTTGGTTTCTGATCCTAGAAAGTAAAGCCAGCATGGCCATTACTGTAGAATAATAATGGGAGCCTACACTTGATATCTCTGGTCTCTTGTTCTGTGTCAGCATTTAGCTGTGATGGATAGCCTTACTTTAATGGTATTACTATATTGAATCCTTTTCCATCGAGAAGATGAAAATTTGTAAGCACTTGCTTCTTTAGCAATCAAACTTTATTTAACTGCCAGAGTTAGTAGAGTAATATTTAAAACAATATAATAAATGGTCTCCAGAAAATTACAAGAAATGACAACTTATTGGAATTCAGGAATGACTTTTTATTTTTATTTTATTTTATTTTATTTTTTTTTAAGTTTTTTTTTTTTTTTTTAAGATTTTATTTATTTATTCATTCATCCCCCCCTTGCTGCTTGTGCTCGCTGGGTCAGCTAACCACGCCGTGCGGGCGGGCTTGCCTTCACCAGGAGGCCCCGGGAACCGAACCCGGGGCCTCCCATATGGCAAACGGGAGCCCCACTGATTGAGCCACAGCCGCTTCCCTGACTTTTTAAATACTGAAGAAAAGGTCAATTATTTTGACAAAATTTGCCATTTGAGGTAGAAATGACTCCAATAAATATCATCACAAATTAAGTTATAAGTAAAATATGATATAGATTGATTGAATCCATAATCAAATTTAATTTTAATGTGGAAAAAATTCGTATCAGAAATTAAGACAATAAAATAAGAATCAATAAATTTGCCCCTAATGGAGTTTCCTGTTGTAAGGATTTTTCCAATAAAAATATATCAACATTGTTAAAATTCCAGTGAAAGTTTTCATATTCATAGCATGGAATGGATATCTTTTTTTTTTTCAAAACCGTGGAGTTAAATTGAATGCCATGCCAAATGTTAGCAACACCGGGTGTCACATCTGGGATAGATTGCTATGTTGTAGGTCAGCTTTCTTTTTTGCTCTTTTCAAATTATCTTGATGCACTCTTTTAAATATCTAAAATTGTTTTGGCCCATACCTCTTTATGGTAAAAGAGTAGTGTTCTTATATCATGATAACCTTTTTATTCTTCTTTCTACACAAAATATTGCAAAATACTTTAACTCTGTTTCTGAAATTGCTCAAGTTTTAATTAAATATAAAGCATTTGTAGTGGTTTTTGAATGAAAATCTACCTTTATGTTAATCTGTGCAAAATATTTACCAGTAGTTACTTATTTCAAGCGGAGGGCTAATTTTTCTAATTATCTGATCTCATTTTTTTTTTCTATGCACTCTTGTTTTTTTATACTGAATACGTGTTATGGTTTTTGGATTAGTCCTTAAATATGGATATCCATTTTTCCTACTTATTCATTTGAATGAGAGAATAATGAAAATGCATTTATTTTCATTAAGACAATTTTCTTTGCATTATTCTGTTTCTAAATTCTATAAAGTAAAGCTTTTTTTTTAAATCAAAGAGTATAGAAGTGTTGGATCTACTTGAGAATTACACAAAGCAAACCACATTGAAATTAAGGTTATAAAGGCAATGTTTACACAATATTGAGCTGTATTCCTGAAGGAAAATAACGTGTTCACTTATGTTTTTAGTAAAACAAGACCTCAATCAAAGAATAGCTCAACTATTTACTTGTTGAATAAATAGTAGTTGAAAAGAAAAGGGAATTATAAGGAGAATACTTGAAGATGGTATAAGGATCCTCTGACCTCTTTCAGATTTCTGAAGGGAAGGCACAGTATAAAATAAAACCTTTTGGGACTAAAAGAGCAATGGAAACAACATAATAGAAAACAAATGAAAAAAGAAACTCTAACAAAGCAAAGGTGCAAAGGGAGAATATGTTTCCTTGCGTTTTTCAGATCCTAGTCTGCCCACATTCTTACTAGTAACTCTGATCCTCCTAACTCTTATAAGGAGCCTTGTGTTTACTCTGGGCCGTAGGGATAATCCAGGATAATCTTCTTATCCCAAAATCTTTATCTTGATCATATCTTCAAAGTTCCTTTTGCCATGTAAGTAAACATATCCACAGGTGTTGGGGATTAGGATATGGGCATCTTTGGTAAATTATTCTTCTGCCTACCACACTATCCTACTACCAGGACTTCATGGAACATTCTAGCAATTTTTACTATTAAATAATGGTAAGTAATCCTACTGAACTCATACTGAACACATATTATATAAATTAGTCAAATTATGATAACATTTTTGGTCATTACTCAATTATCTTATATACCTAGAAAAGTTAAATGTCAAAAAAATGTAACTGAAAATGTGCCAAATTTAATTTTTTAATATTTTTCTATTAGAGAATTTGTGGGTTTACAGAACAATCATACACAAAACACAAAATCATGACATGACTCACCCAAGTACTTCATTATTCTTATTCAAGATGACTTTAGCTATCCAGGGCCACCTTCCCTATAAATTTGGTTACTGGCTTTTCCATTTCTGCAAAAAATGGTTGTTGGAATTTTTATTGGGATTGTATTAAATCTATAATATTTATAGATTTAAAATTTATAATATTTTATATATTTGTGTAATATTGACATCTTAAGTATATTTAGTCTTCCAATGCATGGATATGGGATTTAATTAAGTTTTCTTTAATTTCTTTTAGCTATGTTTTGTAGTTTTCTGTGTCTTCTTCTAATTGTTCATTTCTTGTGTATAGAAACACTACAGACTTTTGGCTGTTGATTTTGTACCCTGCCACTTTGCTAAACTCATATATTAGCTGTAGCAATTAATCCTGTGGATTTCTCAGGATTTTTTTTTTGTGTGTGTGTATGGGATCATATCATCTGCAAATAGGGAAAGTTTTCCTTCCTCCTTTTCTATTTTTAGGTGCTTTATTTATTTTCCTTGTCTTATTACTCTGGCAAGAACTTCTAGAACAATGTTGAATAACAGTTGTAACAGGAGGCATCCTTGCCTTTTTCTTGATCTTTTAGGGAAAGGTTTCAGTCTCTCACCATTAAGTAGGATGGAACCTGTGGGCTTTTCATATATACCCTTCATCATGTTGAGGAAGTCCCCTTCTATTGTTTGTGTTTTAAGTGTTTTGTTTTTGTTTTTTATTTTGTTTTTTTTAATCAAGAAATGGGGCTGGGTTTTGTCAAATATCTTTTCTGCATCAATTGAGATGATCCTATGTTTTTTTCCTTTATTCTTGTGGTGTATTACATTAATTGCTTTTCTTATGTTAAATCAACCTTGCATACTAGGGATAAATCCAACTTGAACACAGTGTATATAGTTCTTTTAATATGCTGTTGGATTCAGTTTGTTTGTGTTTTGTAGAGGCAATTTGCATCTACAATTCAAATGGTGTATTGGTCTGTATTTTTCTTCTATCTTTATCTGGCTTGGGTATGAGGGTGATGTTGACCTCATATAATGAGCTAGAACGTGTTCACAATTATTTAATTTTTTAGAACAGTTTGCGCAGAATTGTCCAATTTGTAATTGTTTTCTTAGAATGTTTGGTAGGATTCCCCTGTGAAGCCATTTGGTCCTGCATTTTCTCTGGCTGAGAGGTTTTTGATTACTGAGTCCATCTCTTTACTAATACTTGGTTTGTTGAGATCATCTCATTCTTTTTCAGACAATGTAGATAGTTTGTGTGTTGCTAAGGATTTTTCCATTTCATCAAGTTTATCTAATTTATTGGCATACTGTTGTTCATAGAATACTCTTATAGTCCTTTTGATTTCAGTGGGACCAGTAGTAATGTTTCCTTTTTCAATTCTGATTTTCATTATTTGCATCCTCTTTTTTTCCTTGACAGTCTAGCTAAAAGTTTGTCCATTTTATTGATCTTTTCAAAGAACCAACTTTTGGTTTTGTTGATTCTATTATATTTTGTTTTCTATTTCATTTATCTCCACTCCTTGTTATTTCCTTCTGTCTGTTTAGTTTGGGTTTGTTTTGCTCTTCTTATTGTAATTCATCCAGTTTTGGGGTTAGGCCTATGATTTGGCAGTCTTTGTTCTTTTTTAATGTAAGCATTTGTAGCTATAAAATTCCCTCTCAGCACTGCCTTTGTTGCATCTCATAAATTTTCGTATGTTGTATTTTCATTTTTATTTGACTCAAGATATTTCCTAATTTTGCTTCTAATTTCCTTTTAACCCATTGGCTGTTTAAGAGTATGTTGTTTTAATTCAAATATTTGTGAATTTCCTCTTTTTCCCTCCACTGATTTTTAGCTTCATTGTGTTGTGGTTGGAGACTATACATTGTGTGATTTCAATATTTTTTAATTTATTGAGACATTTTTGTGATTTGTTTCAGTGTAACCATTCTAGTTAAAACAGCATGAACTCCACTCAGTTTACATTAATATTCTATGGGCAGTAATACTCAGTTTTATGAACTGTTTATCTGCTGTTGCTTATCAAGTATTAATGTAAAAGTGTCACGTAGGCTGTAGAGCATTGAGGCTGGGCTCAGAGCTAAAAATCTCGAGCTGACAAGCCTTATCAAATGTGCTTGCTTACTTCCAGAATGGAGGGAGGCACAGGTGGCTGCTTTTTGCTTGCTCTCCTCTGGAAACCTCCATCCTTGTGCTTTAGTCTTCATTCCTAATTGGGTCCCTGACACATAAAATGTACAAATGTAAACTTGTTGGTTTTATTAAAATTCTTCTAAATCTTTATATATATATATATATATATATATATGGTCTATCCTGGAGAATGATTCATGTTCACTCGAGAAGAACGTGTATTCTGTTTTGTTTGGTGCAGTGTTACATATATGCCTGTTGAGTCTAGTTGGTTTAATATATCATTCAAGTCCTATACTTCCTTATTGATCTTCTGGCTAGATGTTCTATCCATTATTGAAAGTGGTCCATTTAAGTCTCCTACTAATAGTGTAGAACCATCAATTTCTCCCTTCAAATTTATCAGTATCTGTTTCATAAATTTTGGGGCTCTGCTTTAGGTGCATATGTTTATAATTGTTTCAACTTCCTGTTGATTTCTCTCCTTTATCTATGTATAATGACCATCTTTTTCTCTCATAACTGTTTCTGACTTAAAGTCTATTTTATCCGATATTTGTGTAGCCACCCCAGATCTCTTTTGTTTACTACTTGCACAGTATCTTTTTTTACTTCTTTTGCTCTCAACCTATTTGTTGAGTATCTTTGACTTTAAGGCATGGGTTCTTAACCAGCGGTCCATAGACCCCCAAGGGATCCATGGAAAGATTTCAGGGGGCCCATGAGCTTGAATGGAAAATTAAAAAAAAAAACACATTCTTGTGGGGATGTGTTGGTGAGGATGTGATATATTTATTGAATAATACACAGTATAGTATCTTTTAAAAAAATAATAAAAATATGTTATAAAAAAAAAAAAAAGAACCCCTTCTTTAAGGTGAGTCTCTTGCAGACAGCATATGGTTGGGTCTGCATGTTTATCCATTCTGTCAATCTCTGCCTTTTGAGTGGGGAGTTTAATCCATTTATATAAAGTCATTACTTATAATACAGGGCTTTCTCCTGCTATTTTTCTATTTAGCCTTTGTAAATCTTATACCCTTTTGTCCTTGGTTTTCACCTGACTGGCAAAGGGATCTGAGTAACAAAAAAGTTAAGAACCCCTGCTTTGGAGTTTGGTGCCCTGCCAGTGGGCCCTGCTTTGGAATTTATGCTCCCCAGTGTGACAGAGTTGGATGCAGTTGTGGTTTCCTTACACATAGCTCTTCTGCCCCTTCTTTTTGAACCTATAATTAGTACTAGAGTTGATAGGTATATGTCCAAGATACTTAAATCTTTCCACTGTCCATGTGTCAGCTGAATCTCAAAATAGTTTCAATACCTACTCTCCAGTTCATTGGACTCAACCAGGACAACTAACAAAGAGATGATGATGGACAACGACCATCTCAAGGAACAGAGAGAGACTACAACTGCAAGCAAGATAGTCTCATCCATCTGCCCCATGGGATCCAAGACTCTTTTCAATTCAAGGCAGAGTGGGCATCACCACCCCAAAATTCTTAGGATGGGTTAATGAATGATGGACTAAAGTAGACTTACTGTTATTCTTCTACAGACTTATTGTGATTCTTGCAATGGAAGAATTTATATCATTGATATGGAGGCAGTGGCTACTGGAGGTTCTTAGGGGAGGGAGAGGGAAAAACAGGTGTCATATAGGGGCGTTTTTGGGACTTTGGGAATTGTATTGAATGACATTACAGTGACAAATACAGGCCATCATATATCTTGCCATAACTTACAAAATTGTGCAGGAGAGAGTGTAAATACTATGTAAACTATCATCCACACTTAGTGGTAATGCTCCAAAATATGTTCATCAATAGTAACAAATGTATCACACTAATGAAGGATGTTGTTAATGTGGGAAAATGTTGGGGAAGGGGGGTTAGAGAGAAGGGCATATGGAAATCCCTTATATTTTTTCTGTAACATTTATGTAATATAAGTATCTTTTTAAAAAAATTATAAATATGCTATAAAAAAAAAAAGAACCCCTTCTTAAAGGTTAGTCTCTTGCAGACAGCATATGGTTGGGTCATGCATGTTTATCCATTCTGTCAATCTCTGCCTTTTGAGTGGGGAGTTTAATCCATTTATATAAAGTCATTACTGATAATACAGGGTTTTCCTCTGCTATTTTTCTATTTAGCCTTTGTAAATCTTATACCGTTTTGTCCTTCACTCCTGTTAGAGCTTACTTTTATATTTATTTCCTTTTTTTTTTGTTTTATACCATATTTAGTGCCTTCTCTTTTATATCTGGATATATTTTTCATCAGTTTTCCTTGTGGTAACCATGGGGATAAATTTTAACATCCTAAATACATAGCAATCATATTTAGTTTGATACCAATTTAATTTCAAAAGCATGCACATTCATTTTTCCTATACTGCTGTGTTCTTCCACTGCTCTTGTAGTAGTTACCACTTATGGCTTTAATATTGTATGTCCAAAATAGAGGTTTATCATTACTTTTTATGTATTTTAGCAACTTTAGGAAGTAAGGAGTGGAGTTACACACCAAAGAATACAGTATAATAATTGTGGCATTTATAATTACCCAAACGGTTACTTTAACATAGGTTTTTATTTCTTTATGCTCCTTTGACCCACTTTCTAGTGTCCTTTCCTTTCAGTCTGAAGAACTCCCTTTTGCAGTATTTTGCACTTAGATGACATGGGCATCTTATGGCTATCATGGGTGTTTCAGAGATTCCAGGCCGTATGAGAGAAGATTGTTAAAATTTCTAAATTGCAGACTCTCTGCAGGGTAGGGGAGTGGGCGCTAATGGCAGTGTCCATTGGATTGTAGTTTGGATAGATTCTAGAGTCTTTGGAGGAGATCTTAATTAAATTGGGTTCATTTGAAAGTAAAATCATAAATAAAGGTCAATAGCTGTTTCTTGACAGTGTGAAATGTGGATCATCTCCCTTCCCACCCAGTAATTCCCAGAAACTGAATGGATGTGGCAGGGCCCTGTACTATGTGTGGGGCCGTGGCTCTCTCCTTTGTTTGCTCCATTGTGAATGATTATATGTTCTGAATGTGTGCACCAAATACATGTTCTCTAAGGGGGATAACATCAATGTGATATCATACCTATGTTTCAAAAGAAGTTGATCATGGTTAAGATCTTGCTTACATAGATTGAATTCAATGGCAGTCCTGTTGAAGAACACTAGGGATAGCCAGGTGAATGTGTAATTGTGTCCTTTTGTAGATGAGAGCAAACTGTGGCTAAAAGGCACTTGATAGATATGTTAACTGAATCCACAGTAGCAAAATAATTTCTAGCTACTGAGTGGATGGAATCTATAATTGCAACAACGTTGTATATGGGGGTCTTAATGAGGTATGTTATGGCATTAAGATTGCAGTGATCCATTGTTAAGTGGAATCCATTTTTAACAGGTTTGAACACTGGTCAAATTGAGCTATTAAAGGGAAAGAAACAATGGCTCTTTTTTTTTTATTATTTTTTTTTTTACTATCTTGTATGATTGGTCTTATTTCTTGCAGGCCATGTTTTAATCTAAATTGGGCTATATTTTTACTGGGTGATGGTGAGTTCCATGGGATCCCATTTTGTTAATCTGATTTAAGAACTAGGGACCCAATTGTATTTCTATTTATTACTCATTGGCCCAGTGTCCATGCCTAGTATGGGATATTTTAAGGCAATGTGTGCTGTGGCTAAGTGAAATTAGGAAAGGCAATAGTTTTGATGATTAAGACATAATTGTTTGTCCTCTATTTTATGTTAAATAACTCTTCGATGTGTATAGGCATGCAGAAGCATTATTGGGATCTCTAGATATAAATGCAATTGAAGCCAGACTTTGTTTAAGGCCATTAAGTTTTGTTAATAGGTATATCATAGTAAATGTTAAAGTTAATTCAGAACATATGTTGCACACAAGCCATTTTAGGCCCTTCTAAAATTTTTTGTTGTATATATTTATTTTTTTTTCTTTTTTTTAGTAATTTTTTTATTTCCACTTGGGCAAAATTTTGGACCCCTGTTTTAGTTTTGATTTCCCCACCTGGATAGGTTTTTATTAATTTTTTTTTTATTTTTCAGTTTATATTTTTATTTCCTCCCTCCCTCCCTCCCTTCCTTTCATTTTTTTCTCTCATCCATCTATATATCTAATCTGTCTATCTATCTCTCTATCTCTATCTCTATCTCTCTTTTTTATCTCTATATCTTTTACTTTGTTTTTGTGGTTCCTGGATTTACTTCATGGGGTCCTACCTACCCAGGTTATATTTATAATTTTCTCCCCTCAGATAGTCTCAAATCAATATCATAGATAATAGTCACCCTATGGTAATTGTTGCTTTATTAGGTTTACAGACCCTAGACTTAAGGGAGGTTTGACTTAACCCTCTGGCATGTTGATAATTTGGGACACTCCATAGAACCCAGAGCTTTTGTCCATTTTGTATTTATCCAATAAAGTGATGATGATGTACTCTGGCTGTTTAAATGGGGTGGGAATAAAGAATTTGGGATTGTTTTTCATAAGAAACTGTCATAGGGTAACATGGGTGCTTTTACCTATAAATGAGGATCGGGTTCTTTTTTGGCTACAGAGGCTTTGCCAGCTACAGTGACAGAGGGATTTATGGCATGGAGTTCAAGTTAGCTATGTGCTTTTAAAAGTGTGACCCTCAACATGCTCATGGTGACTACTTTACCTTACAGGAGCAACCACCCCATGGGCCTCGACATTGCACAGGGGGTGATCTTTTTCTTGAATACTATGGGGTCAATACTAGGTATGAATACCTAGTTGAGCCATTCAACAAATGGTCAAACATTAGTTAAGCTTATGTTTGAATCAAGACACATGATTCAATCTGAGACACATAGATCTGGGCTGAGTCACATGACTCAGGGCCAATGTAAAGATGGCGTGATCTCATATTCTTGTAACTAAATGTTAATTATTAAAAATTCCAATATATGTTAGTTAAATATACAGCAGAGGTTCAGAAAGATTCAGAAAATACATCATAGCACAGTACAAAGTTGCACTGCTCAAAATGCCTTATAACCAGCTGTCAGCAGCTCAAAGTTCATGCTCAACTGCAGGCAGCACAGTCACTTAGCAAGCCAAAAGGAAAAAAAGAAAAACATAAGTCACGATGTTTCTGCTCCCTGTGACAATTCTCTTTTGGTTGCTCCATGGAGTGTGAGATTGACTTCCCCAGAAAATTTAGTTTAGATGTCAAGACTGACAACACCACACACACACACACACACCAAGATGTCATTAAAAATTTTATTCCCTACATAATGAGGAAAGCAGAGCATCCTCTTAAGCTGGTCTGTAAATGGTTAAGAGTGAAAGGAAAAACAAGTAGCTTAGAGTTTTACTGTTTAAGGACAATGATAGGGGATCCTGTGCAGGTAGGCCTGGGTTTTCATGGTTTGAACTTTCTACTGGCACCAAAGGAGGGAGTTTCCAGCTTTCTTATTGTCTTGCCCAAATGTGGGACAAAAAGAAAAAGAGTGATCTGGCTTAAAGGCTGTCGGCAAACAACAAAAATGGAGTCAGACTCCTTATATAATTTGCTATTGCTGCTAAAATGAATTTCATGTATTTGCTTAAAAATAAAGGAATACATAACATGCCCTTCAAGGAGAAATTGTTAAATATGATAACAAAGTACCATTTAATTATTTTTCAATCTACATATTCAAGATTCCTTGGCTGCCTTTTAAATCTGGGCTGGTTCATGCAATTTGTATTCAAGGTACAACAAATGCTCTCCTTCTTATCAATATTCAGTTGTAATACAAGTTGGTTGATGAGTGCATAGAAATGAGGGGGACTACTGTGCAAATAATGGCCAAGGAAGAAGGCAGGAAGATGATCAGAATCATTAGTCCCTGGTACAGACCACCAAACTTACTGTTCCAGGGACCCAGAGACTGAGCACAGCCAACTAGAAAAGCCTAAAAATGTGCAAAACATAAAAAATGAAATCTAACAGCTAACCAACAACCAAACATATATGAAACATGTAAAATTGAAAGAACCAGGCATAGATATGTAATGTATTTTCGACTTTGTTCATTTTACAGAAGAATAATACAAACTGGCCCTACCTCACAGAAACACAAACAACTCTCCTTATAAGAGCTTACAATCATTCATAGTTTTGTGTGTGTATTTCTATCTTCCTTTCAATACATTATAATATATTTGACTTATTTTTAAATATAAAGTGTAATGTTATATAGAGAGATATACATGAAATATTTTTCACAAAATTATGTATTACATTTGTCAGCCAAAGGGATTCTCATGCAAAGTACCAGAACTCTGTTGGCTTTGGTAAAGGGTATTGATTTGGGGTAAAAGCTTACAGTCACAAGGCCCTAAAGAATCCAACTCAAGGTACCATAAGAGGTATTTTCTCACCCAAATCAGTTACTATGTGTTGAAGCAAGATGGTGGGTGATTTCTGTGAGGGTTCAGACTTCCTCTCTCTTAGCTACAGGCTGGCATAGGTCTTTGATTTTTTCCGGGTTCAGCTGAAAACTATCAGGCTAATGGCTCATCTTTCTTTTGTATATTTTCTACTTTTGGGAGTTTGAAATTATTTTATGAATGTCAGAAAGAGAAATATTGTGTTTTAATTCCCTTGGAAGTGAGACCCATTTGACTGTATTACATCAGTGATATGTGATTCATGTTGAGTTTCTGTCCTCTTTCTGGGTCTGATAATAAAGGAAGACACACATACTCTTATAAAGGAGGAAAAAGGGAACTGCACTGTTTGATTCTGCTGTGTAAGAGAGACGATCACTTAAGCATGAAGCCCCAAGAGACTGGGCCCATGGAGCAACTCAAGAAGAGATAAGCCTTATGCCTGATAGCTTGCAGCTGAAATCAGAAATGAAACAGAGCAGCTGAGCCTGAAAGAGGAAGTGTGGAGGGGACGGCAGAGACCAGGCAGAGATATCCTGCCAATTTGCTTTATCACGTGGCAACACGCCAAGATCAACAGTAGCTGACTTGGTGATAAAGTATCTCTGACAGTGCCTCACTTTGAACTTTCCACGGCCTTGGAATTGTAAGCTTTTACCCCAAATAAATCCCTTTTGTAAAAGCCAACACATTTCTGGCACTTTGCATCGGCAGCCCTTGGCAAACTAAAACGCTACTTGAATTGTTTATTTTTTAACTGTTGAGTTGTTGGCTTTACTTAAATAAATTGTAGATAAAATTATTTTATGAAAATTGTAGTTTGCAAATATTTTTCCCAGGATGTGATTTGTCTTTCACTTTCATAATGGGTACTTTTTTGTGCAGATATTTTTAAATTTGATCAAGTCCAGTTTATCAATTTTTCCTTTTATGGCTCCAAGTCTTAGAACTCTTAGCCTAATCCTAGTTCCTTAAGATTTTATCCTAAATTTTTGGTAAATGTTTTATAATTTTACATTTTATATTTAAGTCTGTTCCATTTTGAGTTAATTTTTTTTATAATTTGTGGGATTTATATCAAAGTTCATTTCCTCCTATGGTTTTCCAAGTTTTCTACTATCATTTTATGAAAAGGATATCATTCCTCCATTTAATTTCTCTTGCATCTAATCAGAAAATCAGTTGGCCATAGTTCTGTGGGTCTTTTTCTGGATTCTCCATTCTGTTCCTCTGATCTATGTTGCCATTCCTTGCTGATACTATATGAGGACTGTAATCAAGTAGGATGATCATTTTTACTATATCCTTCTTTTTCAAATTAGGCTATTATAGTTCTTTTGCATTCTCATATATATTTTAGAACATTATTGTCTATATGTACAAAAATTCTTGCTGGGATATTGATAGGAATTGTATTAAACTTTTCTTTTTTTTAGGCAGTACTGCGCATTGAACCCAGGACCTCGCACACGAGAAGCAAGCACTCAACCGTTGAGCTACACCTGCTCCCTGAATTAAACTTTTACATCAACTTGGAGAGAACTGAGTCTTTACTGTGTTCAATGACATGTTTATCCACTATGTAGAGCTTTGATTTCTTTCATCAGCCTTTTGCAGTTTTGAAAAAAGGAAGGCTTGCCAGTTGCTCTGCTCTCCATGGTTTTATGAAAAATCTGTCATTCAAATTGTTTTCCTGTTTAGACAAGACATCATTTTTCTCTTATTGCTGTCAAGAGTTTTAGATTTGTCTTTAGTTTTCAGAAGTTTTATTTGATGTGTTTTGGTGTGGATGTCTCCTTTTTCGTAGATTTTCTTTCGGGTCTTTTACTGCTTCTTATATCTGTAGATTTTATTCTTTAGTCAAATTTGGGGTGTTTATTATTTCTTTGAGTGAAGCAATAATCCTGCCCTCTTTGTCCTTCTTTTATGAGGGGTGGGGGACTTCAATGACTCAAATGTTTGGGGTTTTTTTGTACTTCCATTGATCCCTGCATACTGTTAACGTTTTTGAGTCAGTTTCTCTCTATTGTTCAGACTCAGAATTTCTATTTTTCTATTTTTCAGGTTCATAATTCTTCTTTTATCCCTTCCATCATGCTGTTCAGTCCATCCATTGAGTTTCTATCTCTTCAGTTATGGTATTTGTCATTTCAATAATTTTCATTTGTTTCTTTATATCTTCTATTTTTTTGCTGAGACTTTCTATTCCTTTGTTTCAGTTCTCTATTTTTTTTCCATGTGTTTCACCTGTGTTTGTAATTGCTCATTGAAGCATTGTTTTAAATGATTGCTGCTTTAAATGTTTTTCAGATAATTCTAACATCTTTGCCATGTTGGTATTGGCAAATCTTGATTGTCTTTGTTTATTCAATTTGAGAAATTCTTGGTTCTTAGTGTAAGTGATTTTCAATTGCCACCCAGACATTTTGTGTGTTATACTATGAGACTCCAGATCTTACTTTACATCTTCTATTTATCTAGAATCCTCAACACTCCTCCAGCAGAGGAAGGAAAGCCACTTCCTCATTGAATTCAGGTAACAGTACAGGTCCAGGTTTCCCATTCTGCCTCCACTGACACCTGATGATGCCTTGATTTGGACACTTTCACGACCTCAGAACTTTACGCTTGCAACTGAATAAATCCCCATGGCAAAAGCCGACTCATTTCTTGTTATTGCTGTCTTGTTATTGTTACCCATGCAGTCTTCACTGACACTACACTGGAGGGTGGCCTCAATACCACCAGGTAATAGTTGAAAGCTTGATTCTTCCCCACACATCCTCTGACCCCACCTCAGTGATGAGATGGAAGAGAAAAGCTAATTGCTACAGGGTCAAGGTGGAAGTCCAGGATCTCTCCCTGATCTTCACTGACACAGTGAGAGAACTGGCAGGGGAACTTGTAAGTCCCCTGGCTAAGATGAACTCCAGTAACCTATTTAGCCTTCCTTGAAACCTCCCCTTTGTAAGGGTACATTAAAGTCAAAGCATCCTATTTAGCATTGTTGGTGTGAGTGGAAGTGGAATCACACTGTTTTCTGTGATGTTTTGCTGCAATGTAGGAGTTATTTTTTTAAGAGTTATATTTTGTTAGATTTGCTCTTTAGTGTTCCTTTGGCTTAAGAGAGCAGTCTTTTTGGGGGGTTTATTTTGTCAGTGCCCATTGATGATTCCAGGTTATCAGCTTCTCCACGTCCATTTTGAGTTATACGAGGCAAAAAGAAAACCCAAGAATCCCACTACAGTACGGATTTTTGCAATCATATGTTCCCTAGCCAATCTGATTTCTCTCTCCCTTTCATGGTCTTTTTATGTTTTATTTATAATGTCCAGAGTTTTTAGTTATACTTATCATGAGGAATGGAGGAAAGTATATCCTCTCCATCATCTTAGGTGAGGAATTTTTATTAATTTTCATACATAAAATATTTCAAAAATCCAGTTTTGTAGAGAATAATATAAATGACATCCATAAACCTATCAAATAATCTTTTATAATTGTTAATATTAAGATTTATTTGCTTCAAACTCATGTTCTGTATTGTTTAAATAAATAAAATATTATGGATCCAGCACTGTATACCCATTCATAAAGTAATTTCTTCTATTAACATCCTAGTGATAATATGCTTAGTGTTTATCATTTCCATATATTATTATTATTATAATACATCTTTCTGTACCCATATACCTATAACTTATTATTTTGAAATATCTTAAAATATTTATGAACAACACTATGTTATCTATATTCCTATATAGTAAGTATTTAGTGCAGATCTTGATGAATCATAAATTTATGGAATATATCCACTTTGATACATGAATAGGTGATTTTTAAATATCATTTTTATTTGCTAAATATCTGTTGCTTTATTTCTGATATTATATATAAATGACTTCTCCCTCTCTCTTGCTATTTTCTTCTATCTCTCCTTTATAATTGTTCTTGATTAGTCCCAACAGAATTTTGCTAACTTTGTTAATATTCTCAAGGAAAAAAATGGTTTTGTGTATACTTACTCTTATATATTTGTTTTTTAGTTTATTTATTTTTGCCTTATCACTTTTATCTGCTTCATTCTACTTTCTGTGAGTTTATTCATTATGGTATTTCAGTGACCTTTTAATTATACCCACTTTATTATTGACATCTTTCACATATTGCTCATGTACTTCTCCATATTATCTTTTGTCTTCCAACCTGAGTGACTTCAAGATCCATATAGATTAATCTATATTTTAGATTTTACCTTACCTTCTCAAATTCAATATCTCAGATCCATATAATTTCAGTCACCAAACTCTTTAGGGACAACCTGGACCTTCTATTGCTTTATACTATCAAATCCCTGAAATATTACATTTAGGTTTTTAAATTTCTGATATCAGTGTATTTTAAAATCCTTATCTACTGTGCTAGGCACTCTCTAGTGCTTTGGAATATAGTAATGAACAATATAGTTATGCTCTTTGCCCTTGTGAAATTTATGGTCCAGTGTAGTAACTAGATATTAATTTAGAAATTTTAACTTTTGAAACTAATTATGAAAGGGAGAGTACAGGATGCCCAGTAAACTCTAACAGAGGGGCTTATAAGAGAAAGGGAAATCCTTTCTGAGAAAGGGATATTAACCTAAAACTTATACAGTTGGCCAAGTTAAAGAGAAACAAATTAAGAGTCTTCCAGGCAAAATGATAGATAAGAAAATGCCCTGTGAAGTGGGGAGTTTAAGATGTTCAAGGGAAGTTATGATAAACAATTTGCTGGTGTTCTTACTGCTAATGGGATTATGGTACACAATGTGATAGAAAACAGATAGCTAATAACTAATGTTTTTCATTTTGGAGATTATTATGTCTAATAGTGCTGTAATATAAAAATTAGAATTGCATTATAATTAATTTCTATATTAGAATTATTATTTACATTTATAAATATTTATTTCTATACTACCTATTTCTTATAATTGTTTAGATTAAATCTAACCTGGCTTTACACTCTTTTTTAAAATTTGTAATTTATTTCAATCTATTTTACTTTACAATTTTTCAATAAAGTTCTTTTTAACAGCTAAAAAATCCCGCAGATAATTATGTAAAGCATTCTCATTTTTTTCCTGTGGTCAAATAAATGGATTAATTCAAAGCAATAATGGAAAGATGCTTTTCCAGGATTCTGGCCTTGATTGGGGAGATGAGAATATAAAAGTGGAGAGATGAAGATGGGATTAAGTAATATAAAGAAGATTTACTCCACAGGATTTGATGATTAATTAAATATAGGATATGAAAGAAAAAGAGGAGCTAGGAATGGCTGCCAATTTGCTACTGAGATTAAAGGAGTGTATGGTGGTGCACTTCTGATGAAGGACAAAAGCAAAAATTATGCATTTGTATTATGAAGATAGATGTTTCTGTAAGGCATCCAAGTATAAATAATAAGAAGGGTATTGATAATTTCTTAAAGTGTCTTAAAAAAGATATGTAGTAAAAAAAATAGAAAGCTAATAATCATACATCTAAACATAGTATTTAAAGATACAGAGTAAGCAATAAGACCATAAAGAGTGAGCAGTGAGAAGAAAAGACATAAAAAGGACTGTTTCTGGTAGGAAAAGATAAACAAGAAATAAACTGACTTGAGTTACAGAAAAGAATCCAAGAGAATGTCTTGTCACTGAAATAAAAGAAAATAGTGTTTTCCAAAGACAAAGTCATCAAGATCAAATATACCTCAAAAGGAAAGAAAGATAAGGACTTCAAGGTGTACATTGAACTTAGTGTCATAGAGATTATTTTAGATTGGGTTCCTCTCAAAAGCAAACACTGAAGAAGAAAATTCGGGAGAAGATAGTTTATTTCAGCAGGGATCCAAGGAAGTTCCAGTTAGAGAAAGGGAAAAAGTGACACAGGAAGAGGAGACATACCAGTAAAGTGGGTAAAGGCTTGGGTTATCATTTTGGACAAATAGGGCTAAATACCAGCAAGGGAATTTCTGAAGTATCATTGAAACCATGCTTCAGAATTGTCTGAATGAAGAATAAAGAAACTTCGATATTGATCACTGATTCTCATCCTTCAGTTGATGAGGATTCCCATGAATAAAACATAAAGGCTTTGTACTTCTGAGCTGCCTTGGAAGTGGACTGAGCAAATGTAGGTAGCATGGGAGGATGTATCCAGACTAGTCAGTGGAGAGTTGAAAGTTGGAAATCTACCAATCATTTCAGTGTGAAAATTAATCATTATCAAATACTAACTGTGATGAAATGGAAGCAATAAACAATAAGAGAATGAAAATATAGGAGACAGATGATCAGTAGTGAAAGATCTCCATCCATGCTCTGAAAATGGAGAAGCGAATGAGAGACAGTACTCATTGGAAAAATATATTAATATCATTATGATAATAACTAATATTTATGGAAAACTTCCCATGTGCCAAGCATTGTATAAACAAGTAGCAAAAATCAATTATCACTTTCTATGAAGTCTCTATATAGTGTACAAAATTAATAAATAATTTGGTCAATGAACTGACCAACCAACAAAAACTCAGCAATTTTTTTTTGTTTCCTTATTTTCTGGGACTTTAGTGCAATTGTTTAAAGATCATGGTGAACTCTTCCAAATTCATCTACCTTTCAGCCTTTAAAATGTCTGGAATCCAGGAACAACCAACAAGATGGAGGCAAAGTAAGGTGCCCCTAGAGTCAGCTTGTGCTACAGGGCAGTTAGTAATCACCCAGAGCTATCTAAAGCACCCATTTGGGGGCTCTAGGAGACCAGAAGAACATCCTGCAACACCTTTGAAAGAATGGAAGGAAGAGACTGCCCAACTGCAGAGAAGACTCTAAACTAGTGTATTCCACACCATGGAGGCCAGTGCCTATTCTCCACTGGTGGTACAAGCCACCTCAAGAGCTATTCTGTGGATGGAATTGGAAGCTCCACTTCCCAAAAATGGGGGAGGAAGATACAGTTGGGCACCAACTTCAGCTAATGATTAGTAAATTCAACAGGCTAAAGTATAATCTTAAGAACAGCTAAACTTTCAACCTGTCCAAGTCAGAAAGAGACCAGTAGCCACCATTTTAGAGCCATCCCTGGCATGAGGGAAAGCAGGACTGACTGAAAATCACCGTGCTGGTAGGGACTAGGTTCTTTCCATCCACATCAGATTGCAGTTCTAGCTTAAGTCCCAGACCCACCTCCAGCAGGGAGGAAGCTGAGGGTCCTGTGCCAGCCTCTACAGGAAAATATAGGACACACCACAGAGGCTAATAGTCATCCTACTCTGGCATTTCAAGCCACCCCAGGAGCTATTCTGTGGCTGGGGTTGGAAGCTCAATTTCCCAAAAACAGGCAAGGGAGAGACAGTTGGCCACCAACTTCATCTACTGATTAGTAAATTCAGCTGGTTAAAGTATGACCCTAAGAACAGCTAAAGTTTGAACCAGTCCAAGTCAGAAAGAGGCCAGTAGCCACCATTTTGACTCTACCCCCAGCATGAGGGGAAGCCAGGCTGACTGAAAATCACAGTGATGGTAGGTACTTATTTCTTCAACACAAATTGGCCTGTAGCCCTAGCCTAAGCTTCAGCCCCACCTTAGCAGGGAGGAGTCTGGCAGGCCCTGCACCAGCCTCTCTGGGTACATTCATCTAGCACAGACTGAATAATCCACAGTCTACTGGGACAACTGCAGTCATCTTGGACCTACATGGCTTAGATTGTTGCCCATTCCTGCAGCTCCATCCCCAACCCAAGCTGGGGCGAAAAGGGCATGAAGCTTTATCAGTCTCTCTGGGCAACTACAGTCTAGGCCTGCATGACTTGGATTATTACACACGACTGTGACTCTGACCCTACCCGTGGCAAAGAAAGTTGGAGAAGCTTCATTGGTCCCTTGGGCAAAGAAGTTAGTCTGAGTCTCGACAGCTTATAGCACTAACTACACCCTTGGCTCCTACATCACAACCAACAAGGGAGAAAGGGCAAGAAAGTCCTAAACTAAAGAGAGATACTGCATCCAGAATAAATACATCTAGTAAAGCCAGATGCTAAGACACCAACAAAAAATTACAATACACACCAAGAAACAGGAAGATATAGCCCAGTTAAGGGAACAAGGTAAGCCTTCAGAAGACATAAAGGAGTTGAGACAACTAATCATAGATGTTCAAACAAATCTCAATAAATTCAATCACATGGCTAAAGAGATTAAGAATATTAAGAATATTGGATGAGCACAAAGAAGAATTTGAAAGCATACATAGGAAAATAGCAGATCTTAGGGGAATGAAACATGCAATAAATGAAATTTAAAAATACACTGGAATCATACAACAGCAGATTTGAGGAGGCAGAAGAAAGATTGGTGAGCTTGAAGGAATGGCCTCTGAAAGTGAACATACAAAAGAACAGATGAAGAAAAGAATGGAAAAAACTGAACAAGGTCTCAGGAAATAAAGACAGCAAGAGATGTGCAAACATATGTGCCATGGGTGTCCCAGAAGGAGAAGAGAAAGGAAGAGGGGGAGAAGGAATATTTGAAGAAATAATGGTAGAAAATTTCCCAACCCTATTGAAGGACATAGATATCCATTCCAAGAAGCACAACACACTCCCATCTGAATAAATCCAAATAGACCAACTGTGAGACGCATACTAACCAGAATGTCAAATGCCAAAGACAAAGAAAGAATTCGGAGAGAAGCAAGAGAAAGCAATGTGTAACATATAAGGGATACCCAATAAGATTAAGTGCAGATTTCTCATCAGAAACCATGGAGGCAAGAATAGAGTGGTATGATATATTTAAGTACTGTAAGAGAAAAACTTCCAGCCAAGAATCTTATATCCGGCAAGAT
>JAKSZT010054304.1:28776220-28930532 GCA_026826555.1 Tolypeutes matacus | reverse complement strand
TTTTTTTTTTTTTTAATTGACTTTATTTTTTCTTTTCTTTTTTGGTGTTCAGTTCTATGAGTCACCCCCCCCCCCACCGCCTTTCTGTCTGTGTCCATTTGCTGGGTGATCTTTTGTGTCTGTTTCTTGCCTTTGCTTCTCATTTTTCTCCTTCGGGCTTCACCAGGATTTGATCTTAGGGCCCTCCAATGTGGGAGAGAGGCACCCTGCTACTTGGGCCACCTCGGTTCCTGGTTTCTGGCGCATCTCGCCTTGACTATCCCCTGCGTCTCTCTTTTGTTGCATCATCATCTTGCTGCATGGCTCGCCTTGCATCTTCGCAGGCCAGTCTCACCTGCTTGCCTATTTTTCCTCAGGAGGTCCCGGGGATTGAACCTGGGTCCTCTCATATGGCAGGCAGATGCCCAACCACTTGAGCCACATCTGCTTCCCCCTCCTTTTTTTTTTTTTTAAAGAGATTTTATAAGAGAAGTTACCAGGGAAATCACTTGGACTTATACCTTCCAATCTCATTTCTTCTTACAGCTTTCATATGTAAATACCACATTCATTTATCCATTCTTCAGTTGATGGACACTTCGATTCTTTCCATCTTTTGGCAATTGTGAATAATGCTGCTATGAATGTTGGTGAACAAATGTGAGTTCATGTCCTTGATTTCAGTCCTTCTTAATATATTTCTCTTAGTAGAATTGCTGGATTGTACAGCAGTTCTATGTTTAGCTTCCTGATGAACCACCAAACTGTCTTCCACAGTGTCTGCAACATTTTACAGTCCCACCAACAGTGTAGGAGTGTTCTTATTTTTCCACATCCTTTCTTGCACTTGTAGTTTTTTTTTTTTTTTTTTTAAGTCATTCTGTAAGGCATGAAATGATATCTTATTGTAGCTTTAAATTTTTTTCCTTTTTGTTTTAAAGAAGCTTTAGATTACATAAATGTTACATAAAAAATATAGGGGAGTCCCATATGTCCCTCCCCACATACACTTTCCCACATTAACAACATCTTTCATTAGTGTGGTACATTTGTTACAATTGAACACATGTTGAAGCACTACTACTAACGTGGGCTATAGTTTTGCATTCCCCAATATCTAGTGATGTAGAACATCTTTTCATATGCTTTTTGACAATTTTATGTCCTCTTTGGAAAAATATCTATTTAAGGCTTTTGCCTATTTTTTAACTGGGTTGCTTGTTTTTTTCATTAAGATGTGTGATCTCTTTATACAACATGGAAATCAAACCCTTATCCAGTTTGTGGTTTCCAAATATTTTCTCCCATTGAGTAGACTGCATCTTTATCTTCTTAACATAGTCATTTGAAGCACAGAGGTGTTTAATTTTGAAGAGGTCTCATTTGTCCATTTTTTCCATACCTTGCTTGTGCTTTTGGTGTGAGGTTTAAGAAACACCAACTACCATAATATCTTGAAGATGTTCCCCCCTACATATTCTTCTAAGATTTTTATGGATCTAGTGTTTATATTTAAATCTTTGATAATTTTTTAATTAATTTTTGTATATGGTGTGAGATAGGGGTCCTCTTTCTTTCTTTTGGATATGAATATGTAGTTCTCCTAACACCATTTTGTTGAATAGAATGTCCCGACCCAGTTGGGTAGACAACTTTGTCAAACATCACTTGTCCATAGATGTGAAGGTCTATTTCTGAACTCTCAATTTGGTTCCATTAGTGTATATGTCTATGTTTATGCCATTATCATGCTGTAATTAATCACTGTAGCTAAGTAATATGATTTAAAGTCAGGAAATAAGACTCCACCCACTTTACTATTCCTTTTTTAAAAAGATATTTTGGTTATTTGGGGCCTCTACTCTTCCAAATTAATTTGACAATATGCTTTTCCATTTTTGCAAAAAGGGCTGTTGGAATATTTATGGGGATTGTGTTAAATCTGTAAATCACTTTGTGTAGAATTGACATCTTAATGATATATTGTCTTCCAGTCCATGAATACAGAATGTCCTTCTATTTATTTAGGTCATCTTTGAAATCTTTTAGCAATGTACTATAGTTTTCTGGATAGAGGTCTTTTATGTCCTTGGTTAAGTTTATTTCTAAATATTTTATTCATCGATAATGGAATTTTTTTCTTGACTTCCTCCTCAGATTGCTCATTACTAGTGTAAAGAAATACTACTGATTTTGTCATACTAATCTTGTATCACACAACTTTGCTGAACATGCTTATTAGATCTCGTAGTTTTGTTGTAGATTTTTCAGGACTTACTATGTATATGATCTTATCATCTATGAATATCAAAAATTTTACTTCTTCCTTTCCAATTTGGATGTCTTTCATTTCTTTTTCCTGCCTAACTGATCTAGCACCATATTGAACAACAGTAGTGACTTTGGGCATCCTTGTCTTTGTCCCAATCTCAGCAAGAAAGCTTTTAGTCTTTCACCATTTAGTACAATGTTAGCTGTGCATTTTTCATACATGCCCTTTATCATGTTCAGAAACTTTCCTTCCAGCTTTATCTTTCTGAGTGTTTTTATCAGGAAAGGATTCTGGATTTTGACAAATGACTTTTCTATGTTATATGAGATAAGCAAATGATTTTTTTTCTTTAATTTATTAATGTAGCATATTACACTGATTAATTTTCTTGGGTTGAACCACCCTTGCATACCAGGGCTGAAAATCCTTAGATCATTTTTTCTTAGTGTCTCAGCATCTGATTTTCTTGATAACTTTATTTTTGCCTCAGTTTTTCTCTTTTGCTTAGGGCAAAAGCACCTTTAGTGGTGCTGCTCCTTTATTTCTCAGTCATCTTAGCCATTGTTAAGGGCATGGTTGAGATTCAGTCTTCCAGCTGTACTGGTATGAAACTGCTGCAGAGATTCCCGAATATGTGATCTGGGATCTCTAATCAACTGCCACAACCTGTGCTGGACCTTGCTGTCCCTTTACTTGGGGAACAGCTGCCCTTTAACAAGCTGTTCCCTGCCACTCCAAGAGGACCCTGTGTCTCTAAATTAGCCACTGTCCCTTCCCTGCTGAAGACAGGGTTGAGACAGAGACTACCAATTTCTTTCTGAGCTGATTGGGCTGAAAGTACCCACATAGTCCTGAGAAACTGATGAAGCTCTGCCCACTTTTCTCCCCTGTCAGGGGCAGGGTTAGATCTCAGGTCAGGATGGCAATCTAAACTGTACAGTCTGTAACTATCTGCTGCTTCCTGGAGAGACTAAATTTTCTAATGTCTAAATTCCTCCTTTACCAGGTTGAGGATGGAATTCAGGATGTGTACACTAAACTGTACCATGCAGGCTGTGACTATCTGTAGATGCCTGGAGAGACTGATGTACCTCCACCCAGCTTCCTCCGTTGCCAGGTGGGGGGTTGGAGCCTAAACTGGGAGAGTAATCTGACCTGGGAAAAAAGAAGCCGATCCTTACTGCCCAGGAAGTCACTTTGATTTTCTATCAGCCCTGCTTCCACTCCTGCCAGGGGTGGAGTTAATATAGAACCTGATGGTTTCTTTCTAAATTGGATGGGTTCAAACTTTAGCTGTACTTAGAGTTGGATTCTAGCTAGCTTAATTTGCTAAACAATGGCTGTAGTCTGTGGCATCTGTCTCCTTCTTCCCTGTTTTCTAGAAATGGATTCCAGCCAGAGAGTGGCTCCAGAAGCAGGCTGCACCAGTGGAGGATGGGTACCAGTCTCTGCAACATGGAGGGATCTGCTCAACAATCTTCATGGCTGATGGCCATTCTTTTCCTACCATTCTTCCCTGGGTGGTGTACAGTGTTATTCAGGTTTCTAGAGCCCCACAAATGGATGCTTTGGAAAGATCCTGGCTGGCTACTAACTGAACTATAGGACGAGCTGCCATCTTGCCCATCCTCCCCTGTATTATTTTTTCCCAAAAATAACAAACTTTGGTTCATTGGTTTTTGCTGTTTTCTTTCCTGTTTATCTGATTTCCTCATTTATTCAATTAATTTGAATTTGATATGCTCTTATTTGATATGCTCTTATTTCTTAAGGGGAAAATAGATAATTTATTTTAGAACTTTCTTCTTTTATAATATAAGTACTTAATATTGCAAAATTTCCTCTAATCTTTAGCTTAATCCCACAATTTGTGAAATGCTGTTTTAAATAATTACTAAATTTATTATGATTTACATTTTGATCCATGAGCTGTGTGCTGTTGCATTTATGTATATTTGGGATTTTTTTCAGATTTTTAATTAATTTCCAGATTAACTAGTTTGGTATGATTTTAATATTTTAAAATTTTTTCATAGTATCTTTTAATTACTCAGTATTTTGTTTATCTTGGGAAATGTTCCTTTTACATGTAAAAATTTTGTAGTTTTCAGTTGTCAGATATAGTATTTTATAAATATCAATTAGAATAAAGAAGTTGATAGTGTGGTTTAAATTTTCTAAATAATTGGTCAAAGTTTTATAATTTTAAAATCAATTACTGAAAGAATAGTGTTAAAAATCTCCATCTAATATGAGAAGTTCTATCTACATCTTCTTTTATTTCTCTCACTCTTTCCTTCATTTAATTTTATGGTCTGCTATTTAATAGATATACATCTTAGTAAATTAGCATTTCTCTGTTATTAAATGACTACACATCTAGGTAAATTAACTTTATTATCATTATAAAATATACATTCTTATCATTTGAAACATTCTTTATCTTGAGATCTACTTTGACTGATAATTCATTCTACCCACATCAGCTTTCTTATGATTAGTATTTTTATGATATATAATTTTCATTCCTTTTATTTTTAATTTATCTATTATTAGATTTAAAGTGGTGTCTTTAAAGAGAGTCCTTTTAATTTTACTGTTTAGACTATCTGCATTTAATGTAATTGTAAATATGCTTGAGTTTAGATTTCCAATCTTTGGCAGCAGTTATCTATTCATATTATCTATTATTTGTGCCTTACCCTAAATTTTCTGCTTTCTTTCAAATTAATTTAGGTTTTCTGTGTATTTTTCTTTTGTGTTTTAGTATCTTATTTTATTTCCATTAATTGCTTTTTTGCTATGTATCTTATTTTCTTTTTTATTGGTCCAGCGTTTAAACTGTTTCTCGTCATGTTATATTATATTACTTCATTTATAATGTAGCATTCTTATAATGCTATAATTCCATTTTTGCATCAAGTTCTTTGTGCTATTGATTTTACTTCTATCTAGGTTATAATATTTCATAATATACTGCTATTAGTTTTTTTTTCTTTAGATTGTCAGATGTGTACCAAATAATTTAAAATCCTATCAAAAGTATTTTGTATTTTCTGTTAATCTACTTCATTATTCCTTACATTGCTCTTTATTTCCTTGTGTATTTATGTGTTTCTATGTGATATTATTTGCCTTAGGTCTATAAAAATTCTTTAACTTTTAAACTTTATTATTTTTGTTTGTTTGTTTTTAAGTGCAGGCTCCATGGGAACAATTTTCTAAAATTTTGTTTATTTCAAAATTTCCTTTTTCCCTTTCCTTTATCACGCAAATATTTCTGATACAAAACTCTAGGCTGCCATTTTTTTAATCATGTTAAATATATCATACTATTGTTTCCTGTTTTCCTTCATTATTTCTTTTTAGAAACCAACAGTATTTTTGGTTATTCCTTATGTGTAAATAATATTTATTTTCAAAAATATACCTGACTTTTAGAGTTTCTCTTTAAATTGTTTGACACCAATTTAGTTATGATCTGCCCATACAGTTTTTTCTTTTTCTTGCTTTGGGATTGTTGAATTTCTTTGATATATGAATGGATAACATTTCATCATATAATATTTGGAAAATATTTGCATATTTATAAAGTTTTTTCTTTACCAATTTTTCTTCCTTTTTCTAATGGGACTCCTACAACATATGTGCTGGACTGCTTTATATTATCATACAAGTTACTGATGTTATAATATCTTATTTTAGTATGATTTCTTTCAGCTTGGGTAGTTTTCTTAGCCAGTCTTCAATTTCATTAATCTTCTGAAGTACCAAATCAGCTTTTAAGTCTATCTAATATATTTTTATTTCAGATATATGTTTCAGTTCTAGATTTTTCTATTGGTTGTTTATATCACTAACATATCTCAGTAGAAAATCATCACTATTTCTCTTTTATATCCGTCTTTTACATTAAATCACTGGCTATTTATAAAAACATTTTCTAAGTTTTTATTTGCAAACTCTAAGATAAGGTTGTTTCTGACTCTATTTTTATTACTTTTTTCCCTTTATGTGTTGGTCAAGTTTGCTTGCTTCTTTGCAAGTATAGTAACTTTTTAATTCTATGCCAGACATTGTTGATACTACCTTGTAGATGGTCTGAGTTTCTTTTCTTCCCCCAAAGATAAATTGTGTGTAAACACAAGGTAAATATAAATTATTAGAACAATAATATATGAAGAAATGTCTAAGGCAAAGAAAAATTGGTATGGTTGAAAATGTGAAAGACACAAGATCTATTATATATTATTTTAGAAATTAAAATTTATGAGAAAAAAGAAAAAATTGCAAACCAATAAATAAGGAAAAAAAAAAAAAAAAAAAAAAAAAAGGTTAGGTATTGAGATAACATTAGATTCAACCAAAATAGCTGGGCCATGTATGTGAGTAGATTTTTCTCAACTTTATACATGTTTTTCTTTTCAAATAGGATTTCAATCTCTTTGAGGACTGTGATAGTCTCTAAACTTTGCTTGTATCTCCAAAAGTATCTTTCTCTAATAGTAACTCAGTTTAAATTGGTTTATATTATTAAATTACAATAATTTGAAGAACTATATAGCTATGTAAGTGAACATTTGGAGAGAGATGAACAATGATGGGATTTGTTTGAGCCAAAAAAATCTCGTTAGACATCAACTATAGAATTTTTCTTGTCCTAAAATAAGAGCCTCAGACCCTATTTAATTACTTAGAATTCATATGTGTTGGATGGTATCTCTTTCCTTAATACTTTATAATTAGTTTGATATCAATATAGATATTGCTAACTAGGGATATTAAGCAGTTAAACACATTTATGGGATTTTCTTAAAAGCAAGGCATAGTGAGATATGTGGTAACTAATTGACTAATAAAGATAATATGATTTTACATTTTTTCTGCATTGTGAATAAGCAGTTTGAATAACCATCATAGAGAGCTGTGGTTTGTCATAAGCTGTCGGATCCAATAGAGGCTTATATATTCAAGGTGTGTGTGTGTGTATGTAAAAATATATTGCTTACTTAAAATTAGATAATTTATTATAAAGTAAAATTTAATTGCAATGATAAAGGTATAATTAACGGACATAGTTAATTGAAATTATTACATAAAAATGATAAAAATGTTGACAGAATTACAATTTATTGTATCTTTTATATGGATTCAGTAAAACTAAATGCAAATATGAATATTACTGAATATTTAAATATGCAAAAATATATATCTCCCCTAAATTTTAAAGCTTTGTTTAAAAGTCAGGGTTTTTCTTCATCTTGCTCTATTTAGCATTTCAATTTAGGTTATCTATTATCTGGCTTTCATTGCTATAGTATGCCTTAACTTTTAGTGTTTTGAAATTTGTTGTTTGAAAAATTTACCTGTGGATATTGATTTTTCTTCTTACAAGTTCTAATTCCTTATTTCCTGCACCAGTTGATGTAATTGTATATATATATATATATTTTTAATTTATTTTTATTGTGGGTAAAAATCAAAATTCTCACAATACATACAAACATTTGCAAAATGATATATAAATATATATGCATATATGTGTATTTGCTTACAAAAATATTATTTATATATATATATACATACATATATTTTAAGAGGTGCTTAGATTACCCAAAATATTACACGGAACCCACTGGGATTCCCATGTTGCCCACCTCCCACACCTCCCACCACATCCCACACAAACATCTCTACGATGTAATTGTATATTAATTATTTCTTGTTCCTTCTTTGTATTACTGACCACTGATTTGTTTCTCAAATAAGCTCAAAATATCAGCCTTAATATAGAGACTATTCTCCTGAAAATACTCATTTTATAAGTGTGTTTCATGACTAAATGATTTAGATATAAATAATTGGAAAAATTTATCATATTATGGTTATCTCTTTACATAGGAAAAGATCTCTATCTCCCCCCTTTTCTCTCATTCTCTGTCTGTCATTTCCCCCCCAACTCCTCTCTTTTCCTTTTTTTTTTTCCTCCCTGACCAAATGCGAACACACACACAAACTTTCCTGTATTTCAGGTATACAAAAATAATCACCCATTGCTTTTGATTTTTTTACTTCTAAGCTTCATGATCTTATTTTTTTAATGACAATTCATAATGGGAATGAAGTTGGATCAAAAGAGTATATATTGTGATCATTTTCACAAAGTTCATTAAGTTTGTTCAAATATTCTTTGGATAACTGATAAGCCATGTGATATTTTGAGTTATTTTTTTAAAAAGGAATTGACACCTACCATTAAGAAGGTACAGTTCAAAGCACTAAGGGAATAAAGACAAGTCTGGAAGGAGAGACAGACAAACACATACTTATAATCAATAAATTCTTAAGTTGCAATGAGTAGCTATTGTTATAAAAGGGATTTAGTCTCTATGCAACATTTCCTTTCAACAAATTAATTGTTCTAAACCAAAATAGTAAAGATTCTCTATCTTTGAGATTGGCATCAGTTAATATATTCAAATGAACTTTTAAATATATTTACTTGTATGGCATAGTGTAAACACCTCCATGCATGAAATGTAAAAATCTGTGTTTTCATCAATATTTATCCATACATGGTCATGTGGTTTGCTGAATTTTCTATACTGCAACATGAGTGTTTTGGACAATAACTTGCCTTATATTGCCTCACTTTCCTTTTTTTAATAAGTTAAAATACTGTAGTCTCCTCTAACTAGTGATTTTTTCTGATGGTATATAATATCTTCTGAAAATTAACAACCAAATATATATTCTATATTTCCTAAACCCCATTTTCTTTTTATGATCAGCTAAAGAGGTTAAGGAAATTTCATTAACTGTATCTTTATCTCAAACATAATGAATAGACAAAATCATGGAAAGAATCTTACCAAATAAGTCTATACAGTTCAAGTTATTTATTGTTTAACCACCTGTTTGAATTTACCAGAATGTAAAGGAAAAACCCAATTGATATGGGTCTCTGTTAGATATAACTCTCATCTCTGCCATTCATTAACTTCATGATCATGAGAATATTGAATTTTCTGAGCTCAAATTATTGTTATGATGATTAATTGAGATAATGTATAAGAAATGCATAAGCTAGTTCCAACCACATTAAAGTTTGGTTATAACTAAAATTAGATCATCTCTATGTTCATGTGAGTTTACTGTCAAATTATCAAGGAAGAAGTGCAAAGGCTATTCACAGATAATTGAATAAATACATCTCCAAGTAGTTCCCCAATTTCTTAAAAATGGGTCTGTTGATACATGTATCCTGAAGATCTAGGTAAGAGGAATCAATTGACTATGGCCTTTTCTCCTCATTTGACAGGGAAAGAGATCAAACCAACCTCTAAAGATTAACTTCATATCTTATAACATGTTTTCTTGCTGCCTCATCATTGTATACTTTGATTTTCTGTTTCTTACTGCATCATTGGGCCAACAATAGATTTGGCCAGATCCCAACTCAAGGTCTAATACCATAGCTCAAATGCAGTATTATTAGTTTGATTATTTAAATCCTGAAAGCAAAAATTATTCTCTATCCCCCCTGCCAAAAGCAATAATTCATGCAGCCTATATACAATGACATAGTGTCTATGTATTTTATATTACTATAGCTTTGTGCCTTGTAATATAGTCATATCAATCTTACTATACCTTCTCTATTTCAATGTATATCTCTGTCTCTATTTTTAATTTTTCTCTCTATCTATCAATATCTCTATCACCAAACTACCTATCTAACTAAATGGTATATTTAATCCCCATATACAGTTGTAAGATTCTTGGAGGCATGATATCTATTTTATTTTTGCATGCCCCACAGAATCCAACATTGAGGGTACGTATCATTTACTGTTTCCTGAATTAATACAAGTATTTGTTGTAAAATCCCTAATATGTAGTTCAAATAACCACCAGTCATATTAATTTACAGATGAGTAAATCATGCCTGTAATCCAGCACTCTCTTAATCTATAACAATATCCATATGAATCCCTTATACAGTCCTAAGCATGGCGATTCTGACATTGCTCTTTCAGATGATTGGAACTTTTTGATGCCCTCCAGGGTCTGAATTGTTATACAGATAATTTATATATGAGACTGATGCAATTAAATAATTATTTCACAATAAAATAACCTGCCTTTATCCCCAACATAGAGTAAATAATATTTCATATTAAAAAGAAAGCAAAAAACAAATGAGGAAGGTGAACAGAAAACAGTGTGCAGATTAAAGAACATGTGCCACCTAAGAGGATAAAAATTTTAAAAAGATGACAGAGGCAATAGTAAAATAATAAATAGAGAGTTAATATGAAGAAAACAAAAGAAACCAGCAGAGGAAAAAGAAGGGAAGTAAAATTAAAGAAGATGGGAAAGTGGTTGGCAGATAGTTTCAGCTTGGATTATTTATATAGTCAACATTTCAAACTATTGGTTGGGGTAAAATGAACAGCATAAGAAATGAATAAATGAAGATTATTTATATAAACAATGACTCTTAGTCTTATTAACATATGCATACACAGCAGAAAACAAATTTTTCACTGCTTTGGAATTAATAAACCTGAATGTTCTTGGATCTCAGACATTTAAAACTTAATTCTGCAGTTTATCATGCAGTTATTATAATAAGAAATAAACATGAATAAAAGCAACAGAAATTTTCTATTTAATATTATGAATTACTAAACCACTAAGCAAAGACTTACATTTATCTGCCACTGTGTTAAATAATATGTGAAATGAAAATATTAAAAAGAATCACTTCCCTTAAAGATGTAGTTGGGGGAGGTAAGATATCTACATTAATAAATATACTCCAAAGCAATGTAATAGAACTATCACAGGAGAGTTTGGAATAAAGAATTTTGGAATTGGAATAGTCGGGCATTATGTCTTAATTTCTAGGGAGGGAAGGATGGGTGGAGTGAGAGATGGAGAAAGAGAGAGACACAGAGAGAGAGAGAGAGAGAAGGAAGAGGAGGAGAGAGAGAGATCCTGAGAACAGAAAATAACAAGAGAGGAGTGAATAAAAAAGAGGACATTTATTTTCCTTAAAATAGTTGTGGAAGTACTGTGTTCAGTCAAGGATGACACATCTAATATGGATTGACCTTCTTAAACTCTGTACTAAAAGGGCCACAAGTGAAAGTTAATCCATCTGAGCATTCACAGAACTGTTCAATATCTTCTTGTATTCACACAGTTGATGATACCTACCTAACAACATATCAAAGGCTTCTTTTAACCTCAATTGATTATATAATAACAACAATAATTTTAAAAACCAAAATCAAAGACTTAATTGAGCTAAACCCCACTCTTTTGACTGAAATATAAAGTTAAATCAACAGAAAGATTTTATATTTTATAGGACTGGGAATCAATACAGCAAAAATATAAAACATACTCTTGGGACCAATTATGGACAAAGTCATAGTGCATGTCAACTTCCCTTTTATCATAAAACAGATCTAATTTCAATAATTAAATTTCCTGTCCAGAAAATAATCACAACACTGATATTTATATAATGTTGATCTCTTGCCTTCTCCCTGAATTGGGATACTTCAGCACCATCACCCTAAACAGAGGGCAGAGGATAAGGGCAGCTTTTGTCCTTTCCCTACTTGATCTATTCATCTTTGTTTGTCACAGAGTCTGTGCCAAAAGAGATAAAATGGAAAAGGGCACTTCTTACCTGGATGATACAGTTGAAAGCTGGCACTAAAATATTTTGAATGGCAAATGACTTGGAGGTCATTTTATGGGATTCTCAAATATTTCTTCTCTTGAAACATATAATACATTTCCTTGAGATGCAAGCAATGCCCCCTCAACCTAGAACTCCTGACTTACCTCCTTTAAGTCAATGTTTTAGACAGTTCTTATGGGTTCTGGATTATTTTGCTGCTCCATGCAGTACTCTTTAACAATTTATCCTTCAAGATGACTAGAAAACAGTATCCTTCTATGATCTATACCAGCTTCACTTTTGGAGAAGTTCTGGTTATTTCTCTTGAAGCTTTTTTCTTCTTGACCATCAGGAATTTTTTTAAGTGCAGCTATCCTCTTACATTTAGACCTTTCTTAATAAAAGCCACACGTGATAGCAGTTTTCCAAAATCCAAAGTACTTCTCCACTATCTAGAAACTGGCTATCTGTATATCTTATCTATGGAGTTACTTTTCCTCTTGCACAAGCAAACTTAAACTAAGACCATTCACTCTAAATACTTAATAGATATTTGTATCTCCTATGTCAGCCATAAGGACTTTTATATCTTTGCCTAACCATTCAGAGGCATTTGTAGTCTTCTATTTCTAACTCTGTTTTTGCTTAATGTTGCCACAATATAACATTTATTCTGCTAAGTTTACTCAATGTTGACCTGGAGTGAATCTGTCACCTCCAAGAAATTCAAGCAGAAAATAGAACTCAAATGCAGTTTGCTCTTAGCCCACCCCACCCCCCAACCTACCTAGATTGCTACCATGCTTCCACGTGTCTCATTGGATTGTGATCGCAACAGCATAAACCAGATCATTTGCATATTTCTGACCTCCTTTCTACTTTGATCTTTCTCTTACTCTAAGCCTGAATACTCTCATCAAGCCCTCTCCATATATTGTATATGTTCCTTATGCCACATTCTTACTTCTCTCCACAATCAACTCAAAGAAAATTCTATGATCTGAGTTGCCAAGATATATAGAAAGAGTTTAGATATGTAGAGTTACCATCTGTTTCAACGGCAAAACCTAACTTTTCAGCCTATTATTTCATGCAATCTAAAATAATAATTTGACTTTCAAAGCATAACAGTGAGTTAGAAATTCTGGTTACTAGTGTTCCTTTCCTTGGAGTGTCATCTCTTTAATTCAATGAGGGAAACCCCAGAGCAAAATGATTTATGGGGGATGAATAAAATCATTGGTAAAGTATATTTCAAAATAATTATAAACATAAAAAATATATAAAATACATACATAATTTTATAAATTATATCAATAATATATATGTGAATAAATCAGTGTGATTATTCTGTTTTCAAGTTATTCTTTGATTATTGTTGATATTATTGTTGAAACATACTGTTAGGGTTAGAGTAAACCAGATTTCTTTTAAAGGTAATACTAGTTTAGATATTTAACTTTTAATTATTGTTAGTAGTCCTTTAATTATGTTTCCAAGATATAGATAGACCTTGTCTCATAATCCTGAATTTAGTCCTAAAATCTACTATCAATATACATGTCTAGGAAAAAAAATTAACAAAATTGGCAAATTATATGGAAAAATTATGAATGGTCCTCAAATCATTATTTTAAAAAATAACAACACTGATCATTTTACAATCAATAAACTCAAGTTGAATATTATGTGGGAGAAAAGATGATATGCACCATGATTCCATTTATACAATACTCATAAAATGACAAGACCATAGAGATAGAAATAGATCAGTAGTTGCTGGAAGTTAGGAGGAAAGGTATAATAAAAAGGATTAAACAGCACAAGAGAGTTTGGAGGTGATGAATTGTTCTGTATATTGATGATGATGGTGATTACACAAATTTGTGCATGTTTGAAAATTCTTAGGACAGTATACTAAAACTATCTTATTTTAATGTACACTGATTTAAAAATAAATTAATAAAATTATATATTACATCTTATGCTATAATTATTTTTATTTAGGTTGCTCATTTTTATGCCAAGAAACAAAAACATAAAAGGAATTTAAACATGAGTGAGAATGAACAAAAATATAAAATATATGAATTCATAGTAGAAAGTTATTGAGGAATATAAGATTATTGAGAACCTGTAGGGTGTCAGACCATTGCTAAATATTCAACTGGAGGGTGGTTTTGAGTCTGTTTGTATATCTATGTGTTTGTATACAGAGAGGGATTCATTTAAAACTAATGACTCTGTAGCTTTGACATTGTTCAAGTTTAAAGATAGCTAAGTTGAGGTGTAGTGCAATATATGCAAGATCGGACTTCTGGCATATAACATACTGCATAATCTGACTCTGATTGTATTTCCAGATACTGAAACAACTTTCTTTATATCTGGCAACTCTTTAGACATGGTAACTTATTTCAAAACCTCAAAAGCTTATCCTTTCAGGACCCTTAAAAATACTGTAATGTTCATTTCTCTTCTCCCAAGTTTTGTTCAAGTTTCTAAATATCCTTTCTCATAAATCTTCAATCTAAAATATGGCATCCTCATCATAATCTCTTCATCTTTCACAATATTTTTCCAAATATGTTCTTAAATCAAAATGTGTGTGTTTTACTTATTTACTTCCTTATTTTGTAGTGGCATATAATTTTCATATAGCAGGAACCATGGCTGTTTTAGTTAACAGATTATTTTAACAAAGTAGTTTGACTGTTAACTGATGAATATAATTAGGATGATCTGCTTAGCAAAAAAATAAAATAAAATAAAGGGGGAATTGTGGGAACCTGGTATCAGATTAGACAAATAAGGCTCAGCTCTCACAAAAACAATGGAGAAAAAGCCAAAGGCTGCCCAAGGGAACTGCTTTAGGGGTCAGCAGACCAGGACAGTGCTTCATAACTCCCAGGAGGGTGAGGGACAGAGAGAAGAAGCCAAAACAACAAACTGTAAGTTACTAAACCTCCCTGCTACTGGGAAGGACTCCCCTTCCCCATCCCAGAGATATTCAGCAAGGGTAAAACCCCTGGCTAATTTCAACTGACTGAAAGGGGAGCAGATGTCTTCCTCCATGCCATCTGTTACACTGGAAAATGGGTGAGAGAGTTAGGGGGTTTTTCCTCTGTGAATTCAGTCAGTGGAGATAGCTTCGAAATTTGACTTTGGCAAAATTTAAAAAAAAGGAAAACCAAGAGATACACCTCTGCAGAGAAGTGCGCCGAGTGCCATCTGCCGGCAGGTCTTGAAATTACATGGCAGAAACTGCTTTTAGAGCTCTCTTTACTCCAACCCTGGGACAAACCCTGCCCCCATTAGTGAATCCCTGGCATGATTTTGGTAACTTAAGCTGAGCAATTTTAAAGACTTAGAATAAATTGAACCAAATATCTAAGAGCTGTGGGGAAAAAAATAACAATAGATAAGAGATAGAAATTGGCCATCAGAGTAAATTCAGCAACATATTAGATGCCTAGACATCAGCAAAACATTATAGACCATACTAGGAAACAAGAAGAGATGGCCCAGCCAAAGGAACAAACCAAATATTCTCAAGAGATTCATAATTTATGACAATTTATCAATTTGCAGCCCGAAAGGATAAAAGAAGAAAGGTGACTTGGATAACCATGTAGAAAAGAAGAATATTGGAAAAGACAAAAAGATAGACTATAGTAAGATATGACAAGAGAAATCCAAAGGTCAAAATGGATGAAATAAGTAAGGCCTTTACAGATATAACATTGAATGTTAATGGCTTGAACTCCCCAATCAAAAGACACAGGCTGATAGAATGGATTAAAATATATGAGCCATCTATATGTTGTCTAAAAGAGACTCACCTCAGACATAACCACACAACCAGGTTAAAAGTGAAGGGCTGGAAAAAGACATTCCATGCAAATAGTAACCAGAAAGAGCTGGTGTAGCGATACTAATATCAGACAAAATAGATTTTAAATGCAAAATGGTTATAAGGGATGAAGAAGGTCATTACATATTATAAAAGGAGTAATTCAACAAGAATAAATAACTATTCTAAATATTTATGCACTTAACCTCAGTACCCCAAGATACATGAGGCACACTGGCAAAGCTGAACGGAGATTTAGATATCTCTATAATAATAGATATCTCTACAATACCTCTCAGTATTGGATAGAAGATAGAGGATAGATAAAGAAACAGAGAACTTGAATAATATGATAAATGAACTAGACTTAACAGACATCTATAGACTATGTAGTAGGATATACATTCTTTTCAAGTGTTCATGGATCATTGTCTAAGATAGATCATATGTTGGGTCACAAGACAAGTCTCAATAAATTTTAAAAGGTTGAAATTATGCAAAACACTTTGATCATAACAGAATGAAACTGGAATCAATAATGGACAGAAAAAGAGAAAATTAATAAGTATATGGAGATTACACAAAACACTATTAAACAATGAGTGGGTCGAAGAAGAAATTGCAGGAGAATTCAGCAAATATCTTGAGACAAATAAAAATGAGAACAAAATATATCAAAACCTATGGGACACTGCAAAGGCAGGACTGACAGGGAAATTTATAGCCCTCAATACTTATGTTAAAAAAAGAAGAAAGAGCTAAAATTGAAGATATCACTGCATACCTGGAAGAACTAGAAAAATAACAGCAAACTAATCTCAAACCAAGCTGAAGGAAAAGAAATAGTAAAGATCAGAGCAGAAATAAATGATTTTGAGAACAACAACAACAAAAAATAGAATCAACAAAACCAAAAGTTGGTTCTTTGAAAAGATCAGCAAAATTGACAAACCCTTAGCTATACTGACAAAGAAAAAGAGAGAGAAGACATAAATAAATAACATCAGAAATGCGAGAGAGGACATTACCACTGACTCCTTAGAAATGAGAAAGATCATAAGAGGATACTATGAACAACTGTATGCCAAAAACCTAGACAATGTAGAGGAGATGGACAAACTCCTAGAAATACACAAACCACCTCTACTGACCTTAGAAGAAATAGAAGACCTGAACAAACCAATTGCAAGTGAAGAGATTGAAGCAAACATCAAAAACCTCCCAAATATAAAAAGCCCAGGAACAGATGGCTTCAGAGGTGAATTTTACCAATTATTCAAAGACAATCTAATACCAGTCTTGTTCAAGATCTCCCAAAAATTGAACAGGAAGGAATGCTAGTAAACTCATTCTATGAAGCCAACATCACTTTAATACCAAAGCCAGGTAAGGATACTATAAAAAAAGAAAATTACAGTCCAATATCTCTAATGTATATACATGTGAAAAAATCCTCAACAAAATACTTGCAAACAGAATCCAAATGCACATTAAAAGAATTACACATCACGATTAGGTGAGTTTTATCCTGGGTATGCAAGTGTGGTTCAACACAAGAAAATCAATTAATGTAATAAGCGACATTCATTAAGTGAAGAAGAAAAATACATGGTTCTCTAAATTGAGGCAGAAAGGCATTCGACAAAATACAGCACCTTTTCTTGATAAAAACACTCTAAAAGAGAGGAATAGAAGGAAGCTTTCTCAATATGGTAAAGTGCGTATATGAAAAACCTACAGCTAACATTTTACTGAATGGTGAAAGATTGAAAGCTTTCCCACTGAGACCAGAAACAAAACAAAGATGCCCACTGCCACCATTATTATTCAATATTGTGCTAGAAGTTCTAGTTATAGTAATTAGGCTAGACAAAGAAATAAAAGGCCCCTATATAGGAAAGGAAGATGTAAAACTTTCACTATTCGCTGATGACATGATCCTATATTTTAAAAATCTTGAAAAATCTACAGAAAAGCTACTAGAATTAATAGACAATGTCAGCAAAGTGGTGGATACAAGGTTAATATGCAAAAATCAATAACGTTTCTGTACACTACTGATGTGCAAATTGAGGAAGAAATCAGAAAGAAAATTTCATTTATAATAGCGGCTAAAACAATCAAATATTTAAGAATAAACTTAAGCAAGGACATAAAAGAAGATTAAATAAATGGATATTCTTTGTTCAAGGATTGGAAGACAAAATATTGTTAAGATGTCAATCCTACTCAAACTGATTTACAGAGTCAATGCAATCCCAATAAAAATCCCAAAAGCCTTTTTTGAAGAAATAAAAAAGTCAAATAATTCAATTTGTTTGGAAGGGTAAAGGGTCCTGAATAGCAAAAAAAAAAAAAAAAAAAATGTTTAAAAAAAAATGTAGCTGGAGGAATCTCACTTCCTGACTTGAAAGCACATTACTTAGCTACAGTGGTAAACAAACAACAACAAGGTACTGGCATAAGGGCTGACAGATTGACCAGTGGAACCAAACTGAGAACTCAGAAATTGACCCTCATATCTACAGTCAAGTGAATTTTGACCAGGCTGTTAAGTCCACCCAGCTGGGTCAGAACAGTTGATTCAACCAATGGTGCTGTGAGAACAGAATAGCCATATCCAAAACTTATACAAAAGTGAACTCAAAATGGATCAAGGACCTAAATATATATATTAAAAAAAAAACCCATAAAACTCTTAGAACAAAATATAGGAGAACATCTTCAACATCTTGTGGTAGGTGGTAGTTTCTTAAACCTTATGCCCAAAACATGAGTAACAAAAGAAAAAATAGACAAATGGGACCTCCTCAAAATTCAACATTTTTGCACCTCAAAGGACTTTGTCAAAAGGGTGAAAAGGCAGCTGACTCAATGGGACAAAATATTTGGCAATCAGATATCTGGTAAGAGCATAATATCCATGATTTACAGAGGATCATACAACTCAACAATAAAAAGACTAAGTATCCAATTAAAAATGGTCAAAAGACTTGAAAAGACAACTGTCCAAAGAAGAAATACAAATGGTAAAAAAACACATGAAAAAATGTTCAACATCACTAGTGATTAGGGAAATGCAAATCACGAGATATCATTTCACACCTATTAGACTGGCCACTATTAAAAATCAGAAAACTGTAATTGTTTACAATTACAATTGGAGAGGATATGGAGAGATAGGAATGCTTATTTGCTCTTGGTGGGAATGTAGAATGGTACAGCCACTGTGGAGGACTGTTTGGTAGTTCCTAAGGAAGTTAAATATAGACTTGCCACAAGACCCGGCCATACCCTTCTTAGGTAGATACCCAGAAGAACTGAGAGCAGTGACATGAATAGATATCTGCACACCGATGTTCATAGCAACATTATTCATGATAGCCAAAAGTTGGAAACAACCCAGGTGTCCATCAACTGATGAATGGATAAACAAATTGTGGAGTATACACATGATGTAATATTATGCAACGGTAAGAAATGAAGTTGTGAAGCATATGACAACATGGATGAAACTGGAGGACATTATGTTGAGTGAAGCAAGTCAGTCACAAAAGGACAAATACTGTATGATTGCCCTATTATGAACTAAATATATTATGTGAAATATAAATATATTATGTGAAATATGAATATGCATAGAATTGCATATATAAGACCTCTTTTCTTTGAAGCTGAACAAATGTGAATTAATAGTACAAAATGTTAATGTCAGACAAAACAAACAAACAAACAAAAATATACTAAGTAAAAGGTATGAGATACACTATATATATTGCACTATATATTGTATGATTCCATTTATATAAAATTTAAATTCAAATCAATTTATAAAGATGAAAGGGGATTAGTGGTTATATAGGTCTGAGTAAGGAATGCTAAGGGATGTGGAGTTTTTCTTTTTGGAGTAATGAATTTGTTCTAAAATTTTTGAGATGATAAATGTACAACATTGTTATACTAAAAGCCATTGATTATATACTTTGGATAAAATAGTCAGAAACAGCAGCTATGTACAGTAGAGGAAGCATAGAGAAATTGAGAGGTGAGGAATTTTCCTGCTTGTTTGTTTGTCTGTTTTTTGTTTAGTATTAGTATTACTGAAATAACGAAAATTCTCTAGTAATGATTGAAGTGATGAATGCACAAGTATGTGATTATAACATATACCACTGATTGTACACTTTGGATGAATTGTATGTTTATTAATATGTAGCAATAAAATTGATTTGTTAAAAAAATAAAAAAGAAAGAAAGAACAAGAAAGCAAAAAATAAAAAGCTCTAAATATTGATTGGTCAAATAAATCATTGAATGCACTAATAATGTATCATCACTGGAAATAGGGAATGCATTCTGAATAGAGAAAGTTTTGTTGGCTTTTGGTTGGTGGTGGTTTAGGATAGTTGAGTTTAAAATGCCTCTGGAACATCCTTAGTATGCTGGATATAGTATTTTGGTGCTTAGAATAAAGGATATTTCAAGTTATTTATAGCCTAAATGAATAAATTTGTTCTTTGAAGGTAATCTCTCAGGATGTGAAAACAGAGAACCTGTCAACCTTCCTTATCAGAGCTCACATAGGGAACTTGGTAGCAGTCCCAATGATCAGGGCTTTTGAGATAGCTTAGATACATGGCACTCAGCACGAGGACAACAGAGGAGCAGTATCAACATCATCTAGGAGTTTGTTAGAATAATGACTCTCAAGCCTCAGCACAGATATATTGAATCAGAATCTGAATTTAACAAGATTTCCAGCTCATTTGTCTGCATGATAAAGATAGGGAAGACTGACCTAGGTTATCTCATAGTTCCACAAGTTAGGCAACCACACAATGACCAATGATAATGGTTCTACCTGCCAGATGGATTTTTGTATCTACCTATTTCTTTCCTTTTCCATGTCAAATTCCTTTGAGTAACTGTCATCATGATCTATTTGATTTAATTCCATCAAATATAATTGGTGATACCATTTCTACTTTTCTTCCCTTCAGGTATTTCTTTTTAAAGAAGCCAAAGTAATCTTTTCTAAACTTTAAATCTTATCACAGTATTTTCTGATTAAATGCTTCAAAATTTCCACATTTCTATATTAATTACCTATTGATGCAAAGTAAGTCAACCCACAACACAGTAGCATAGAAAAAGCCATTTTATAATGGTCACAGAGTCTTGGGTCAGTAATTTATAAAGTACATGACAGGAATGCTTTTTCTATGTTTTATGCTCTCTAGGGCCTTATTTGACCCAAATATTTGGGGTGTTTCTGAATGGTTGGAGGATGGAATATCTGTGGCTGTAGAAACAATTTTCAAGACAGCTTCTCCACATACATAACTAGTACCTGGATAAGGATGGTGGAAGACTAAGCAGTGTGATGATATCAGAGTACTCAGAGTTGTAAAATAGTGGACTGGAGCTCTAAGAGTAAATGATCCTAGTGACCACATCAGACACTGAACAGACTTTTATGCCCTAGCTAGAGAAAATTAATAGAGTTACTCCATTATGCTTTATTGGATAAAGTGGTCACAAGCCTGACCAGATTTAAGGGGAGGGGCCAAAACCATACCTCTCCCTGAGAGGAGTGAAAAAGATTGGGCAGTTCAAGTTTTAAGATTGCTTCAGTACACCTAATGGCTACAAATTACTTAAAATGTCTCTTACCTCCTATGACCCAGAAAGTTTCCTGTAGTTATAGCCTCAATCTCAGGTTCAATGTCCAGGATCTCATCATCTATATCAGGTCCAGCTCAGAGGAAGCCCACTTGTGAACTAAAGATGCAAATTATCTGCCTACCATATATCCAGGATGCAATGGTGGGGTAGGCATAGGATGACTGTAATAGGCACCTATTTTCAAAAAAGGGGGAAAACAGGAAGCATACCTCAGGCATCTCTCTATGTGATCAGCAGTCTAAAGAAATTCTGAAATTCAGACAGGCGCATGTCTGAATTAATGTTTCCTAGGAGTGATTCTTCATGACTTTGGTTTCCATCCTCTGTGTCATCTTTTCTTTCCCTACAATAAATAGCCTCCGTTTCCTGCTGAGTAATTTTCTCAGTCTGGTTTCTGTCCAGAGAACATGAAGTGTTGTTAATTTTGCATACGTTCTGCTCCTTTCAGTCCAGGCTGATAACATTTCTATCAAAATGGTATCTTTCTATCAACCAAACTACACCGGACAAAAGCCTCTCACCCAAATCCTGTGAGAAAATCCCTTGTTTACCTTGATCAATTTTGAGGCTGTTAAGGGATACAGAACTTAAAATTTGGAGAAGCTTTCTTATTTAGCAGAGAGGATCTGAAAAACATGAAAAGATTCATAGAAGGTCTTTTGTCTTTTTTGAAAATATTTTTGAGACACCATCTTAAAGCTTTATGGGATTTTAAAAAAAGGTTTTATATCCTTGCATTCATCTTGACCCTGAGAACACACTTTCCTGATAGCAATGTAGATTTGCCATTTACCCTGTGGCTAAAAGTCACTAAGAAAGCTGCTAATACTTTTTCCAGAACAAGTTTAAGTTCACTTTCTCATAGAAATGTCATCGACAAAATTATATATACAGAAAATATATTTCATAAATTGTGTGTGGTCAGAAAGCTATTTGAATTAAACCTAGGCTCATATACCACATACACATATTCAATATAAACTACATGTGTGTCTAGAATTTAAAAGAGTAATGAATGCTAGGAACTAGAAGATCACTTGGTCACTTGGGGAAGGGAATCATTGCACATGCAACTTGGAGGTAAAGGCTGACTGAATGAGAGAAATGGCTGAATAATATTTACTATATCAATACTGTACAAAAATTCCCCAGTAACATATGCAATAATTGACTGGTTCATTTTCTTGTTTAAGATGCAAATTTAATCCAAATTTTGTGTATTCTTATTTCTCCATTTCAGTTTTCTTAAATCAGTAACTTAATCCCACTTAATGAATAACAATTTCTGACTTACCAAATTAACATATACTCCAAGCCTCATCCTACTGTTATGGAAACACTATGACTCTGTATACATTTTATGATAAGCCATATTATACTTAGAATATATATATAACATTAGAAAATTATTTGGCCATATTTTATGTGCTATAACACTGTCCAATATCCAATTTGATATTCTACAGCATGAAAAGCAGTGGGAAAATCACCATAATGACAAATATTTTAATATTGATCTCTATCTTCAGATTTACATAATTGATATGAATTTAATTATCTCTTCTCATATTGAAAAAGTAGACTGGTAAGCATCTAAGTAAATCTTGATAAGTATTTACAATATGAAATAATAATATTACTACTACTAATAATAGTAGGGCTTCTTTCTCAGCACTACCAAGCTATAGGAACTGAAAAACTTCAATCTGTTCAGCAGATTAATGGCAATACACAATGTGCTAATTTTGCCAAACTTGACCCTGTTAGAATTCTTATCTCCAACCTGTGCATGAGATATAAAGTTAGGTTTGCTCCCCTTATTCTGGCTAGAGAAGAGTTATCCATTTTGAGGAAGCAGATCAATAAGGAGTTGAAAAAACACTTTGTTAAAATTCTAGTATCCTGATGATGCCCTGTCATACAACGCACCTTCTCTTCCTCTAGATTTTGTTGTATCTTCCATTTTGTTTAAATATGTTTTAATTCCATTCAGAATAGGAAGCCACTCTTTAACTCCAAAATATATAATGGTCATCTTCACCCAGCCCTCTCATTTGGTAATTGGCTATATTCCAATTTAGAGGTACTGTACAATAATGATGTCATTATACACTCAATCTCAGCGGCCAAATAAAAATAAATAAATAAATCTCACCAAAGTGCTATCTTAGAGATGGATGCTGTCATAAATAATCATAATAAGTTCAAAATATTTCATTGGTCCCTTTGATTTAAACTACTGTACTTATTCTTCAGAAACAAAATCTATACTGATTCTTCCATATTTCCCCAGTTTGCATTTTTCCAGAGAACTTTCTCCAACAAACTACTATAACCACGTGGATTATGACTAAGTTTATCATATAATTTGTTGTTCAAACTAAGAAGATACGGGGAGTTAAAAGAAGCATTGTTAAGTATTTTACCATAAGTTGGTAAATACTTGGTAACATACTTAAACTTGGACTTGCCTGAGCAAACAAGGTAGTATAAACTATTTAGGAATGACATATCATATTTCTGTCTACATTATAACAATTTACCTTACTTAGAACAAACTTTTCCAAACTTTTGAATCTGTTTATTGAAATAAAATATTTTTAGATCTATTTTTCTCAGAAAAGTTTCAAACCTCCTTAAGTCATCAAAATTTATAGAGCTTTGTCATTTTTTTCTCTTTACCCAACATTATGAATTAGTATGTCAATTCCCTGTTTCCTGTCAGTTATTGACATATTTGATGGACAACTTACTAGAAATTATAATGGCAAAGCAGGGAGGTGAGCTAGTTATAATGTATTTGCTGAGAATTTGTTAAACCTCGTGTAAAACACAAATTGAACACAGAATTACAAACATAAGTTCGTTCTTAAATTATTTCTTATATATGATTTTTAAAATTTTAAAATTGGTTTGTTTCTTATACTGATTTAAATAGGAAGCAAAACTAGTTTACTGAAATAAAAATGAGGAAGCAGGAAAAGAGAAATACTTTGCACTACTGCTCTTCTAACAATGCATTATACTGTGTGCTGCTGCTGCTTGTTGGATGTAGGTGAGGGACTAACATATTTGAGTAGCTACTTCATTCACAAAATTCATTATTATCAAAATTTTGAGATATTTAAGGTCAGGCTTAAAAAATGGTAAGTGGGATGATGATCAATAATAAAATTTCTTCATTGGGTTTCATAGAAAAGAATGCTAAGGACTCAAACGCTGTGATTTCAGAAATAAACAGTGTAATTTCCTTGAGACATTAAAAAAGTAATTCCTAACGCTAATTTTTATTCATTTTTTTTCAGATTGTTTTTCAAAGAGAAGTAATTTTTTAAAAAATGTAGTTAATTTACTTTAATTCAAAGTAGAAGCCCATGTGAATAGATAAATAAATGTAAGGAGGGTGAAAAGGAGAGAGAGGGAGAAGATGCACTAAGGTGTGCTTCTATTTTTATAAATAGGCATTTATAGCTCCAAAGGAACAAAGAAAAGGAAACTAACAATTGTGGAACAGCTTTGGCATTTGTACTTTACAAAAAAGATATCTCTCTAAAAGAACCAAAAGAACTAAAATAATCTAAACAGTTTCAAACATTGTTGATATATTTTTTTAAAATTTAAATTTATAATTGGTTTTCAATTATAATTAAGTAATAATTATCTATCTTCTTTCTATCAAAATGACAATCATAAAATCTCAAAAGATTTGGTGAGTTTTATGACTTTCAAGCAACATAATTGCCAACTAACAGTAGTTCTGATATCTTTCAAGAAATATGATATTCTGCTTTTCTTTATCCCACATGCTTTCAAAATGTTTTAATGTTGTATAAATACAATGAAAAACATGTTTAATATTATGTTTCAACACCTATTTTATATAAATATCCAGTATTGAATTTATAACTGTAAGGAATGCCAAAAGAACATATTGAATATTGCAAAACTAATTGATTGCAAAAATTAAATTTTAAAACTGAAACCAACAAAAGACAATATTGGCAAAAATGCTTAAACTAAAGACTTCATATTTGCATGAGCTGATATTATGAAATGCCAACTCTTAAAGTCAAAGTGTGAGTTTCATTTGGTTTGTGAATACCACATTTATTTTAAGGTACTACCTATTTTAAAATATCTACTGTAGTTGTTAATACTGTCATTATAGCCCTATAAATTTATAACTGTGCATTTATAAATTTTGTTTCAAAGAGTGTGTAATGCACATGGACTTTTATCTTAGCACAAAATTACTGTATCTGTGGTGTAAACATATTCTTAAAAAATGGATCAGTAGACATGAATTGAAACAACAAGAATTGAAGACTAATTCCTTCCTTACATTGGAATATTGGAATATTACTCAGCCTTAAGAAAAAATGAAGTTCTGTGACATGCTACAACGTGGAAGAATGTAGAAAATATTATGCTTAGTGAAATAAGCAATGCACATAAAGGCAAATATTGTAAGATATCATTATAAGAGATGTCTATAAAAGCAAATTTGCAGAGACAAAAAGTAGATTAAAGGTTACCAGGGGATGGGGGCAGGGGGAAAGGGAGAGTGTATGTATGTTGGATATGGAAGGCTTGCAAATAAAATTAATTAAAAAATAAAAAATTTGAAAACTTAATAAAAAACAAATTAAATTGAAATATATCAACCAAAAAAAAAAATTAAAGGAAAACACAAACACTAGTCTTTATTATTCTGTTTTGAAGAATGCTAAAGAATAAATCCATTATTTTGAAACTGTTAATTTTTAAAATAAGTAAGCATTCAGTCTGCTTTTCATGTATAAACAGTACCTTGGGAAATTAAATCGTTGATAACATGAAGTTTCTTTTCCTGAAAGTAATCTAATTAATAAATGAGGAATGAATTATGGAATAAGATAAGCACCCTTTGTAACAGCAAATGAAATAATGGATGTAGGCAATGATCCTCACTGACAAAACTTTACACCAATATTAATTATATCACATGAAAATTTTTGCTGAAAAATTGAACCAAACTCTGATCTAGCTCTAACTACCTGTTTATAAGAAAAACAGGGAGAGATGACTATGCTGAACAAAATCACAGGAATGCATTCAGTAAAATCAAGAATGTGGGCAACTCTACTTGGTGTACATCATGTTCACTCACATTCCTCTGGTAAATACAAGTCACATAGCCAAACACAATAACATCACACAAGGACATGCTCTGAGAGGTAATAAATAATTATAAATGAATAGCACCATCTACCACAGAGCCTTTCTGTTTCTGCTTACTTCACCATCTTGACTTAAATCATTAGATTTATTTGAATTGCTGAAAAATATTCCATAGCAAGTAATATCTACATATCTAGAAAATAACTAATACCTTGGTAGCTACTGAACCAAGGAAATATATCTTCTAAAACAATACAATGTTTGTCAAAATGAGTGGTCATAAGAACCTGGGAACAAATACCCAAGTTACACCTATTCTTCCCTCTCCCTCCCCTCAGAATCTCTGGTGACCACTGCCTTTATATCAATGTTACAGATTCTTCCATTACTAGAATAATAATAAGTCTACTTTATTCCATAGTTGCATTCTCCCCTTATGCATATTCATTCCTCAATATTGAGGATTTGGGATGGTGAAGGCCATTCTGCTTCCAATTGAGAGGGGCCTTAGATCTCATAGGGCAGATGGATGAAACTGTCTTGATTGCAGTTGTAGACACTCTGTTTTTTCGGATGGGTGTTGTCCATCATCATCCTTTTGTTAGTTGTCCCAGGCGAGTTCAATGAACTAACCTGTCCAGTTAACTCAGCAACTCTGCTGAGATTCAGCATTCAACTGGTATATGAAGTGCCAGAAGATTTAAGTCTCTGGGACACATATTTAGCAGGTGTAGTGCAAAATTATAGGTTCAAATAACAGGGGCATAAAGAACCATGTGTAAGAAAATTATAAATGAGTCTAACTCTAATACATTGGGAAAATAAATTATCATATATTCCAAGGTAAGGCCCACTGATGGATACAGATCATTATACATGTTGTCAAAACCTATAAAATTGTGCAGTACAAAGTGTAAACAATAATGTAAATTATAGACTATGGTTAGTTGCAATGCTTCAATATATATTTATCAATTGTAAAAAATGTACCACAGTAATGAAAGATGTTATTAATGGAGGGAAAAAGCGTGGGAGGTAGAGGGAATAAGGTATATGGGAATCCGCTGTATTTTCAATGTAACATTTACAAAATCTATAGCTTTTTTAAAAATTAAAAAAAAAGTATCTGGGAAGCTGGGTTATGATTTTCTGGGAGGGAGAACATTTTTAAAAGATAATAATATTATGCACATAAGGTTGAAAACACTAACTGTTTTTTGGATGAGCAAATAAAAATTTACATATATTATAAATAAGCAGACTGCTATGAATTGAGGGATAAAGTGAGTGTTTATATGAACGAACTCCTAGAAATCCAGCAATATTAAACAAAATTGTTAACCTTTAGCATCAAGTTTCTTGACGTTTCTTAAGTGTCAGTACTTAAATATGTTAAAAAGTATTTAGACAAATAAAGGTTGTTAATAAAATATGAAAATCAGCTAAGTATGGACTATCTACAACCCTGAAAGATAGAAAACAATGCAATAATATGTACCAAATATTGAAAGGAAATTTCTATGATCCAAGGGACTTATTACCATGAAAATTAGTGTTTATATGCCAGCATGATATAAATACATTTTGGAAATGGAAGAATTCTGAAAACATATCATCCTAAGAAAATACCCCCAAACCACTATAAACAAAAGAGAGTGGAAATAGAATACAGTTTCACTGAGTTGCAACATAAGAGATAGTTGTGAATCTAAATGAGGAGATAAGTATAAGTGAAGATTGAATTATTTTTTTAATGCAAAGATTCTTCAAAGGAGTAAAAGTAAACATCAGTATATTTTATATTGAGATCATTACACAAATCATTTTGATATATCAAGTACTCTGAAATTTCTGTAGTACTTTACATATGTGCTTAGACCAAACTCCTATTTTATTGCTCAGTGGCAACTAATTATATTTTTCAAAATAGATAGTACTTTTGAAGGATTTTTTTATGAAAAAGGAGAAAACTTTTGTAGGCAAGTACATATTTTAATGTGTATCATAAGTCAAGTAACTCTAATTACTTTAAAGATTGATGTAATATGTAATTACAAATGGAACTGATCTAAATTATTCATGTAACTCTAAGAAAATCAAATGAAGACAGAAAGTTCTAAATTTCTAGAAGGATGGCTGCACACAACCTGAGGTTCATCAATGCATTTTTTGAAGAATGAGAAAAGAAAAAAAAAAACTAAAAATTCTCATGAAGAAGAAAGCATAATGAGGATATTTGAATTTAAAATTTTATAACCTTTAAAATGTTGATTTTAAAAGGGAAAGAACAGGTATTGACTCTTCTATAATTAATGCCCCCTTTTTTCAGAAAATACTCTTTAAAACAAATGTTAATTTTCAGTGATATAAAATTATATTAAGAATCTGCAAAATATTACGTAAGAATTTATAAATTTTATGTTTGCTTTTAATTCAGTTTGGGACATGGCACATACTATCTTGGAAAAATAAAAGAGACACAAAACAAAAAATATGCAATGATTATATACAAATTCTAAAAGTATTAATCTTATATTAAATTGTTTGTTAAGATAAAATATGATATTAAACAGGAATGCCAGTATAGAGATGTGATACAACGCAGAGATATGTAATGAAAACCTAGCATTTCCTATCTTCGAGAACTGCCACCGGATTTCTTTCAGGAATTATTGGCTCATAATGATGGGTACAAGAGATCAATGAGGGTCAGAAAGAAAATTCAAACCAGCAAAAGTTAAACTCTGCAGTGTACCACACACTCAAGAAAGATATTTCTTTCTAGTTATATATCCAAACTGACTTTCTCATTGAAACCCTTCCATTAGCCACTGTCATAAGCCGTACTCCAAAGATTTACTTCTGTTATATACTCAAGCTAAAAATGGCAAAAATATATACACACAGTGGCTTTTTAAAATAATACTATCCCTTGCCACATAGCATTAGTGTGTTGACTAAAACTGAAACAACATATAAATAGCTAATGCACTGACCAACAAATGAAGCTATGTCAAGTGTCTTTGGCAATCCTGTCTCAGACGGATTAGGTAACATGCTGTATTTATTATACAATAATGCTTCTATTTTATTATAATCCATTTTATTGAAATGTATTCATAAACCATACAATTCATCTAAAGTATATACTCAATGGCAACAAAAAACAAACAAAAAAAAACCTATGCTTTACTAGTCACATCCCAATCTCTCTATCCATGCCCTGCCCTACATAACTGCTAATCTATTTCAGTCTCTATAAAGTTGTTTGTATTTACATTTTGTATAGATGGTGTCAAACAATATGTAGTCGTTTTTGTCTAGTTTTTTTTGTCTACTTAACATTTGTCTAGTTTTTTTTGTCTACTTAACATAATTCCTATTTTTTACCATTGATGGAAGATTATTAATATAGTACTATACACTACTTTCCATAGTTTGCTTTCTTGTATTTTTGCTCAAATATCTTCCTGATATTATCATTTTGTAACATTAACACATATTTGTTCTGTTTCAGAGAAAGAAAAATACTCTTATATATGCACTATTAACCATATTCATTTTTCACAAGAGGGTTTGCTATATTATACAGTCCCATGTTTCATCTTTTAGCTTTCCTTCTAGTGATATACATAACCTTAGACTTTCCCTTTCAGCCACTATCATACCCATATATTACCGTTGCTAATTACACCATGTTGTGCTTTCACTATTTCTATTCATTTCCTAAGATTTACAAACAACATTTTTACCAAAACTGCGTGGATTAACCCTCAGCTTACAATTCTCTACCCTCATTCTGTTTTCTGATGAACTATATTCTAATTATTAACTCCATGATTTTACACAATATATTTAGTTAATAATCACACAAACACACAGTATTTGTCCTTTTATGTCTGGCTTGTTTCACTCAACATAATGTCCTCCAGGGTCATGCATGTTGTCATATGGGTCACAACTTCATTTCTTCTTGCAGCTGAATAATATTCAATTGTGTGTATATACCACAATTTGTTTATCCATCCATCAATTGATGGACACCTGGGTTGTTTCCATCTTTTGGCCATTGTGGATAATGTTGCTATGAACATTGGTGTGCAGATGTGTTTGTGTACCTGCTCTCAGTTCTTCTGAATATATACCTATTAATAGTATTGCTGGGTTTAATAGTCAGCCAAAGGGGGCTGATGCAAAGTACCAGAACTCTGCTGGCTTTTATAAAGGGTATTTATTTGGGGTAGAAGCTTACAGTTACCAGGCCCTAAAGGGTTCAACTCAATGTACCATAGAGGTACTTCTCACCCAAAGTCTTTTGCTACATATTGACGCAAGATGGCAGGCAATGACTGTGAGGGTTCAGATTTCCCCCTTCCTCTTAAGGCTCTGAGGTCCCAGCTTCTTCCGATCTCAGCTTTAGGCTGACATAAGGCTCATCACTCTCCCCAGGGTTCGTGGTGTCTCCACAAGGTCAGCTGTAGACTATCAGGCTCATCTCTTCCCAGGGCCATGTCTATGGTGCAATCTTTCTTCCTGTATATACATTTCATTTATTTTACTTCCACGTGAAGGTCTGTTTTATCTCCACCAAGGGGTCAGGAACTCAACCCTGGATGCCTTAATGATGTGGTCAAATCAAAGTCCTAATACTGATTTAATAAAATAAAAGTGAAACCTCTGAATTTAATACAGTCAAAGGTAATACACCCAAGGGAATAGACAAGTTTACAAAAATAATCAATCATCTTTTTTTTTGGAGTTCATAAATGATATCAAACAGCTACACCAGTTCACATGGCAAGTCTATATTTAACTTCCTTAGGAACCATCAAACAAATTTACACAGCTGCTGTACCATACTACATTCCCACCAACAATGATTAAATATCTATTTTTCAATTGGGTCATTTGTCTTGTTATTGTTGAACTGCAAGATCTATTTATATATAATAGATAGTCAACCCTTATGAGATAAGTGATTTCCATATATTTTCTTCCATTTAGTAGGCTTCCTTGTCACCCTCTTGACAAAGGCCTTTGCAGTGCAAAAGTGTTTAATTTTGAGGAGGTCCTATTTATCTATTTTTTCTTTCATGGCTCAAGCTTTGGATGTAAAGTTTAAGAGACCCCAATCAACCACAAAATCTTGAAGATGTTTCCCTATATTAATGATGATGCTTCTTTAATTTGTATAGATATGGTTTAGGAAAGCAATGTAGTTAACAGCTAATCATTATTTGATATTTCTTTATAGTATGTTTTAAAGAAATATCAAATAATGATTAGCTGTTAACTACTTTGCTTTCCTAAACCATATCTATACAAATTAAAGAAGCATCATGATATTTCTTGAGCAGAAAGTAAATTGACTTTGTTGAAAAGCCCTTTTGACAGGTGCCTGCCTTTTTGAGTTTTGAATTTCTTCCTTATTATGAAATTTTAAGTCAAATTTTATGTTATACAATTAAGTTTTTTATTAATTAATGAATGGAAAAGAAAAGGGAATCATCTTGATACTTGGCCAATTTTCACTTAATACAGGACTTTAATCCATTTATTAATAATCACAACTGAAAACTATGGTGTTTTAAAGACAGATTGGACTTGCCAAAAACATCTTTAAAAGTGTGTAAATTTAATTTACTTAGTGAATTAGAAGAGGAAAGATTCATAAAACAAAAGACAAAAGGACATCATATAACTTTTATCATGAATATTAATCCCTTACAGGAAATAGTATACATTCATCAATGATACAAGTGACTGGAGTTTTTTTAACACTTTGATATTTTCTCAAAATTTTCTGTGAAACCTCATGAATGTTTTTCTCATGAATATTTCCATTAGTTTCATTCAAAATATATAAAATATTTCCAGAAGCTAATTCTTTTCATCTTGAATAACCATATTTCTAGAATATTAGAAACCAATTCTCTTCTTTAAAGAACCATTATCGCTGAAATACAGTAATCACTTTGACAAGAATTTTCATGAATTTTGGTAAATATTCTTGTAGTTTAATTAATAGCATTAACACAAATCCCCAGAAATCCTATGGAATATTAGTAATCCTGTTGATTATTAAAAATCCTATTAATTATTGCTAATTCATATTTCATCCAGATGCAATCTCATAACTGGGATGCAGCAGTAATCTTTATTCAATGTTATCATTTTTCAGAGAAAGGGGATTTTCTTTGTTACCACATTTTTAACCAGCACATTAACTCAAACTTACATTTTCTGTTCTTTTTGGTACTTAACTTATACCTAGACCTTCAATTCCCTAAAGTAGAAGTTTTGTTTATTTCTATTGAAATTCCAAAGATTTTTAATATTATATCTCATGGATTTCATCATCATGTTTTCTTAGAGCTTCCTGTAAGAGGGTGAATAAGACAGGTAACATTTTTCATTTTCCATAGAATATAGTGCATATCTTCCATTAAAAGGCCCACACAAGTACTTTCTATGTGAATTTATAAATATACAGGTGATTTCAAGCAAAAGTTGCCCTAGAAGAAACTAACTATATGACAATGTAATAATAAAGCACTGAAATTTAATGTTTTAAATGTTTTATGTATGACACACAAACCTAGAGCTTATGTAACAGTTGAATTCTCTAAAATGTTGTTAAGATGCAAAACTGTTAATGAAACAATATAGAAAGAAAAAATTGAAAGTATTCTGAGTTTATTATTTCTACTTTGAGTGGTATTTATGGTATCACTAGTTGATTTGGGGGAAAAAATTAATGAAGGATAAAATTGGAAACATAAACTAGTCATGTGCAAAAAGACTGTTTTACACGTTGACTTTCCAGATAAATCAGAGGTCTGTGGCAACAAACCCCAAGAGTAAGATGAGTACAATCTAGTGCTATTTCTTTTGTTAAAGCAGCAGTCTTGGCTTGTTAATAATGGAGAGAATGGTATCTTGCAAGCTGACCAGTCAAGCATTAAAGAAAAATGACTCAATACATTTAAAAAATCTGTGTAGTTCCTCTCCAATTATTTTTTAATGTGCTTTTTGACAAATTGTCAGGAGAGAAAGTTAGCAGACTTTACTTTTATGGCCATTATATTTTGCATCCTGTCAAGAGATGAGTAGCATGACTCTGAATAGGATGAGTGCATTGAAGAAAAAGGCTTGCCTGGTAGAATTTATGATGACAAGGCATATATTTTTCTGACAGAAAACAAATGTGAAAGGTGGTATGAATCAGAATTAAAATGTTTTCACAGCATATGTGGTCAACATGAGCCACTATTGAAAATAGGATTTCAATAAAAAGAAAACAAAATAATTATTCGAATATTTAGAAGCTCGATTATATTGAAAGCCTGTTATTATCTGAACAATTTTTATTTACCTTCTTTATGATAGATCATTGTACTTAAAAATGACAGATAGAAAAGATATATAATATATAGACACTAAACATAGAGCATATGTAACAGTTGGATCTTGTAAAATTTCACACATACTAGCACAATACTAATATTGAAACATAATCTATTGTGATATTAATTATGGTGTAGTGATCCTTGATCAGTGGAAGTAACAGAATATATTTTTAGAAAACATTTGCAAAAGTTTTCATTATTTTTTATAATATTCAGGGGTTTTTTTTAGTATTATTGGGTAAAGTTAATAAAATTGTCATTTGAAAGTGACAGGGATATATTATGAACAGAAGGAAAAGTCACAACATGGTCACTTTTTCAAATCTAATCTAAATTTTAGATACTTTACAACTAGTGTTTTTCAATTTATCCTTTCCTTTCTCTTTAATTACTCATCAACAACTCTAAGCTGAATTGAAGCCATAATTTCCTATTGATTATTTTTTAACACCAGCCTATTTTACAAAAATATTAAATTACATTATATGCCGATATTTCCTTTCTGAAGTCATCTTCATAATTCTGACTTGCCTCTAATATTATCTACGTCCTTCCAGGACTTTATGATTAACTTCAAAATGTTTCCATTCCAACCACATTTTATATAACTCTCTTTTTAGTGTCCTCCATCATAAATATTACAATCATGACAATATTTCATATATATATATAAACTGTAGAAAATATAGAAAATCTATATGGGTCAAACATTTTAATCATTTATGAATAAATATTGAGTAAAATCTAAAATTTTGAGTAAAAATATGTAAGGTAATGTCAAGTTAGATTGAAGTACTTAACATTAAAAATTATTACATAATTTTTGCATGAGATGGGTAAGAATCATATATGGCTTTATTGAATATGTACATTAAAATTGAAAATAAGTGATGGATAAAAAATGTATGAGCAGTATGATTAAATAGAAATGCAGCATATGTATTTACAAAGTGAATGAGAGGCAAAAAAAAAAACAAAACAAAACAAAAAACCAAACACCAATGGTGGAGGAATTGTAATGACAAAATTTTGATAGGCTTCTATTATTTCCCTTATTCCAAATTTTGATATTTTGGTTGAAAATAAGTGATAGTTTAAAGTAAGTTAATCTTTTCATATCATGCATATTTTTTCTTAGTTCTTTAAACTTTGTCCAACTAAGATCTAATAATGTAAAAAGTCCTGCATTAAGTTAGGAACAACCTGGACTTGACACTTCACTACTTCTCACCTGGGAGTTCTTACCCCAGCCACTTTCTTCATCTGGGAAGTGATATCTAATTTTCACAGTAGATTTGATGTTTAGCAACAATCTACTAAAAGTAACTAGCACATAATTTGGTCATTATTGGTACCTATTACTAACAACTAAAGCCTGAGTTGAAAAAAAGCCTAGTTTGCTAATAAAGGAAGTACCTAAAAGCATAGGATGCATGAAAGTTATAATCAGTTTAAGTTCTTCAGAAGCAAGAAACAAAAAACTCTCTCTAGCAAAAAATAAAAATTTGAACTTATAGAAAAAAATGTCTCTGTTTTATATATATATATATAAGATATATATAATTGGGAACCAGGGGTGATAAGGAATCTAGGTTTTACTGACTAATGAAGTCTGCTGCCTGTATTCTTTCTGGGAAGAAAATTTAGAGAATATAAATTATATTGTAATACAATATCTAGTAGTAATTTAAGATACCTTTCCATGTGGAATGGGTCAAAACTGCAAGGCAAGCTGATAGAAGTAGAATTTCTGGAAAAACATTGGAGGAACACAGATATACACATAGAATAACAAAGTGCTTTCTATAAGTATAAGTATATAATACATTATCATTCCTCAAAATTTAGACAGTTCCAGCTGAATTCCAGGAAAATGATGTCAGAGTAGGCAGGCAGAACTGAACTTTCTCACAAAAACAATGGAGAATGGGCCAAAAGATGACCGAGGGACCTGGTTTGGGGTTGAGCAGACCAGGAAAATACTACACAACAACCAGGAGGGTGAGAGACTGAGAGACAGAAAACCCAAAGCAACAAACATGAGCTACCAAACCCCACCATGGACTAGGAAGGGCTCCCATCCCCCACTAGCAACATGTTAAGCTGAGATAAAATCCTGGATCTCTGCAGCCAACTGAGAGGGAAACAGATGTCTTCCTTTCTATTGGCTGTTAAAAGGAAAAAGGGAAAAGGAGCAGGGCTTATCTTCAATGAATTCAGCCAGCATAGCAGGTTTTGACCCAGGTCTGGATGGACAAAAGCACAGCAAAGCAGAGATTGAAAGAAACATCTCCACAGAAAAGTGCGTTGCCTAGCGCCATCTGCTGGCCAGCCTGGAAACTGCATTGAAATAAACTGCTATTAGGTCTCTTAACCCGAAATCTGGGGCGAAAATCTGTACCCCATTAGTGAAGCCTTGGCACGATTTTGATCACTTAAGTTGGGCAATTTTAAAGACTAAGAATAAGTCGAACCAAATATCAAAAAAGAGCTGTGAAAAAAATATAGGAGTGAGATAAATTGGCCCTCTGAGAAAATTTACTGACATATTCACATACCTAGACATCAGCAAAAAATTACAAATGATACTAGGAAACAGGAAAAGATGAACCAGCCAAAGGAACAAACCAAATATCCTGAAGAGATACAGGATTTAAGACAATTATTCAATGATAATCACACAAAACTCTCCTAATTCAATTCAAAGAATTGAAAGAAAACATCACTAAAGAGATAAAGGATATTAAGAAGACACTGAGAGAACATAAAGAACAATTTGAAAGCCTACAAAGAAAAGTAACAGAGCTTATAGGAATGGAAGACATGATGAATGGAATTAAAAATATATTAGAGCCATGTAGGACCAGATTTGAATTGTTTGAAGACAGAATTAGTGATTTCAAAAACAGAATTTTCAAACTGGAAAAGACAGGAAAACAGAAAGAGAAGAGAATGGAAAAAAAATGTACAGGGTCACAGGGAATTGAATGACAATGCAACACATTCAAACATTCACATTTTTGATGTCGCAGAAGGAGAAGAGCATGGAAAAGGGGCAGAAAGAATTTTTTAGTAAATAATGAGTGAAAACTTCCCAACCTTTAAGAAAGGCATAAATATCAATATCCAAATAAGACAATGCATGCCAAGCAAAATAAATCTGAATAGACTTAATTCAAGAAACCTACTATTTAGAATGATAAATATCAGAGGTAAAGAGAAGATTCTAAAAGAAAAGAAAATCAAAAGAAAAGAAAAGCATTGCATACAATGTAGCTTCAATAAGATTAAGTGCTGACCTCTCATCAGAAACCATAGAGGCAAGAAAAAAGTGTTATGATGCATTTAAGGTACTGAAAGAGAAAAACTGCCAACCAAGAATCCTTTTACCAGCAAAACTATCCTTCAAAAATAAAGGTGAGTTCAAAATCTTCACAGACAAACAAACTAATAGAGTATGTTACCAAAAGGTCAGGTTTAGAAGAGATACTAAAGGAAGTACTGTATCCTGAAAGGAAAAACAAGGGCAAAAGACCTGGAGAAGAGTGCAGAAATGAAGATAATTAAGAAGGACAAATTAAAGGGTAAAAAGATAAACAATAGTAAGATATAACAACAGAAAGCCAAAGGACAAAATGGATGAGTAATTAATGCCTTTACAGTTATAACATTGAATGTTGGTGGCTTGAACTCCCCAATCAAAACACAGACTGATAGAATGTATATATATGCCACCTATATGCTGTCTACAAGAGACTCACCTCAGAAATACAAGCATAACCAGGTTAAAAGTGAAGAGTTGGAAAAAGATATTCCATGAAATAGTAAACACAAAAGAACTGGAGTAGTGATACTAATATCAGACAAAATAGATTTTAAATGCAAAACTGTTATAAGGAATGAAGAAGGTTATTATATATTTAAAAAGGGGGGAAACCACCAAGAAGAAATGATAATACTAGATAATTATGCACCTAACTAAAGTGCCCCAAAATACATGAGGCACACACTGGCAAAACCAAAAGAAGAAATAGATGTCCTTACCATAATAGTTGGAGACTTCAATACACCATGTTCAGTATTGGATAGAATATCTGGAGAGAGGATAAGTAAAGAAACAGAGAGCTTGGATAATATGATAAATGAACTAGAACTAACAGACATCTATAGAGCATTGTACCCTTAAACAGATGGATATGCATTCTTTTCAAGCACTGGGTCCTTCTCCAGTCTATACCATACATTGGTTCACAAGAAAAGACTCAATAAATTTAAAAAGATTGAAGTTATACAAAACACTTTTTCTGATAATAATAGAATGAAGCTGGAAACTTGAGATGAATGAAATTAAGGCCACAACATATCAAAACCTATGGGACACTGCAAAGGCAGTGCTGAGATGGAAATTCATAGCTCTCAATTCTTATATTAAAAAAGAAGAAAGAGCAAAAATTGAAGTTCTAAGTGTATGCCTGGAGGAACTAGAAAAAGAAAAGCAAATTAACTCCAAACCAAGTCAAAGGAAAGAAAGAGTAAAGACAGAGAACAAATAAATGAAATAGATAACAAAAAAAAAAAAAAAAAAAAAAAAAAAAGGAGAGAATCAACAAAACCAAAAGTTGGCTCTTTGAGAAGATCTACAAAATCAACAAACCATTAGCTAGACTGACAAAGGAAAAAAGAGAGAAGATGTAAATAAGTAAAACCACAATGGAAAGGGGAATATTATCACAGACCTAGAGGAAATAAGAGAGATCATAAGAGGATATTATGAACAACTGTTTTCCAAAAAACTAAACAGTGTAGAGGAGATGGACAAATTCCTAGAAACACAGGAACCATCTACACTGACCTTAGAAGAAATAGAAGACAGAAATAAACCAACGAAAAGTGAAGATGAAAAGCCACAGGGGAATTCTACCAATCATTCAAAGAAGATCTAATATCAATCTTGCTTAAGCACTTCCAAAAAAGTTAACAAGAAAGGCTACTACAATACTCATTCTCTGAAGCCAACATCACAAACCAAAACCAGTTAAAAATACTACAAAAAAAGAAAATTACAGACAATATCCCTAAAGAATATAGATGCAAAAATCCTCAATAAAATACTTGCAAACCAAATTGAAAAACACATTAAAAGAATTATACAGCACAATCAAGTACATTTTATTCCATGTATACAAGGGTGGTTCAACATGAGAAAATAAATTAGTGTAATAAACCACATTGATAAACTGAAGAAGAAAAATCACATGATTCTCTCTATTGATGCATGGAAAGCATGTTACAAAATACAGCCCCTTTTCTTGATAAAAACAACCCAAATATAGGAAGAGAATGAAACTTTCTCAATATGGTAAGGTTCATATATAAAAAACCTACAGTTAGCATTGTACTCAACAGTGAAAGACTGAAAGCTTTCCCTCTAAGATTAGGAACAAGACAAGGATGCCCACTGTCACCACCGTTATTCAATATTGTTCTAGAAGTTCTAGCTAGAGCAACAAGGCTAGATAAAGGAATAAAAGGCACCCAATAAGATAGGAAGAAGTAAAACTTTGACTACTCACTGATGATATGATCCTATATTTAGAAAATCCAAAACTCCACAACAAAACTACTAGAGTTAATAGATGAGTTCAGCAAAGTGGTGAGATACAAGATTAATGTACAAAACCTATAGTGTAACTATACACTACTGATATGCAATCTGAGTAGGAAATAAAAAAAAATTCCATTTAAAATAGTGAGTAAAAAGAATCTCATATTTAGGAATAAACTTCACCAAGGACATAAAAGACCTATATTCAGAAAACTAAAAACATTGCTAAAAGAAATGGAAGAAGACTTAAATAAATGGAAGGACATTCCGTGTTCATGGATTTGAAGACTAAATATCATTAAGATGTCATTTTTACCCAAACTGATTTACAGATTCAATGCAATCCCAATAAAAATCCCAGCAGCCTTTTTCACAGTAATGGAAAATCCAATTATCAATTTTGTTTGAAAGGATAAAGGGCCCTGAATAGCCAAAAATGTCTTTAAAAAGAATGAATTTGGAGGATTCTCACTTTCTGACTTCAAAACATATTTCTTAGCACACTGTTAAAAAACATCATGGTACTGGCATAAACATAGATGGATTGACCAATGGAACCAAATTTAGAACTCAGAAATAGGTTCTCACTTGTACATTCAAGTGACTTTTGACAAGGCTGTCATGCCCTGCTGGGCCAGAACAGTCTATTCAACAAATGATGCTGGGAGAACTCGATAGTCATATACAAATGAAAGAAAATAGACCCCTATCTCACACCTTATAAAAAAATTATTTTAAAATGGATTAAGAACTTACATATAAAAGCAACCACCATAAAGCTCCTAGAAGAAAATGTTGGAGAACATCTCAAGATCTTGTGGTAGGCAGTAGTTTCTTGAAACTTACACTCAAAGCACAAGCAACAAAAGGAAAACTAGATAAATTGGACCTCGTCAAAATTAAACACTTTTGCACCTCAATGACTTTGTCAAAAGGATGAAAAGAGCGACAACTCAGTGGGAGAAAATATTTGACAATCATATATTTGATAAAGGTTGAGTATCTATGATATATAAAGAAATCATACAACTCAACCAAAAAAAGACCAATTAAAAATGGGCAAAAAATTTGAATAAACATTTATCCAAGAAAAAATAAAAATGCAAAAAAAAAAAAAAAAAAAAAAAAACACATGAAAAAATGTTCAACATCACTAGCAATTAGGGAAATGTAAATCAAAACTACAATGAAATATCGTTTCACAACTATTAGACTGGCCACAATTTAAAAAATTGGAAAACTGCAAGTGTTGGAGTGGATGTGGAGAGATAGGAATGCTTATTCACTGTTGGTGGCAATGTAGAATGATATAGCCACTGCGGAGGACTGTTTGGCAGTTCCTAAAGAAGTTGAAAATAGACGTGCCATGTGACCCAGCAACGCCATTACTAGGTATACACTCAGAAGAACTGAGAGCAGTGACATGAACAGACATCTATCTGTACACTGATGTTCATAGCAGCATTATTCATGATTACTAAAAGTCAGAAATAACCCAGGTGTCCATCAACCAATGAATGTATAAATAAATTACAGCATATACACATGATGGACTATTATGCATCAGTAAAATTAAATGAAGTTACGAAGCATATGACAACATGTGTGAACCTGGAGGACTTTGTGTTGAGTGAAGCAAGCCAGACATAAAAGGCCAAATACTGTGTGGTTGTGCTATTATTAACTAAATATATTGTGTAAAGTCATGGAGTTAATAATTAGAATATAGGTCATCAGAAAATGAGGGTAGAGAATGGAAAGCTGAGGGTTAATCTGTGCAGAGTTGGTAAAATAGGTTGTTTGTAAATCTTTGGAAATGAAAAGAAATGGTGAAAGCATATTACAGTGTATGCAACTAGCATAGCTCTTTTATGGGAATGACAGTGGTTGAAAAAGTAAGTCTAAGGCCATGTATGTTACTAGAAGGAAAGCTGAAAAATGTAACATGGGACTGTATAACATAGCGAAACCTCATTTAAAATATGTATATTGCATATATAAGACTATTTCTACAAAATATAAATGCTTATATATTAGAACGAAGCAGAATAGCAGATATGTATGGCAGGGGAAGCACAGGAAGATTGAGAGGTGATTTGGTTTTTTGTTTATTAATATCATTATTATTACTGACATAATGAAAATGCTCTGGGAAGTGGATGTGGCTCAAGCAATTGGGCTTCGGCCTACTACATGGGAGGTCCTGGTTCAGTTCCCAGTGCCTTCTGGAGAAGGCAAGCTGGCACTGCAGGCAGGTGCAGTGAGCTGATGGAACAAGATGATGCAATGAAAGAGACACAAAGAGGACAGACAATGAAAGAGACAACAAACCAGGGAGCTGAAGCGGTTCAAGTGATTGAGCACGACTCCTCCACATCGCAGGTCCCCAGGTTCAGTGTCCAATGCTCCCTAAAGAGAAGACAAGCAGACACAGAGAGCACACAGCATATGGGCACAGAGAGCAGACAGCGACTGCAAAACAATGGGGAGGGCAGGGGATAAATAAAATAAATATTAAAAAAAAAAAAAGAAAATGCCCTAAAAATGATTGAAGTGATTAATGTACAACTATGTGATTATACAGAATAGAGTTGATTGTACACTTTGGATGGATTTATGATTTATTAATATGTATTAATAAGGTTGATTTGTTTAAAAACATTTAGACAGTTCCTTTTAACTGGAAAAGTTCAAATTGGTGGATGACCAAGGAAAACCAGTTATAATAGCTAAGGTTTTTAAATTCTGACTGCACTTTAAGTACAACACTAATTCATTACAGATGTATTTTCTTATGCAATTTTCACAAAAATCTTATTAGAAGATTATTATGCCAAATTTTCAACTGAAGATCTTAAATTCAAAGAAGTTAATTTGCTTAAGATTATGTAGGTAAGAAGTAATGGAATTTTTGTTGAAATCCTGTTCACTGTGAATCCAGAGATTTGATCTAAATCTTATTTCTACAATTGAGAATAGTAAGAAATAATTCTGTTCTTCAAAGTCTTTCAATAAAGTTCATCATAGACAAGCAACCCTCTGACGTTCCATTCAGAAATGCAATGGTGCAAAAGTGTTCTCTAGTAAGTTGATCCAAGATGACCACCACTATTACTTAAACAGAAAAATTCTAAATAGTTTAAAATACAAATATAGCTTCTAAAAGGAATATCATTTTTATATTGAAATTTAAATAATAATAGTAGATAAGAAAAAGGGACCATGGCCAGGTAGCCTGGTATGCTTCTGGCTTTGATACTATAAAATTATGAGCTAGAGCATGATTGCAGAGCATTTATTACTGCAGCCTGAATTCATGAACTTCTCATACTCTCTATATTTGAATTCCACATAGAGAATTAAAGTCACTTGCTAATGACAGGTGACAAACACGGATTCAAGTCAAGGTTTTTTTTAAAATTATTAACTTTAAAATTAAAGTTGTTTATACTGCAGCAAGCAAATCCAAATCATGTTTTCAATCCCAGTATTTTTATATCCCATCAAAGCTTTTGAAAAAGTCAATGTTTTAAGAACAAAGTTCTTTTCTATATGACATTGAAAAAGAGAAGTGAAATAGATCAGGTGCCAACATGGTATAATGGAAAATGCAAAGGTTTTGAAATGGATATAGGTTTGTATTTTGATAATAACTCTTATAAATCTCGTGCTTCGGGAAAATTAATTAGACTTTCTGGGGCTTGGTCTCCATATTTCTAACATGGAAATGAAGATGACCACCTCAAAATGTTTTAGGGAAGATTTAATGGTATAATAAATATAAAACTTAGTAGAGAGCACTTATAGATGTCCAGTATATATTATTCATTACTTTTGTCATTAGAAGTTTTATTATATAAACAGATTAGATTGGAGTTATTAGAATAAATTTGGGTGTTTTCTTCAAGTTTGAATTCATCAGAGATTCTACAAAATGAGCCCTGCCCATTCTTTTTAGAGAGTAGAATTCTATCATGTTTTCATAATTTTACACCAAGATAGACACTTGGTATTTAATGCTTTATTGCCACTGTGTTGGAATTCTAAATTTTTGAACAAATGACCCCACAAATTATTTTGCTGATCCTGCTTGAAAATAGTGCACATGTTATATGTAAGTGAGTTTCACAATCCAAAGGTCATCTACCATTTCATTTTGTGAAATGTTGAACAAATCCACATAAAAACAAAAAATTATAATGAAGAAAAGGTGTTAAACAAACCTTATGGAAAAGTCATTGGTTAAAAATCTGTGTACTGTCCAAAGTCATTTGATTATGAATTTCATAGAAAGGATTTTTATAGAAATAACAAACATCTGATTTTGCCTGCATAAAAAAGGGAAAATGCAAGTGTTTTCATAACCTAAGGGGACAGATGGCAACAGGAAAATTAGGTATTGATATTTCAGGCTAAGAATAAAATGATTTATATAACTCTACTCTCATAGCAATTAAGAAATGCAAATATTTAGTGAAAATAAAATACCATGTGCAAACATGCTTTGGAGGGAGTATTATCGATGAATATGTGTTGGCTGTAAAGCCTGGCACAGACATTACAAACTATCTAAGGATATGTGAAAGACTAAAGGTACGTAGCACACATAATACAGAAATATATATTTGCATGTTTTACTATCATAATTACTTCGTTAAGACTTTTCTATTTGTCCCATTTATAAGTAAACAAAATTAAGTTTTCTGTTACAGTCACAAACTGTCATTTCCAGATTGATCTACCACTATTTCCTATATTCAGAGAGACTAATCATGTGAAAATAGTATTCTGTCAAAGGGGACTTTTACCCATTTTTGCCGGCTCTGGAAATGATTTTGTTGGCAGTCTCAGTCAGATATAATCCATAAAAATAACTAGAGTAGTTATTAGACTAAGGACTTTGTAAAATGAAAGTATTTATTGAGAAAGAACACACATTAATAGAATAAGAACTACATGTATATTGCATATATATTTCCATAAAACCCATTTTGCCATACATACACTGGTAATAAAACTAATTATTATAAATATTTATTATGTGTCAGATAATGTTCTGAGGTGATTTTTACAGATTATCTCATTTATCTGAGATACAAAAAGGCCTTAGGAGGTCATATTTGTGTTTCTACCTTTGTTATTAATTTTCTGTGTCTCTTTTCTAAGAACTTAGTGAGAGAATAAATTTTTTTCAAAAAAATCCATGGAACTACACTACACAGTGAACTCTTAGTTAAAACATAGACTATAGTTAATAGTACAATTATAAAAATGTGCTTTCATCAATTTTAACAAATGTTCTACATGAACGCAATTTGTTAATAATAGGATGGTATATGGGAATCCTGTATTCTATGCATGATTGTTCTGTAAACGTACAACTTCTCTAGTAAAGAAAAAAGAACTGAAAAAAAGAACGTAGTGATATAGGATTTTGAAACACATTTATATAGTGCAGAAAATATCATGAGCTCCTTTTACCTTTAGATCTTTTGATCTTGATCACAATTATTATCATTATATCACAGGTATGACTTCTGTTTTAGAATAACTGATTTTTATCAGGAACATCTGTAAGTCTTGATGATATTCTTTTATCATTTAGGTGAAGGAATGAGCCGTAGAAAGTGGCATTAACTCTGATAAGCATAATGGACAAAACATTTTTTGTAGAATGGATGTTTTTTTTTCTTTTTTAATTTCTCTAGAGGAGACAACAAGAATCAGCAGAGGCATGCTACAAGGAGACAGGGTAAGGGAGAGCATTCCTAGGGAGTGGATGTAGCTCAAGTCGTTGAGCACCTGCTTCCCAGGTACAAGGTCCCAGGTTTAATTCCTGATACCTTCTAAAAACAAACAAACAAATTAAAAAAACAACTCTCATAGAGAAACAGATGAGTTTAGTAGTTGAGTGACTTCTTCCCATGTACAAGGTACTGGGTTCAATTCCCAGTACCTCCTAAAAAAAAAAAAAATAGCATTCTTGAAACCAGAGATGTCCCAAAGCTGTCAACATGAAATAATAAATTTAGCATTGCAATAAAATGCTGGATTTGTTTGGTGTTTACAAAAAAGAATATAATTCTAAGAGAAAGATAAAAAATATTAAACCATAATCATCTAATAAAGCTTCATATATTATTTCCAATAAATTCATGTGGCACATTCTTACAAAATTGCTTCTTAATGGAACAGTATTGAGATCACCCATTTGAGAAATAAATTTTTTCTAGCTCTGTCACTTACTGATGGGTGATTAAATAAGTCATAAAGTCCTGTAAAATAAATATTCAGGTTATAAGGGTAAACTAATAAAACCTGTATTTCAAGATGTTCATGATCATAAAGACTCAAGATAAAAGAGAGAATACATAGTATGGGATTAATAAAGTAAAATTATTGGTACAGTTAAATATTGTGACTATGTGCTTGCATAAATTAAAATGTAGATTTATTAAAACAATGATCCATAACTTTTATTGAGCACTTACTACATGCCAACATTTTTATTATGTCAAATACTTTAAATATGTTATCTTACAAGAATATTTTGAGCTAGACCTTGTTATCTAAATTTTATATATAAGAAAACTGAGGCTCAGAGTGTTTAAACATGTCATGAAACTGGATTTAGATGTGAGATCCATCTGACTAGGCAGACTTTGGTCTTAATCATTACAAATATATTGTCATATATATTAAGGACCTAATGTTGGTGAATTAGGTCAGACCAGAAAACACAATTAACTTTTTCAAAATAATAGGAATAAAGGATAAGGGATCCCAACATCATGGAGATGAGCTACTATTACTTAAATGTGCAAGAGAATAGGTAATAAAATGTTAGATTACTGAATTCTTATAGCCATCTACCATGGTGACTATGGCTCGCTTACTGGCTTTTGTAAGATATGTGATCTAGTATTCAAGAAACACCAAATAGTTTCTTATTCTGGTCAATTGGACAGGGTTGTGTGTGAATCTTGATGATATCCTTTTGTTCTTTACATATAGGTGTAAGCAAATCTTTGGATCTCATTCTTGTCCGTTGGCCTTACCAGGACAGATACATTATCCAACTGGTGGTACTTGCAGACTCCAGCTTATCTTTTTAGACACAGGAGGTTAGAAGAGAAGCAAAAGAAAATGTACACTGTAATCCAGTTACTGCTTTAAATAAAAGCTGTTGTGGCCAATGGGCAACATGGGAATCCCAGTGGGTTCCGTGTAATATTTTAGGTAATCTAAGCACCTCTTAAAATATATGTGTGTATATATATATATATATATATATATATATAAATAACATTTTTGTAAGCAAATACACATATATGCACATATATTTATATATCATTTTGCAAATGTTTGTATGTATTGTGAGAATTTTGATTTTTACCCATAATAAAAAAAAAAAAGAAAAAAAAAAGCTGTTGTTGTTTTGTTTTGTTTTTTTACTAGTCAGTGACACCACTCTCTCCTTAATGACATCATTAGATTTTCTTCCAAATTTGGTGGAAGAGGTTAAAGTCTGGATATACACTTCATGCCATCCAAATAGGGAAATGGGAAGATAAACAACCTCCCGGACCCCACACCTACACACATACATACACACAACTAAAATTTTCTCTAGGATAACACTGACTTATTTTTATTTAGAAGATAATTATATTTTGTTTAATATTTTCAAATATCAAGGTAAGAAAAATCTACAATTTTATATCAATTTATATTTATTAAATTAAGATGAATTATGAGAATAAGTTTTTTCACATAAAGAATAAGAGTATTATATTTTATTTAGTATTATGAAGTTAATATAATATATGCATATATTCACTAGAGAAAAAGCTAGGAAATAAATTTGGATCTATGTATATTGTATTCATACTGTTATTTAGATTGTATTAATTAATTAACTTAATTAAGTGCACATTTTAAATATTATATTCAGTGTTTTTATATGGAGAATTAGTAACCATGATCTGAGTCCATATAAGTTCTTTGAACTGAGTCCACATATTGTTTTTTTAAATAATTTTACCTTTCCTGCAAACTCACTGGAACCTCAAATTTATTTATATGGTTGATATTATGCAATACACCTAAAAGTAATATATATTTCATTTTAGAATAGGGCAAAAACTATGATTTACCTTGTGCGGAAAGGAAAGGCAGAGCTTGTCTTATTATCCTGCGTATTCCATGGTAGTTTAAATCTCAATGGAGTAGGGATTAGAGTTTCTCGGGCTGGGGAATGAGAGCTGAGGTAGGGTGTGGATGCATTATTACTGAAATGATTGAAATGTTGTTTCTTCTTCCCCATAAAATGTGAAGAAGAAAATCAGTTGGTACCAGAATCACTGAATTTTTCTACCACCAATATGGGCAACTCCCCATAGATGAAGTATATGAGCTCTTCAAATATGCATAAGACACATAGTTCATTATTTATTTATAGACATAGATTTGTATCATATTAATGGTGGGCATCTGTCTTACCTGCTGCTAACAAATAACCTACAATGGGTTGGCTTAAACAACAGGAATGTATTGTTCATGGTTTTGAAACTTGGTGAAGTCCAAAATTGTGGCGTCAGCAAGGCAATGCTTTCCTTCCAAGGACTGTGGCATTCCGGTGCAGGCTGCCTGCAATCTGTGGGTCTTTGGCTTATTTTTTGTCCCGTGGCATGTCCCCTACTTTTTCTTCTGGATTCATTTGACTTTCAGCTTCTTACTTCTCCCCCTGATTGTTTTCTCTTTATGGCCTTCTCTATAATGCCTCTAGTAATAGGATTAAGACCCATCCTGATTTAGCTGACCACACCATGACTAAAAATAATGTCTTCAAAAAGTCTTGTTTACAATGGGTACACAAACACAGGAATTTATTCAGGTTAAGATGTTTCCTTCTAGGGTACATAATTCAACCCACCACAGTATCCAAATATGAAAAAGCAAGCTATTATTTTAAGTTAATGACTCAAGATTTACTTGACTAGAAATTAAATTTCAGAAGTTTCACTTTAAAATTTTAAAAGTATACTACATTTTTATTCCATATTTTTAAGATAATATCTTTTAATTTTCATATAGATAACTACATATTTTAATAGAAATTGAGTGGGTACAGATTTCTATGGAATTTCTTTTTTTATATATACAAGCAGACTAAAAACAAAGAAAAATGAATCTAAGTCACAAATGTTGCACAGAAATGATAAATAAAGCTAGAGGCTGTTATGTTACCACAATGTTACAGAAGCAGGGTGAAAATTTTCCTATGCTATAGTGCAGCCTCTGTTACACAGGGAGGGCACAGCAATCTCAATTCAAAACCGGAAATAACAGAAGACTGAAAAAACGGCTGGAAACTGTAAGAAGTCAAATATGTGGGTAGAATTTAATTATCCTAATATGAGTTTAACCAGGACACCAAGGCAGGACTATGCTTGTTGGGGAAAGAATTGAAGTGAGAAGTGTGATTCATATTGAAAGTCACCCATCAGCAGAACTAAACATTACCAGGGCTTCATATAAGTCTCCTTCATTAAAATATTCCTTGAAAACTGAGTGTCTTTTCTTCATGAATGAATGCTTTTGACAAATGACGCAGCAATTAAACAAACAAACATAAAGACTTACAGAACATTAAGATATTGCTATCATAATGGCATTAAAGAATTCTTAAAATATTTCACTCTTTAGTAATGTGCACTTAGTTTTTAATTCCTTTGTAGACATGGAAAGGAAAAATGACTTTGCTCTCCCCACCACATAGCTTTCATGACACCAATCCTCTAATATTATGCAAATTAGTACTGGAGAAAAGACACATATATATTATATATTTTTATACCCCAAAGCTTTAAGAATATAAAATTATGCGATTTGGATATGAACTGCTTTGAATGCAAACCAATAATGCTGCTAGAGAAACATAAAGATGATAGTTCTGATTGGCTGGATCACAGAAATTAGAAGTTGAAACCAAATATAAAGTTAAATAGTTGAAAGTCAAGGAAGTGTACACGATAGAGCATTGAAATAACAGAGTCTTTTACCTTCTTGATAATCTAAATACAAATGAAATTTACCAGGTTAAAGTTCATTGAAATTTCCTATATTTTCCCTGGAACATTATATACATGAATAACACATATGGGACATATATAACACACAAAGATTCATACAAACATTATAAACTCTGAGCTGAAATTCACTCCATTTTATATGACTTACGGTTTAAAATTTTCCAAGGAAGGAAAGGTAGCTTAGTGCCTTTTTCTATATTTGATGAGGTCAGTATTTTTCAGTGTATCTCTTGGCAGTGATTCAATTAGGAGCTACATCTATCCCATATAGTGCCACTTCATTTTTCAGAACACAGACACACACAGATCAATGACACATCAATGTACAAACAGTACAAGCACTGTATAAAAATAAACACCCTTTACAATAGGGACATGAGTCATATTTGACCAGCCACACATGAGCTAATATCTAATTATTCTAATGTTTATAGGTCAAGATACTTTTCATGAAAATAGCCATTACTACACACCAGTCAGTAGAAAACAAGTAAAGAGAATATAAATTATATTTAAACAATCAACTCAAGGCAGCACTGGCTATGAACTAAAAACCACATGGCCTTCATGGGTATTTTAGAAATTTCAGGTGTAGGAGAGCTGCAATATGTTAAGAAATTCAAAGCAATACTTTATTTTGCTAGTGCCTAAACTAGAAATTTTAGCAGACTCCAGTAATATGCAAATTAGAAAAGCAGTAATCTCAAAGCATGATAACAAAGTTTTAGAAATCTCTTGAAAACTACATAGTAGATTACTGGCATGTAAACAGAAGTACTTTATTGTTGATAGTATGGCTGAAAGACAGGGCTCAGTATGAAGGTCAAATTGACTTGCTAATGTTTCCTACCATCATCCTTACCACCCACTCCCATTTTCACATACCACAGATACTTTCAATGAGATCTCCTAGGGAGACATTTGTGTCTGGATAGCCAAAACACCCACTCAGGAGACAGCTGTTTCATACTGGAAAACTCAATGAGAAAATACTTGGCTCAAGTCTTCACTTCTAATATTGCAGAATATGAGGCCATCAAGGGAACAGTGGGTTTAAGAACTTATTTAGTTAATACAGTTAGCAGTATCTAGATCACTTTTGGCCATTCTGAAGCACCACAAGATGTGGAGATAACATAAATCAATCCTTTTCTGTACAGATAATGCTTATAAACTTATAATGTATTATGTTTTCTACTTGTGACACACCAAAAGGATATAATTCATTCTTCCTTTTTGTGGAGGACGAAGGCCAGAACATAAGACACCAGGAATTTGTCTTTACTAGAGATCCTTTTATATTCAAAAAGGAAAAGTAAGGGTAAACATTACTTTCTTACATTTTCCATTTTCTTCTCTGCTGCTATTGCAATCAACCATTGAGCCAAATTTTGAAAGAATTGCAGCTACCATTATCCAACTTCTTAAATTTATACCTTAATAGTGACCACTTCTCCTTTATCTATTTTCCTTCTATTGCTCATAGACAGAGTATATTTTGATATAGACATCTGAAAAGGCTTGAAATATTATATTAATTAAATAATTTCAAAACTGCACTATGACCAAGGCTAAAATTTTACTTCTTAAATTTTCTCAACTAATTATAATATGGTTAATATGGCCCTCAATTAAATTCAATGACAATATTGATACTCCAATCATACAACAAGCAAAATAAGGCTGCTCTATTCGATCACTAATTAAAACTAACACATGAGTTAAATTGGGAAGAGTATATTATAAAGAAGAAGGTATGGGCCTGAAAATTCAGAGAGTAAGGAGATCAGATGCTCAAATACCTGGAAAATAGGCAGATATATTGTGAAAAGAAACATAAGCATCTAGAAAAAAGATGGAAAGATACTGGCAACAGTTTAGAAGCCAGGGCAAACCAAAGCCAATTAGACTTGGCTAGATGAGGTCCAATACTATTCTTCCAAAATGAAAGGTCATCAATTTTTTCCAAAAGAGAAAAGCCAGCATTTTGCAAAAAAAATGGAAGTTCATAATTTTTCCCAGCAGAATTGCCTGCTATCAAGTTGATATACTCTAGTCTCTGGAAAAGTTGAGGCTATAGAACTAGTTATGATATTTTTTACAACAGCAATAAAACTTGATTAGCAGGATAAATCAAGTGTAATAATTTTCATACTTGAAGACTGGAAGGGGAACAAAATTAAGGAGGCCTTTTTCCTAGTGCCAGGAGAGCCAGCCTGTAGTCCAGGGGATGGTTAGTCTCAGGATCCTTGGAATGGCATTATTAAAATCAGAAGTTCAATTGGCATGAATAAGCATTCTCTACCTTTGAATAGAAGCATTGAGAAAATAAAAATCTATTAGGTCACAGAAGACACACAAAAGTATCCAGTTCACAGAGCCTGATGTGGAAAGAAGATTTTTGACTGGATTGGTAGGGATCTTTATGCTAACAGCACTTCATATTCTAGTTTATGCAAAGATTTCATTGATGGAGATAATTTGCCAATATAACCAACATTTGACAGAGGTCAATTAGTACTAAACATATGTGTAACAGGTTTATTAAAATATCAGTAATCCAAGAGAGATTACTGATGAATGGAAAGCTATAGATGTCTGAATCTGACAGTACTTAAACCAAAAAATGGAGCTGCTGGAAGGTTGTCCACTAAACTGTAGACCATGTGGTATATACCCACCCCATGAAGCAGTAACAGATGGGAATAGGAGACTCTGGTGGATTGGCAGAACAAGAATTGATATTCCCTATATATGAACCCCATGATGCACCAGTATGGCCTGTTTGAAAGATAAGTGTGATTTGGAGGCTTAAAATGTTTTTATGAGTTAACTATGTCAACTTCAATTAACCTCATGGTGACCCTGAGGTGTTACCAAAGGTGGGGTCCCTGGGCAAAGTTCTTTACTGTCTCTGATATTACCAAAGCAGTTTTTATCATTTCCATTGCAAGAGACAGGTCATTAGAGAACTGCATTAAAGTAGCAGGGAGTCATAAAGGATGCATGAAGTGAGACTATTCAAGTTTGTTGATGTCCTGTTAATGTCCATATCAGAGGGTTAAAATCCAAAATTAGCTAGACACATATTAGGAATGTTAAACAAGTAAAGGAAAAGTTCATCTTAATAACTACAACAGCATACTTAAAAGTTTAACTCTTTCCAGTAGAGAAAGTATTTATCAGGACAGGGCCAGAGTAACTTGGTCATGGCCTAGGCCAAGAAACATGAAGATTCTATCATTCCTAGTGTTAATATCAGGTCAGCATTTAGCTCACTGAGTGTACTTTGAGGGCAGTTAACCGACAAGGAAAATACTGCATTAGCCAAACAAAGATTTAGCTTCTGAGAATGAATGAGAACTTTCTGAGATCTATTCAGTGAAATTATTAATAATATAGCTTACAACTGGCCCAAGGTTTATGTCTCATAAGAATTTAGCAATATTGATATGAGATGTAGGTGGTGTGGAAAACTGCTAACTAGTTCCTTGTTACTGGAGGTATTTGGGACTCTTGGAAAAAGGACAGAACATCAAGAATTAGTTACACCATGAAATTCTCTGATTACCTTCAGCAGAAAGATCTTACAATCACAAGTCAGTGTCAACTTTAAAACCCAGAGGTTTCTACAAAAGGTACTCCAAAGATGTCTTTAAAGCACTCAGAGACTTGAAACCAAGTCAGGAGGGTTACTTATTCAAGGTTTGACACTTGAAAGAGTTTTCATCTCAGAAAAAAATATCTCATTTGATATATTAAGCAGGAGAGGCAACCTAGCTTTAAAAGCAGATGTGATATGGTATACTGAGAGCAAATATTTAATATATCTAACAGAAATATAGGATTGTACAGAAACTGGTTTGGTTAAAATAATTAAGAAAGAAACCCAATATCTGCTAAATCAGATTTATGAGACAGCAGAGAGCTCTAGTTCGCTGCTTTCTTCTCGCAATCAAAGTGGCAAATGATCTAAAAAGTTCAATCCAATTGGGAAGACTGGTTCACTACACAAAGTTTCCTTCTTTCCAGGAACTTATGCCCTCAGTTCTGAAGTGGCTTGAAGCTTTTGCATAGTTTGAGTAGCTGGCTTTTGCCCGTTTCTTTGTTTTTCTATAAAATCTTTACTGAGAGCCAGTCTTAATATAAACTAATCCTTCATAGGCGCATCTCAGAATTGGAAGTCTCAGTTTAACTTTTTTGAAATTCCTTTTTAGGGCTGAAATTGAGCTTCCTCTTATATATATATATAAATAATATTTTAATTTACTTGACATCAACTGTGTGTTTATATCTATAAACTATTTTCTATTTGGCTACTGTTTATTTTCAGTTTACTGACTTTCAGAAGCTTTCTATATTTGGGGAGTTTAGACCTTTCCCTGAATTATGAATTACAGTATATATATATATATTTTTTTTTTCCAATTTGTCATTTGCTTTTTGAATTGTACCTTCCTCCCACTCCACCCCACCCATGCACAAATGTTTGCTATCTATGTTGAACTTTTTTTTTTCCTTTCATGGCTCCTGGATTTTTAATCCTACTTAGAAATATGAAAAATTATGAAATCTCCATCTTCTTTACTGCAAATTAATAGTGGAAAACCACATTATTTTATTCTAAAGAACTTATGCTTTATTGTTATACATTTTAATTTTAACTCATTGGAATTTTTCTTGATTTATGGTTGAAGGAATGAAACTAAAATTTTTTTGAAATACCTGTCTAATTGTTCTAACATCATTTATAAATAGTTAATTTTCCTAACTGGTTTAAATTAATACATTTGTGTTACACTAAATTTCTGGATTATTTAGATCTATTTGAAGAATATTTATTCTATTCAACAGTATTTTTTTAAAAATCTGTATAGGTGATACTACAATGATCTTTATTTTTTTTTTTTTTTTTTTTTTTTTTAGATGATGTCACACACTATGGTTTATTGACAGAAAACAAAAGGTAACATGCTAAAATTCTGTTCATATTTTGTGTATCATCGATTTGTATTTAATCATTAAAACTTTAAGTTTCTATACAGGTTCCACTTTAACTTTTTTTTTTCATCATATACTTTTTATTCTTCACACTCTTCTAAATGATCTTTATAAATTAAAACTTTGAATGTATATACATTTTTATACTAAATAGTCCTTATCATTGCACATATTTTATACATTTTCATGGATTTTTATATTTTTAAAAGATAATAGAATCCATTAAATTTATTAAATTTGTGTTATTGATGACATTTTGTCACCAAATATGACAATGATTAACATTTTTTATGGTATTGTCTTCCTCCATAAATGTTGATGTCTTTACAGTTTTTATCCTTTTTGTTTATGCTTTATTTTTGAAATATTATGAAGTAAAATTAATAGTTATTTATTGCTGCTGAATAAGAATCATTCTTTGAAAAAAAAAAAAGAATCATTCTTTGAAAAACTTTTGTAATTCTGAAACTTTATAGACATATAGTTGAATTTACAGGTGATTTCCCAAAACATTTGTAGTGATATAATGTTATTTTAAATTTTAATCTGTGATGCATATAATTTTATTAATCAAAATCATTAGGTAAGTGTTCAGCATTTCCTTTCCAAATTACTGACTAGTTTGCCTGACATCATTCACTGAAACATTTTATCTGACTCCTTTCAAATTTCTTCACATTTCAAATCGTGCTCCAATACTGAATTCTCTCTCTGCTAATGCCTTCAAATTGTTGCAGCTTCTTTCTTTCTCTTTTTTTCTTTCCTTCCCTCCCTCCCTCCCTCTCTCCCTTCCTTCCTTCTTCCCTCCCTCCCTTCCTTTCTTCTCTCTCTCATTTGTTTCTTTCTGTAACAGAAGTCTCTTAAATAGAAAGTCTGCAATTTCTCTCTACTTTTTCATGTCAAGTCACTTTTCCACCCACTTAAATAAAGTTTCCAATCCCTCCACATAAACTTTCATTGGAAACCAGCAAGAAATAATCACTTTTGACCTCTTAAGCACCAAATAAAACTTAAAATAATGAACATTTTTCACAATTTATTACACTTATTATGAAATCTCCATTTCTCTACTCTTTGTAATCTGTCCTGATTCATTATTAAAAACAGGTGTATACACGATCAATAGACAAAAATCAATTTTGTTTCTGTATATAAGCACTGTACATTTGGGAAATGAAAGAAAAAAATAACAGTACCATTTAAAATATAACCAAACATGTAGAATACTTAGAATGAAGTACCTATTAACAAAATAAATAAATGTGTTAAGATCATAGAAGTCAGGTTACTCACAATTGGAGAAGAAGATTACAAATATGAAAAGGAAAAAGTGCTGGAATGAACCATGTGGTACTGGATTGTAACTGGATATAATAATATACTCATATATATATATGTCAGTGTATGTGTATACACATGTATCCATGTCTATATACATAAAACACATACATGTACATATGTGTGTATATATGTGTGTGTGTATATATACACACACATATATATATTTCCTAGTACTCTCTTCTGGAAAGACCTGAATCCCGAATGAGCAAGGTGTAGGGGTGATGCAGAGATAGGAGATTGTTTATATGAAGGCAGTTTGATATAATAAGTAAAGATAATGAAAGCCAGAGTTAGAAAAGTAGCTTCCTTGTTCCAGCTTCAGTTTGTTCTATGACCAGCTTGATGAGGAGGCACTGGCATGCCAGCATTTGAGTTATTGTCTTCTTGTTATTTAGATTTGATGTTTGCCAAGCCTCTGTACAAACTGTAGGTCAGATCCAAGGTTGCATTATTAGGCCATAGTTCTAGGACTGGGATTTCCTCTGTGCAAAGAAGTGTTATTAAAATCAAAGATCACATTTAATAACTACTTTTTCTGTGATCTTGAAGCTGTAATGCACGGTTTTGTCTGTTTTCTACCTTTTTTCTCTGCTACTGATATATAATTAGTAAGGCTTCTGAGAACTCTTCCGTATTATGGAAAATTTAATCCACCAAGGCTTGTCCAATGATCAAGGTTTTCTTGTATGTAGACAAAATAACCACTTCTCTGTCTTGAACTCTTAACTTTGCTTAAAATGTAGTATTGTGTTTACCTCCCTATGGTATCATTTTGTTTGATCTCCTTTTTCAAACTACTTCAATACTCCCCTGCACAGGCAACCTAATGAATGTATTACAGTGTTTCTAATAAGAAAATGCAGTTTCAAATGTCCATTCTGGTGTTTTTCTGTTAAATGAGTATACTAGCATAGCAGCAGTTGAATGGTTTAAGTCACTGTATTTTTAATAGCTTCAAATGGACTAATATATGTAAAAGTATAGTGTGGAATTCAAAATTTAAATCAATATTATTTAGGACACTAAACCATTATCATTCACAAAGTTTTACCCTAGTTAAATGCACCATAAAATACTTAGAGAGTTGTTTCTCCACTTAAAGTATCCAAGGTTTTAAAAGTCAATCAGGCTTTTAATATGTAGAGTATTTATTGTGTGAATGCAAGAATGCTGTATGAGTGATTATCCTTCTCATGTCAGGTTAGCGAAAGATTTATTATCTCACTGATCTCTTTACTCAGTATTCTGGGAAAAAAAGCATGAATACCTAATGAGGTGAATTTATTTGTCCCTGAATGCAAATTTAAGTAATTTTGAATAACTTCCTAGTTCAAACATTTTGCAAAATTGCAAAGTTATTGAAATGTTATCATATTGTATACAAAACAATACATAAACATTAAAGGCTAAAATACATTGAGTATCAAACTGTTCAAGGTTCTTCACTATATCCTGGAAGGGATAGGTTGCTGATACAGCCCCTTATGCTCTCTGAGTTTTGTTTTCTCACCTGCTTCTTGAGAGGACAGTTACGATGTTAGATTGAGATTCTCCTTATGAAAGTGCTGTGTCAAATCCAAATTACTATATAAATATGCAGCAAAATATAAATAATGAAAAATATGTTGGCAGGAAGTGATGGAGCCATCTTAAAGGAGCATCTGAAAATTATTAGGAAATGGCAGGAAAAAAAAGTGGAAGTTTTATTCCTATTGATAGAAAGCTGACAGATCTGTCCTGGATTGCTGAACCAGATATTTCATGATAGAAACATAAGTTTCTCTGTTGTTTAAGTAATTGTTTTTTGTTTGGAAAAAACATAAGAACAATTGCTTTGTGAATAATGACCCATCATTAAATTTGCCAAAGCTGTTGACAAGGTTTTTTGATATAGACCCAAATATATACACTAAAATATGGCCTTAAATTTGGGGAATAGTCACTTAAAATTTTTGGTATTACCTAAACAGCACTAGGACCTAATTCGTTCAGTATATATATTTTGTTCTTATTTTGTGTCATGGTCATGATAGAAGCTTAAAGGGGCTAACTTTCCAGTTAGAACAAAAGCACTTTTAAAAATTGCAATTGACATGGTTTATTAAATCACTTGTTCATTTAAAAATAATTTTTGAGTATTTATTGTATGCTTGATACTCGTCCAGAAGCTATGGATGCAGAAATAAATAAGACAAAGTGTGTCCTTATGACATTTAAATGCTATTAGGAAGAAAAGGTAAAATATTGGAAAAACATGATAATTTTAGGTTGTTATCAATCTAAGTATATAAAGTAATGTAGGGAATGGTTGGGGAAGAGTGGTAACAGTTCCCCTAGGAACATAAAGATTAGAGGCATAGTAAGTGAAAAACAGTGGATGAGAGGATAGAATTTCTAGACATAAGGAAGAGGAAATTCAAGGTTCGTAATAGAGATAAGAACCTGGAAGAATAAATATATGATTAACTCTCCATATAGCTAAAGAGATCATTGTAAAAGTTGTTTGAACATTTTTTTTTTTACATTTGCATTAATTTAAAATGGTAAGGGAAAAAATTAGAACTTGAATTATTACAAACTATACCTTTCCAATAACATCAAAAGAATTAAATAGTTAAGTATAAATCTTATAAAATATTTATAGGATTTATATGCAGAAAATTATGAAACTGATGGCAGCAACCAAAGGAGATTTAAATAAATGGAGAGATATCCTGTGTTCTTTTATTGGAAAACTCAACTACTTTTGTAGGTATCAACAAAGTTGGAATACTGATGTTACCCAATTTCAAGACTTGCTATAAAGCTACAGTGTGGTACTGGTAAAAGGAAAGACACATAGATGGATGTTCCAGAATAGACTCATAGGCAAATGATTTGGCAAATGATCTTTGACAAAGTTGCAGAAGTAATTCAGTGAAGTGACCAAGAGAATTTTTCTTTCTCTTGGTCAAGCTGCCAATCTTACTTTTACTCCTCCTGAACTTCCACCCTCTCCCTCCCTTATCCTGACTACCTTGAACTAATCATGGAGCTGTGGGACTAGAGAAAAAACAACTCAGGGTAAAGGAACAAAAATTTTAAAAGTGTTATCACCATTCTGGAACACAGTTTGGCAGTTTCTAACACTATCACTACACCCCTATCAGAGTGGCTTAAAACAACAACAAACATGGGTATGCAGATACTAGATAACTTGCACATTACTGACATTAGGGAAAACTGCTTGGGCAGTTGCTTAAAAACAAACAACATTCAACAAAACTAAACATGTGAATACAATCCAAACAGCAATTGCACTCCTGGACCTTTAACTCAAAGAAATTAAAACTGATTGACACAAAACCCTGCACAAACAGTTTGATAGCAGCTTTATTCAGAATAAACTCAAACTTGAAACAGCCCAGATGCCATTCAACAGGTGAATGGATGAACAAACTATGACACATATAATGAAAAACTACCTGTAATAAAAAAAGAAATGCCTATTAATACATACAAAAACTTGGAAATATACCAAGGGAATTTTGGTGCGTGAGATGGTCATTCCCAATATTTCATATTGTTTTATTTTATTCATGTAACATTCTTGAAATGACAAAATTATAGAAGTGGAGGTCTGATTAGTTGGTTGTAAGAAGATAAGGACAGGTGGTGGGAGGGGGCAATTCAGGGGATAAGAGCAGGTATGGGGATGGTTTTTAATGTCAACATGAAGGATCCTTGCGCTGATGAAAGGATCTTTGCTCAGTACTTTGTGCTGGTAGAGCCTATCTATATCTATACATGTTATAAATTTTATGGAAATAAACAGATGCACACAAGTAAATCCGAATAAGCTGAATTGATTGCTTCAATATAAATATCCTGGTTGTGATACTGCACTATAATTTTACTGAAGTTACCTTTTGGGGAACTAAGTAAATGGTATATGGGATCTCTCTGTATTATTCTTACAACTGCATATGAATCTACATTTATCTCCATAAAACTATCAATTAAAAATATCAACCATAAGCCTACTATTCCTAGATGAACCCTATTTATATTTTGTTGCATATAGAGCAAAGTTTTTTCTGTAGACACATTCACATATATTTAAATGCAAAGTTTGCACAGATTTGTAATATATATTTTGTGTGAGTCAATATAAGTTATATGCCTTTACATGATAAATATACATCTATAACTTTTTAAAATAAATTAATATGTAAACAGTCTCAAAGGAAGTCAAGGTAAATAAATAAATCTCTCTACTAAAAAGATGGAAATGAAATATGCACTCTCAAAAACTGCTGAATGGATCATAATTTAGAACAATATTGTTGCAGTGCAATTTGCCAAAATGCATCAAAATTCTTAATGATGTACATTTAATTTCATTCAATCCTTTTACTGCTACCTATTTTTCCAAACGACAAAACAGTGGCAAATAATCCCTGTCCAGCAAAGTTCAATTAACTCAGCTGTCCAGTCTGCAAAACCCTAAAATTGTACAGTTGCTTAATTTACCTTCAGGATGCTGACTTGGATGGATCCAGTTATGCACAGAGATGGGGTGAATATCTTTTGAAGCAAAGTAATGAACAAGCTCAAAATTAGGAAGAAAAAAAAAAACCCATAAAGATGGGAGCTTTAATATTTTGCTTTTTACATTTAGATCACTATCCATATGGAATGGATATTAGTTAAGAGTAATTTTCATTATTTTTTTCATGTGGATATGAAAGTATTTCAGCCCTATATATTCTTTATTTAGTAATGTATTTTTTATATTTCTCTAAAGTTCAAAATTTGTCATTAATCAAGTGTCTATATATGAGTGAGTATTTCAGGGCTCTCAACTCTACTCCATTTGATATTGACAAATTGTATCTTTATCATTTTGTCAATAATAAATTGCTTTAGTCACTTTCTAATAAGTCACGATACACCGCTGAATAGTTCTTCCACAATTATAAGAGTGCCACAGCTGTTTTCAGCCCTTTAGATTTCCACAGAAGTCTCTCTCTCTCTTTCTCTTTCTTGCACATATGTAGGCACATGCACACGTGTGTATGTGCACACACATACACACAGACAACAGCAACTTCTTAGGACTTTGATTAGAATTTCATTATATCCATTAAACAGTTTAGACAAAATTAGCATCTTTGTAATATTGATTCTATAAATTCATGGATATGGGCTTTATTTATATTTTCTTGATTTTGTTCCCAATGATATTACTTAATTCTCTATTTAGAAATTTTGAATATCTTTTGATAAACGTATTCTTAGGACTTTTAAAAGTTTTGGTGCTGGTGTAAATGCCATCATTTTTATTTTTAAACTGTTTTTCACTAAGTGTAAATGCAATTGTGTCTGTGTGTATGCTTGTATTCTAGAAAATTGGCTAAACCATCTTATTAATTCCAACATTTATGTGTAGATATCTTTGATTTTTAAATATAATCATATCACCTATGAATAAAGAAACGTTTATACTCTCTTGCTAATAGTTATACTTTCTTTTGCTTGCCTTTATTTCACTGACAAAATATTATATTATAATGTTGAATAGAAGTGGTGATAATATTCATTTTTTTTGTTCTCCATCCAATATTTATATTTTATGTAAGTAATTTTTAGATAACATTTATAATATTAAGAAGTTTCTTCCTATTAATTTTTCTAAGAATTATTTAGACTTTGAATGTTATCAATACTTTCTCTCTATATTAAGATGATATATTTTTCTACTTCATTCTATTATTGTCATGAATTAAATATATTGGTTTTATTAATTTAACTTTGTTTTACTTGGATACATGAGCATCATTTTATATATTGCTGTTTTTTTTGCTAAACTTTTATTTAGAATTTTTGCATATATACTATTGTTTGAGATGATTTTTATATTTCCTTCTTCACAATAATTTAATATCAAAATGCATAAGACAGTTCTTGTTGTCTACTTATTCTTGGTTCCTGGTTTTATTGTCGTTTATTCAAAACACATAATCTGTTTAACTTAAATTCTTTAAAAATACTGAAAATTTTGTTTGATTCAGAATATTATCAACTTTTTCAAAACAATCCATTGTGCTTATAAAAATATAATTATTTCATTGGTCAGTATAATATTTACTATATAACAGCTAGTTTATTTTTTTCTACCTGTTCTATCAGTTACTAAGAATTGTGTTAAAATCACCAACTAATTTTTGCTTGGAGTTCCATCAATATATTTGAGATATATAGCCTATAAAATTAGATGCATACAATCTAGAACTGTTATATCTTGAAGTGAATTTAACACATTACTACATTAGTGGGTGCTGTTTAAGGATTTTTAAAATAATCTAGTTATTTTTCACAGATGCCAATTTTCAGAATCTATGGCATAATTATATAGCTTTCCTCTGAATGTTGTTGCTGTGCTTTGGATTTGAAATGGATAGATTAGATAGAAAGATAGATTGATAGATAGATACAATCTTTACTTACCATTTCAAAATCTTTTGTATGTTTTCATTAACTACTAATTGAATTCCTTCATTGAATTTTGAGAAAAATATTGCCAAACATCCTCAATTTAATAGTGTACATAAAGTCCATTCTCAAAGTTTCTATATGTATTAGTCAGCTAAAGGAGTGCTGACACAAAATACCAGAAATCAGTTGATTTTTATAAAGGGTATTTATTTGGGGTAGAAGCTTACAGTTACCAGGCCATAAAGTGTAAGTTACTTCTCTCACCAAAGTCGGTTGCCACGTGTTGGAGCAAGATGGCTGCCAACATCTGCAAGGGTTCAGGCTCCCTCTTCCTCTGAAGGCTCTGTGTTCCCAGTTTCTTCCAATATCACCTGTAGGCTGAGATAAGTCTCATCCTCTCCCAGGGCTCAATTTTCTCTGGAATCAGTTGCTGAGGCCTCTGGTCTCTGCAGCTGCAAGCTATCAGGTGAATGGCTCACTTCTTTTCCCAGGGCCTTTGCCCTGTCTAATGGAGCCTTCTCTGTTTACTCATGTATCTGCTTCTCTGTGTGTTTACTTCCTGGGGCTCCAGCTCAAAACCCGAACCTCTCTTCTCTGCTGTGTGATTTCTCTGTGAGTCCCCACCCACCAAGGGGGTGGGGGCTCAATGTCCTACTGATGTGGACCAATCAAAGCCTTAATCTTTATTTAATCAGCTAAAAGTGAAACCTCTGACTCCAATACAGTCTAATATGCCCAGACCAGTTCACAAACATAATCCAATATCTATTTTTGGAATTCATAAACAATATCAAACTGCTACACTATAGAGTTGCATACATGTATGCCTCTTTAGCCTTACTGTATTAGATTATGAATATCTTTTTCTTCTGTTATCTTCCCCAAGTAAATTATGAACACAATGAGAGCAGCTATCTTTTTATCTATAATGCCCAGTCTAGCATCCATCACACAATGATACCAGAAAGGAGGAAACATATATTTTAAGGCATAATTTCCATTCAATTTGGGAGGCTTATTCTAGGAAAGGGAATAGAAAATTGAGCTTAAAATGAACATTTTATGAAAAGTAAAATAAATCATATTAAACAAACAATTACATGAAATATCAACTACAGCAACGTTCACAAAATCCAGTAAAATAACATAATTATTGTGTTTATTATAAAGTCTTTTACACTTGTCTGTAGCACTTTTTTTCATACTCATTTGCTTCTGAAGGACAACAATGCTTTAATATGCTCTAAAATATGGAAAGCTAATTCAGCCTTTCTTTTAAAATTGTTGAAAAATTTTACTACTGTTAGAAACAGTTTGGTCAGCTACAGAATGTATTATTGGAAATATCATTCCACAATTCTCCCCCAACATACACACATTTACTGCTTAGGAGATGCTTCTTTCCCAAGGGCAAACCCTCTAAGAATCCAGTCACCTTTGATTGTTGAATATTGCTCCATTAGTCATTGCTGAGGAACCTTCTCCAACACTTAGAAAATCCCCTACATTCTCTCCTGCCTGATTCTAGGAATAAGATGGCCTTGAAATGCAGATCATTGAGGGTATCCGAGAAAGGTACTGGATGAGGTCCAAAATGGACAGGTAATTGCTGGGGACCAGGTGTATGTGACAATAGTGTTGGCAGCCCACTGGCTTCTTCTGCATCAGCAGTAATTCCACTAGGGCACAGAGGATCCTTCAGGGCACATAAAGATCCTCTATGGGCCTATGCAAGTGAGGACCCTGAGGCTCAAATTTTATTTCTTCAGATCAATCAGCTTCTTCCTCTCTGCAAATATGTATGTGAGTGTGTGTATATCTGTATGTATAAACACCCATATATGCACATAGATAGGTATACACATATTTATATAGATATACATATACACACATACATCTATATATATGCATACATACATACAAATATATTGTATATACACACATGTAATATACATATATATATTCTTAATTTAGTTAGTGAATCATTTTTAAAAAATAAACTGCAGTTTCAAATGATGTAAAATTTGGCATATAATGTTGCTCTAATTTAAACTTTATCCAAGGAATATTTCAGGTTATATGAATATATTCCTTCCTACTGTACAATTTATTCATTCATTTAATATTCTTTATCAGCTCTCTTATTTATATTCAATTTATTTCTATTATTATTTTTTCCCTAGTTATAGAAGGATAAGAATAAAGAATGAGGATTTTAACACAGGTTTAATAAAAATTCCCTATTAAAACAATACTCTAGGAGTGGATGTGGCTCCAGCAGTTGGGCAACACCTCCCACATGGGAGGTCCTGGGTTCGGTGCCTGGTGCCTCTTAAAAAAAACAAACAGAAAATGAGAAAAAAAAAAAGAGAAAAAAAGAAACAATGAGCAGACAATGAACAAAAACAAAATGAGAGAAAAAAATCAATACTCTAGAAAATATATAAAGTTGATTGATACATATTTGCTTCCTTTAGATACCTATATTTCAGTAAAAAATAAGAAAATAAATATATATTAAAATGCAGACCATGTTCAACATAATAATCAGAATAACCAGGATGATGAAGAAAGCTGTTTTTGAAAGAGATTTAATGTGATTTGAGTTTCAAAGGATGATTTTAGAACTCTGCTACTAAAAATATTTGGTATGGAGATATTTGTTACCAGTTTGTGAAGAGAAAACTTGCTCCAGAATGAAAATTATCATTGAGAAAGTCTTATTACTAAAATTCAAAAATAAAATAAAGATCAGTTTAACTAAATAAACAGTGTGCTTGATTAGATAATTAAGATATTCTGGCACAAATTTACCTTCTCAGACTACTAACAAACATTTCAAATAGATACTATACACAATATTTGGAGAATAACCCATACAGATTTCCTTACACCAAGGTATGTAAATGAAACTGTAGGCCAAGCATAAAGATGAAAAAAGGTGTGTCTGACAGAGCTCAAAATAGGTACAAGAAATAATAATTCTGAAAAGCTTTGAAAATAAATAGACAAAGGATAGAATAAAAATTATAAACACAAATTAAAATCCCATATTGTTCAATACATATTAATATTTGTCTTGAAAGACCATAATATTCCTAGTTTTTTCAAAAAACAAATGAAAAAAAAATAAAACAAAATGATATCATATATGTTTTAGTTTGTTAAAGGTTGCCAAAATGATATACCAGAAATGGGTTGGCTTTTACAATGGGAATTTATTAGGCTAAGAACTTATAGTTCTGAGGCTGTGAATGTGTTCAAATCAAGGCATAACCAGGAGACCCTTTTCCCTGAGCTGCAGTTAAGGGCAAGCAGGCACATGGTAATATCAGTTCCCCTCTCTTTCAGGCCTCAGTGTCTTCAGCTTCTGGCTGCTCCATCTGTGACTACTCTCTCTGTCTTCCTGGTTAATTGATTCCAACTTCTGGAGTATTTTCTCTGTGCAGCTTTTTTCAGTGTCTGCAGTTTTGTTTTTTGTTTTTTGTTTTTTTTTATTCTGCTTATAAAGGACACCAGTGAGAAGATTAAGATCTATGCTGGGTCATTCAATCTAATCAAAGACCCTTAAACTGGTGTGATTTAATCAAAAGGTCCCGCCTATATTTGGTTTACATGCACAAGGATGGACTAAATTTAAGAATAAGATTTTCTGGGGTCCACAAAAGTTTCAAGCTGCCACAATATACAACAAAATGTATATGAACTAAATAAAAAAAAATTTCATTTCCATGAACTAAAAATGACTGGACTATCAAATCCATATACTCTGACACTAATCCATATCAGAGACCTCATACAGTATAATGCTTTAATAATTTCAAGGATAAAGGCAATCATGAGACATAAATAAGGTAGCGAGAGATCCAGAACTACCAAAACACTTCCCTATTTCCTTTTTTGTCTTACCAGGACAATCTCTGTCCCAGATTCACAATAACTATGATTAATATATAAAGTTACATAACTTATGTGAGAAGGATTACTTTAACTGAGATAGCTCTATTTTATACTCAGATAATGATAAAACTTATGTGACATTTTTACAGTAATTAATAGCACATAATCAAAAAATTCCAAGTGTGATAATCATGAGCAATCCTGGACAGACCAGAAACATCTTGCTGAATTCATTCCATGGATACAGACATTGCAGCCTGTAAATAGTTTATTTGCCAAAAGATCTGTCATTAGCATGTTTAGAAGAGGATTTGGGCAGATGACCTTTCTGGGAGTGACCACATAATAAAGGGAAAAGGTAGTTTACAGACCTGCCTTTAATCATCTCATCCCCTACGAATTGAAACGTCAGAAAAATACATTTCTGGCAAACATGGTAGAACAGAGACCGGGTTTACCTTCACCTTAAACAATAACAGAAAAAGGACAAAGAATATGAAACAGAGGTCTTCAACATATTGGATATCAGGCAGCAAAGGACATGATCCCTGAGAGAAAGGAAAGAAAAGAATGAGGTGAATTACATGATACTCTAATCTTATTACTTTGAAAGAGCTTCAATTGAGGCTTTCAAAAAGAAAGCTGGAGAGATTATTTTCACATCAAACTTAATATCAGAGCAAAGACTATTGCCAGGAGTAAAAGAATTTCATAATGATAAAGTGATCAAATCATCAAAAAGAGTTAACAATTCCAAAAATTTATGTCCTTCATAACATAACTTCAAAATACATGAAGCAAAATCTGATGGAACTTCAAGAAGTAGACAACTTGACAATTATAGTCAGAGATTTCAATAACCTTCTTTTAATGAATGGTAGATGAAGTTAAAAAGATTCCTGTAAGTTAATTCAAATATCACAATTAAATTTAATACTAAATTTAGGGTTCTTTAGTTTTCTATAAAATCCTAAAGGATTTTTAATCCCTTTAAAATGGAAACAACAGCAAATGGTATTTAAGTGATTATACACACTAGAGAAAGAAGAATCACCAATTATTTTTAAATGTAAAGGAGGAATAGGAGCATATCAGCTATTAAATAGTAATTATATATGTTTCATTTCACCTCAGTGTTAAAAATGTAACATTCCATACAGAATTTATATAAATCTTAATAATGCATCATCACTGATTAATTCCACAGATCACTAGCATTAATATTCTATGCAATTATTTTAATCAACATATTGGTTCCAATAGATATAAATATATATCTGCTTAGAGGGTGTTAAAAGACAAATTAAAGTCGACTTTGCAGACTACAGCATTTTATTCAGGATACCTGAGTTTTGCTGCAGCAAAAGAAGCCATATCACTTGCTAGAATAGAAATATCTTTGGGCTTCTGGGGATGGCAAACAAATTTTATAGATTTGACTCCTATTGATTGGATGAAGGTTTGTCCATCTTGTAGGGATGAGTTTGGGAAGGTGGGGCTTTATTTGGAATTGTGTCAAATGTAATGAATTAGAAGTTTGATTGATCTGGGTTGGGTGTCATGGCAGAGATTTCAAAGTTCAAAAGATATAAAGGGGAAGCTAAAGAGGGAATTAGAGAGGAGGTAAGGGATGGATTTTGGGCTCTGAAGGGTCCCACTGGTTTCCACCACATAATGTTATGATTTTCGCTCCTTTTGATAATTCCCTTCGTTATGAAGGCTTGACCAAAGATGTTGTTAGTCTCTCATTCACCACTAAAAGATTCTCATGCTTCATCACCAATTTCATAAGTTAGCTGAAGTTTGAGATTTTCTTCATCCCATTCAAGCTGGTTTTCTATCCTCAGTTGTACATTTATTGAGTTAGTGGTTGCATTGTAACATTTACGAATAGAGAGTTCAGACAACAAATGAAAGATATTATGAATATGATTAAGAGGATAACAAATGTCCCTATTAGGACATCTTTGAGTCAAGGTCCCTCTGATCCTAGAAGCCAACCAAAAAGAGAATCTGACCAATCAGATTTGGTAGGTATGTAAATTGATTTGGCTGCTTTTCTAGCATGGGCTACTACTGCCACTACCTCTTGGTAAACTTCCTCTTGATGTCATTTATAAATAAACAGCACTGGGTACCCACTAGCGCACACGCACTCACACACACATACCTCCCTGGAAAGCCAGAATATAGTCAAATGCTCATCAGTTTTTAGAGTCATTTTGTGAAGTTCCAATATTTCATCAGCTAGTGATCTTATAACCTGCTCTAGGTGGTAGATAAATTTCTCTAACTCTCAAACTACATTTTCTAATACCTTATGTAATCTTAAGGTGTATCTTTCAACACAGGAGATAGCTGCCCCAATGGCAAAGGGAAAAAAGACAACATAACATCCTATATTATTGGTCTGGGTTAATGAGTTTTTCCATGACCCATTTAGAGCTGTCTCTACTCTGATAAAAGTCTCTTCAAGACTTTCAATAGTATGGAAGGAGATCAAAAGATCCCTCATATGTCTAATTTTCCATTTTGGAAATGCAATATAAAAAGCCATTTGGGGAATAGCATAAGTAATAACAAGAGCTAACCCAAATAAAGAGTACCTGTATGTCTTGCATACAAGTGCAAGACAAACTGATGAGCATTTGAGTATATTCTGGCTTTCCAGAGAAGTGTGTGTGTGTGTGTGTGTGCGCGCGCGCGCGTGCGTGCACTAGTGGGTACCCAGTGTTGTGTATTTATAAATGACATCAAGAGAAAGTTTACCAAGAGGTAGTGTGAAAATAATGTCCTTGAAGAGCATAATTAGGGCACCTATTGCCTTTAAGAAATGGGATATTGGCACGTAGAGCTAATTGTGTATAAACTCCAAAAGGAGAGTCATAAACATCATCATCTTTTTTATTGCTTGATATCTTAGTCCCATGTAACCAACAATTTCCTTTGCCTGATCTTTCAACCATCATAAATTTCTGCCTTGAGTGGATTAAATTCTTATTTTCTTAAAACATTGAGGGCAATCAGCAAGAGGGCGGCACAGTAAGGTACTCCATGAGTCAGCTCCTGCTACAAGACAGTTAGTAATCACTGGAGCTATCTAAACCACCTGTCTGGGGGCTCCAGGAGACCAGAAAAGAATCCTGCAACACCCTTGAAAGAATAGGAGAGTGCTTATCTGCAGAAAAGATTCTTAAGTAGAGAACTTCACGCTGCAGAGACTGGTGCCCATCTTTCAGTGGTGGCACAAGCCATCTCAGAACTATTCCATGCCTGTGATTGGAAGTTCCACTTCTCAAAAATAGGGGAGGAAGAGACAGTTAGGGACTAAATTCAGCTACTGATAAGTAAATTTGGTGGGCTAAATTATAATCCTAAGCAAAAGTTCAAACCTGTCCAACTCAGAAAAAGAGGCCGGTAGCTGCCATTTTAACTTCATCCCTAGCCTGAGGGTAAATGCAGAGGACTGAAAATCAGTGCTGGTAGGGAACAGCTTCTTTCCATCCTCACTGGATTGTAGCTCTAGCCAAGGTTTCAGCCCCACCTCTGACATGGAGGAAGCTAGAGGCACCTGTTCCAGTCTCTCCAGGAAAATTCAGGCCAAGCCGCAAAGGCCAGTGATCATCCTACTCTGGCACTGCAAGCCACTTTTGGAGCTATCCCGTGGCTGGAGTTGGAAGCTCCATTTCCCATAAATGGGGGAGGAAGAGACAATTGGGTACCGACTGCAGCTACTGATTAGTAAATTCAGCTGGCTAAAGTATAACTCCAAGAACGACTATAGATTGAACCTGTCAAAGTCTGAAAGAGGCCAATAGTCACCGTTTTAACTTTACCCCTGGCATGAGGAGAAGCTGGGAGGACTGAAAATCAGTGCTTGTAGGAACCAGCTTCTTTCCATCCAGATCATGCTGCAGCCCTAGCCCAGGCTTCAGCCTCAACTCTTGCAGGGAGGAAGCTAGCAGTATCTGAATGAGCCTCTCAGGTAACTGCAGGTACATTACACTGGCACAGACTGAATAGTCAGAAGTCTACAGGGACAACTGTGGTCTTTATGGATCCACACGGCATAGATTCCTGACCACACCTGCAGATCCATCCCTGCCCCAGGCAGGGGAGGAAGGGACAGGAAGCTTCATCAGTCTTTCCAGGCAACTATAGTCTAGGTCTGCACGACTTGTATTGTTACACATGGCTGTGGCTATTTCCTTATCCCTGGCAAAGGAGAAAGGTGGGAAAAGCTTCATCCATCCCTGGGGAAATGAGGGAGCCTCCACAGTCTACAGCACCAACTACATCCTCAGCTCCTACAACACAACTAGCAAGGGAGAAAGGGCAAGAAAGCCCTAAACTAAAGAGAGAAACTGCATCCAGAATAAATACATCTAGTAAACCAGGTGCCAAGACAGCAACAAAAAATTACAATCCGTACCAAGAAACAGGAAGATATGGCCCAGTTAAAGGAACAAGATAAGCCTCCAGATGACATAAAAGGAGTTGAGGCAACTAATCATAGATATTCAAACAAAACTCCTTAATAAATTCAATGAGATGGCTAAAGAGATTAAGGACATTTAAGAAGACATTGGGTGAGCACAAAGAATTTGAAAGCATACATAGAAAAATAGCAGATCTTATAGGAATGAAAGGCACAATAAATGAAATTAAAAATACACTGGAATCATATAATAGCAAATTTGAGGAGGCAAGAGAAAGGACTGGTGAGCTTAAAGAAATGGCTCTCTGAAAGTGAATATACAAAAGAACTGATGAAGAAAAGAATGAAAAAAATTTAACAAGGTCTCAGGAAACTAAATGGTAGCAAGAGACATGCAAACATACGTGCCATGGGTGTCCCAAGAGGATATGAGAAGGGAAAAGGGGCAGAAGGAATATTTGAAGAAATAATGGTAGAAAAATTTTGCAACCCTATTGAGGGACATTAGATATCCATGTCCAAGAAGCACAACATGCTCCCATCCGAATAAATCTAAATAAACCAACTCTGATACACATATTAATCAGAACGTCAAATGCCAAAGACAGAATTCTGAGAGTAACAAGAGAAAAGCAATGGATAATGGATAAGGGATACCCAACAAGCTTAAGTGCTGATTTCTCATCAGAAACAATGGAGGCAAGAAGACAGTGGTATGATATATTTAAGACAATGTAAGAGAAAAACTTCCAGCCAAGAATCTTATATCTGGCAAGACTGCCTTTCAAAGATGAGGGGAAGTTTAGAATATTCACAGATAAACAGAAACTGAGAACCGCCTTGCAGGAAATACTAAAGGGTGTGCTACAGTCTGAAAAGAAAAGACAGGAGAAAGAGGCATAGAAGACAGTGTAGTAATGAAGATTATAATAGTAAAAGTAACTAAAAGCCTTAAAAGAGTGGTGAAAATAAAATATGACAGATACAACCCAAAGGTCAAAATGGGCGAAATAAGAACTGCCTTTACAATAATGACATTGAATGTTAATGGATTTAGTTCCTCAAGTAAAAGATACAGACTGGCAGAATGAAAAAGACATGCAAGCCACCTATATGCTGTCTGCAAGAGACTCAATTTAGACCCAAGGATACCAACTGATTGAAGTGAAAGGTTGAAAAAGATACTCCATGCATACAGTAACAACAACAACAAAAAAAGCTGGAATAGCTATACTTATATCAGTTGAAATCCATGTTAAGATGCACTAGTAATTTGCAATCTGAAAAGAAGTCAGAGAAAAATATCCATTTATAGTAGCGACTAAAGAATCAAATATTTAGGAATAAACTTAACCAAAAATATAAAGCACTTGTATTCAGAAAACTACAATGCATTTTTAAAAGAAATTTTAAAAGACCAAAGTAATTGGAAGAACATTCCATGCTCTTGGATTGGAAGACTAAATATCATTTAGATGTCAATTCTACCCAAATTGATATACAGATTCATTGCAATCCTGATTAAAATTCCACCAGCATTTTTTAAATACATGGAAAACATGATTATCAAGTTTATTTGGAAAGGTAAGCGGTCCTGAATAGCCAGAAACATTTTAAAAAGGAAAAGTAAATTTGGAGGACTCTCACTTCCAGACTTTAAATCATATTACCTGGCTACAGTGGTAAAAACAGCATGGTACTGGCATAAAGACAGACATATAGACCAATGGAACTGAATTGATGGTTCAGAAACAGAACCTTACATCTATGGTCAAGTGATTTTTGACAATCCTGTCAAATCCACCCAGCTCAGGCAGAACAGTCCATTCAACAAATGGTACGAGAAAACTGGACATCTATAGCCAAAAGAAAAAAAAAGAGGACCCCTATTTCACACCTTATACAAAAATTAACTCAAAATAGATCAAAAATTTAAATATAAAAGCAAGAACTATAAAGCTTCTAGAAGAAAATGTAGGAAAACATCTTCAAGACCTTGTAATAAGTGGTGGATTCTTAAAGGAGAGAAGAGGGGGCTTGAGACAGCCTACTGAAGCTTAATGTATGTAGAAGTTTTAATTAACTTTATTGTAAAAGTGTGGAAACATATAGAGTTGATGGTAAAACTTTATAGTGAGTATTATAAATGGGAATGTAGCTGGAAAAGATAGTCGAGGGATGTAAATGTTATTTGAAAGAAAGCTAGAGTTTAACCTAGGGACTGAATAGCACAGGAAACCCAAGGTGGATGAGAATTTCGGTTGATGGTACAGATGCAAGAGTGTCCTTTGTGAGCTAAAGCAGATGTACATCACTACTGCAAGGTGGTGGAAATGTGGAGATGCATGGGAAAAATACAACTGGAGTGACCTGTGGACTGTGGTTACCAGCAATACTGTAATATTGATGCATCTATGCCAAAGATGTACTTTGATAATGGGGGAGTGTGGAAACAGTGTGCTAAATGTATGCTGTGGACCATAGAAAGTGGTAATAGTCTGAAGATATTATCTCATAATACACAACAAATGTCACACCATGTTGTAATGTGTTGATAGAGGGGTATTGGATGGGAATTCTGCACATGTGCATGATTGTTTTGTAAGTTCACAGCTTCTGTAATAAAAATATATTTAAAATATAATAATAGGGTGGATTGGGGAAAATACACTAAATGTAAGATATGGACTATAATTAGTAGTAAGATTTTGATGATATTCTCTCATAATTTGTAACAAATGTCTCACAACAGTGCAAGGTGTTGATAGTGGGTTGATATATGGGACCCCTGTATGATGTCATGCATGTTTGTTTTGTAAGTTCACATCTTTTACTATACACTTATTGTTTATGTATGTTCAGGTATAAATTTTATAAAATAGGGAAAATATACCAAATGTAAAATCCTTTGGCTAGCAGTAATATTTTTAGTATGCTCTTTCATCAGTAGTTGAAAATGTTTTACAACAATGCAAGGTATTGGTGGTAGGGTGAAGTATGAGAGCCCTGTGTGATGTTATGTATGTTTGTTTTGTAAGTTCACAACTATTACTATACACTTATTGTTTATGTATGTTTCTGTATAAGTGATATACTTCAATAAATTTTTAAAAATATAGTAAAAACAAAGTGAGGATGCTTGGAGAAAAATGTGTCTCTAAAGGGGTATCTGTGGGGACGGATGTAGTTCAAATGGTGGGGTGTCCGTCTCCCATATGGAGGGACCTGGGTTCGATCCCCAGGATCACCCAGTAAAAAAAGTAAATAAATAAAATAAAATAAAGGGGTATCTGGCCTCTACAGTATGCTCCCATCTCATGAAAATAAAAGGAATCTTTTGATATAGAAATTGAATATTTATTGTGCTCTACTAGGTGGCCATTTTATCTGTCTGGTTTCTAGTAAAAACACCACGTTCCTTGGATTAGATAGAGCACATTGTAATCTGTGTTTTGTGGACTCTTAAGGCACAGCCCAATGTCATTCCCAAAAGGAGATCTATTTGACTGTGTATATCTGATGTTTCTTGTCAAGGCCAAGCCTACAAATATAAGGGAGATGGTTATTAGAGAAACACCTGTTTAGGGACTAAGTAGGAGATGGGCACAGATCCAGCAGTGACTCTAATTAGCTTCATTTTTTATTATTATGGGTATTACTGGGGATGGAACCTGGGCATTGTAAGGGGTATAGGATGATTTACAGAACATTTAATGAGACAGTGAGAAGGAAGAGACAGAGAATAATACAAGGAAACTCATGTGTGTCTTAATCTGTGACCTTAGTTATCAACAACTTGTTCATAGTTTTGGGCAAAACTATTTATATCAGATGCCATTTGATTCTGAAATTCTCATGTCAATTTTAGCTTGAAGTCCCAAATAAGGGAAACCTTCCAAGAGTTTGGAACAAGTTTTAGTTTTGACATGTGGATCCAGGGACAAATTTACTATAGTTTTACTGCCATATTAGTGGTCAGTAAGACTTGATAGATCCTTTTCATCTATGTTTTAATCAGCCTTTCAATTGCATCTCTTCTATTATATCAAACCTTTGGGATGAAGGTCATGTAGAATCTACTGCAGAGGAGTCACAGGAAAGGCAGCCTAGATCTGTGAATGGTGGAACTGGGTATATGCAATTAGTCTCTTACAATTATTAGCAATTTCAAATTGTAATATGTTGGAGTCTGCTATAAGAGGATAAGCAATAAGCATCATGGGTCTTCACATTATAATTTAATAGGTGGATAGCCAGTGTATTCCCAATGGACTTGATCTTATGGCTATCAAGGCTAAAGGAAGAACCCTAGGTGAAAGAAGAGAGAAGGATTCAGATAATTTAGCTACTTTAAGTTTTAAGATACCATTTGTTTTTTCCACCTTTCTGGAAAACTGTGGATGTTAGAGACAGTGAAGCTTTTGTTTGATGGGTAAGACCTTGCAAAGTTCCTTGATTATAGTTCCAGTAAATTGGAAGCCACTATCACTTGAGAGAATAGAGGAATTTCCCAGGTGGGGAAAACAAAGTCTAATCGTTTTTTAGCTACTATGAGAGCAGTAGTCTATGACAAGTAAAAAGCTTCTACCCATTCAGAAAATAGACATATGATAACAATGACATAGTCATATCCCAAAGGAGATATGTATAAAGTACATTTGAAGATGTCTAAAAAGGCCATGTTGCTCAAGGTATTTGACCTTGTCCCATCTTTACATTGTTACCAGTGTCATATTAATTGACAGGATGAGCATGATTTATCTACTCTCCTTACTTCTTGTGTAAAAACCTTTCATTTTTAAAATTTTGCTGAGGATGGAGCTCTGACCAATAGTTGATTGCAAGCACTTTCAGAGAAGCATCAAAGTAAAACAATGTAGCTTAGAAGGAAATTTGGTTGTTTTTGTGGCATGTAGTACTTTTTAGGAATAAGATCAACAACACTACACTGTTGTCTAATATGCAGATTAGTATCAGGACAAATCATGGACAGGGAGAACATTGTCAAATCTATGAATTTTATGTAGTTTCTAAATATTTATATTAATAAAATTTTACCAACACCAATTTAGCCAACAGGTTATAAACTCCCTTTTAATTTGACAACACTTCCCATGCAATTCATAATGTATCAAATGAACTTAACTGTTTCCAGCACAGCTCTTTCTATAAAGTGAAAGGACAAATCCTTTGTGATTTTATAGGAGCCCTTTGGGAAATCCCAAAGACAGCTTAAAATTTAAAGAAAAACAGATATCATTTAGGGTTCTATTTCGAGAAGGCAAAATGTAAAAAGTTGTCAGGAGGTTTGAAACTTGGCTACATAGAATCTTAGATTGCTGATAAACAATAGTCAGTTACCTACTTATCCAAAGTGACAATAAAACATTTTAAAAGTAAATATAGCAACTCTTGTGAAGATGATGAACTAGAAAGACATGGGCTCTCTTCTCCTCCAGAAAAAATAGCTAGAGGACAGGCTGAAAAAGATTTTCTAGGGTTTAGAACATCAGGTGAAGGCTTGATACTGCCAGGAGGAGAGAGGGACAAAAGAGGGGAATCACAAAACAGAACTGTGAGTTGAAATGAGTGGTTGCTGCCTCTGGCACCCACCCCAACACTAAAGCCTCTAGAATACTCAAGCCTCTGGGCCAGTGGCTACAGACAAAGAGGGCTCCAGGGACCCACCACCCCAGGAAAAGAGAGAGAGAAAGACACAACCTAAGACTGACTCAGCTTCTGACCCACAAATTTGGTCTGCTGTGTCCAAGGTGCCCTTCCCGGCCAGGTGGAGTCACGTCATTGTTTGCCTTGGGAAATTCAACCCTCCCAATCTCCTGCTTTACTAATCAAGACTGTTTGTTGAAGATGCAGAGGGTGGTGGAAATATTTCCTTCCCAGGAAAAGGGATGGGACTGCAGGAGAAGGCTGGAGAACTGTCTCTGAGAATGTTTGAATTACAAGGCTCTTAGCCTCCAGGCAGGGAGCTCTATCACATTAATACAGTCTGTTTTGCAACAAACACACTCTAACCAGGCATTGAACTGAGAGGGCTGCAAAAGAGTGCCATCTTCTGGCAAACCAAGGAAGTGTACTTGAGAACATTAAAAATAAGTGAGAGTTTTTTCCTTTATAGCCTCCCTCCCCAATGGCCTAAGAAGTAGGTCTGCAAACAATTATAGAGTTCAGAGCCCTAGTTTTAAGCAACTATAAGGTACAATCTTTTTTCTTTTTACTTTATTTTGTACATTTAATAATTGAAAATATAAACAATTAAACACTAAAAAGTAAACACAGATGAATAAATATATACATTTCTCAATTAAATGTAGTAGATACATATAACTTTTTTTTTTAATCAAACAATATGTTACACAATATGTTTGGTTCATAGTAACACATTCAGACAGTATTTGTCCTTTCATGTCTGGCTTGCTTTGCTTAACATAATGCCCTCCAGGTTCATCCATGTGATCATATGTTTACGACGTCATTTCTTCTTACAGGTGCATAATATTCCATTGTGTGAATAGACCACATTTTGTTTATCCATTCGTCTGTTGATGGACACCTCGGTTGTTTCCAACTTTTGACAATGGTGAGTAATGTTGCTATGAACATCGGTGTGCAGATGTCTGTTCGTGTCACCGCTCTCAGTTCTTCTGGGTATATACCCAGTAGTGGTATTGCAGGGTCACGTGGCAAGTCTATATTCAACTTCTTTAGCAACTGCCAAACAGTCCTTCATAGTGGTTGTACCATTCTGCATTCCCACCAACAGTGAAGAAGTGTTCCTATCTCTCCACATCCTCTCCAACACTTGAAGTTGTCTGGCTTTTTAATAGTGGCCATTCTGATAGGTGTGAAATGATATCTCATTGTAGTTTTGATTTGCATTTCCCTAATCATGAGTGATGTTGAGCATTTCTTCATGTGTTTTATTGCCATTTGTATTTCTTCTTTGGAGAAATGTCTATTCAAGTCTTTCGTCCATTTTTTAATTGGGTCATTTGTCTTTTTATTGTTGAGTTGTAACATCTCTTTATACATCCTGGATATTAAACCCTTATCAGATATGTGCTTTCCAAATATTTTTTTGCATTGAGTTGGCTGCCTTTTCACCTTCTGACAAAGTCCTGTGAGGTGCAAAAGTGTTTAATTTAGAGGAGGTCCCATTTATCTATTTTTTCTTTTGTTGCATGTGCTTTGGGTGTAAGGTCCAAGAAACCACCACCTACTACAAGGACTTGAAGATGTTTACCTACATTTTCTTCTAGTACTTTTATGGTCCTGCCTTTTATATTTACATCTTTGATCCATTTTGAGTTGATTCTTGTATAGGGGTGAGATAGGGGTCCTATTTCATTCTTTTGATTATAGATATCCAGTTCTCCCAACACCATTTGTTGAAGAGACTGTTTTTTCCCATTAACGTGGGCTTGGTAGGTTTGTCAAAAACCAGTTGACTGTATAGGTGAGGGTATATTTCTGCGTTCTTAATTCTATTCCACTGACTGATATGTCTATCTTTATGCCAGTACCATGCTGTTTTGACCACTGTAGCTTTGTAATATGTTTCAAGGTCAGGCAGTGAAATTCCTCTCACGTTGCTCTTCCTTTTTAGAATGCTTTGGGTTATTCAGATGCACTTACCCTTCCAGATGAATTTGGTAATTGACTTCTCTAATTCTGTAAAGTAAGCTGTTGGGGTTTTGATTGGTATTGCATTGAATCTGTAAAACAGTTTGGGCAAGATTGACATCTTCATGATATTTATTCTTCCGGTCCATGAACACGGAATGTCTTTCCATTTGTTTAGGTCTTTTAAAATTTCTTTTAGCATTGTTTTGTAGTTTTCTGCATATAGGTCCTGTACTTCTTTGATTAAATTAAATGCTAGGTATTTCAGTCTTTTTGTTGCTATTGAAAATAGAATTTTCGCCTTGATTTCCTCCTCAGATTCTTCAGTACTAGTGTACAAAAACATTACTGATTTTTGCATGTAGATCTTGTATCCTGCCATTTGCTGAACTCATTTATTAGTTCAAGTAGCTTTATTGTGGATATCTCAGGATTTTCTAAGTACAGGATCATGTCATCCACAAACTGTGAAAGTTTTATTCCTCTTTTCCTATTTGGACACCTTTAATTTTTTTTCTTATCTAATTGCCCTAGCTAGAACTTCTAGTACAATGTTGAATAACAATGGTGACAGTGGACATCCTTGTCTTGTTCCCAATCTTAGAGGGAAAGTTTTCAACCTTTCCCCATTGAGTATGATGTTCGTTGTGGGTTTTTCATATATGCCTTTTATCATATTGAGGAATTTTCCTTTTATTCCTATCTTTTGAGGTGTTTTTATCAAAAAAGGATGCTGGATTTTGTCAAATGCCTTTTCTGCATCTATTGAGATGATCATGTGGTTTTTTTCTTCAATTTGTTAATGTGGTGTATTACATTGATTGATTTTCTTATGTTGAACCAGCCTTGCATACTAGGAATAAATCCCACTTGATCGTGATGTATAAGTCTTTTGATACCATGTTGGATTCTATTTGCAAGTATTTTGTTGAGAATTTTTGCATCTATGTTTATTAGAGAGATTGGTCTGTAATTTTCTTTTCTTGTAGAATATTAATCTGGCTTTGGTATTAGGGTGATTTGGGCTTCATAAAATGTGTTGGGTAATTTTCCCTCCTCTTCAATTTTTTGAAAGAGTTTAAACAGGATTGGTGTTAATTCTTTTTGAAATGCTTGGTAGAATTCACCTTTGAAGTCATCTGGCCTTGAACTTTTCTTTGGTGGGAGATTTTTGATGATGGATTCAATCTCCTTAATTGTGATTGGTTTGTTAAGTTCTTGTATTTCTTGTAGCATCAGTGTAGGTTAGTTGTGTGTTTCTAGAAATTTGTTCATTTCATCTAGGTTTTCTAGTTTGTTGGCATATAATTTCTCATAATATCCTCTTATAATTCTTTTTCATTTCTGTGAGGTCATTTGTAACTTCCCCCCTTTCATTTATGATTGTATTTATTTGCATCTTCTCTCTTTTTTTCTTTGTTAGTCTAGTGAGGGGTTTGTCAATTTTATCGATCTTCTCCAAGAACCAGCTTTTGGTTTTGTTGATTTTCTCTATTGTTTCTCTGTTCTCATTTTCATTTATTTCTGCTCTAATCTTTATTATTTCTTTCCTTCTGCTTGCTTTGAGATTGGTTTGCTGTTCTTTTTCTAGTTTTTCTAGAAGTTCAGTTAAATCTTTGAGTTTAGCTCTTTCTTATTTTTTTAATATAGGCATTTAGGGCTATAAACTTCCCTCTCAAGACTGCCTTCGCTGTATACCATAAATTTTGATATTCTGTGTTCTCATTTTCATTTGTCTCAATATATTTACTGATTTCACTTGCAATTTCTTCTTTGATCCACTGATTATTTAAGAGTGTGTTGTTCAGTCTCCACACATTTGCAAATTTACTTTTTTCCTATTATTGATTTCTAGTTTCATTCCATTATGATCTGAGAAGGTGCTTTGTATAATTTCAATCTTTTTATATTTATTGAGAGCTGAATTTTGACCTAACATGTGGTCTATCCTGGAGAAAGGTCCATGGGCACTTGAGAAGAATGTATAACCCACTGAGTTTGGATGCAGTGTTCTGTATATGTCTGTTAGGAATAACTAGTTTATCATATTGTTCAAGTTCTCTGTTTCCTTGTTGATCTTCTGTCTAGTTGTTCTATCTAATGACGTGAGTGGGGTCTTGAAGTCTCCAACAATTGTTGTAGAAATGTCTATTTCTCCTTTCTGTTTTGCAGAGTTTGATTCATATATTTTGGGGCACCCTGGTTATGTGCATAGATATTTATGACTGTTATATCTTCCTGGAGGATTGTCCTATTTATTAATATATAATGGCCTTCTGTATCCCTTATAAATTTTTTGCATTTAAAGTCTGTTTTGTCTGATATTAGTATAGCTACCCCTGTTCTTTTCTGGTTACTATTCACATGGAGTATCCTTCTCCAGCCTTTCACTTTCAGCCGGTTTGTATCCCTGGGTCTAAGGTGCGTTTCTTGTAAGTAGCATATGGATGGCCAGGTTTTTGTCTACTCTACCAGCCTGTATCTTTTGATTGGGGAGTTTAAACCATTCATATTCAATGATATTAATGTAAATGAAATATTTACTTCCTCCATTTTATTCTTTGGTTTTGTTTTTGTCTCTCTTTTTACTCTTTTGGTTATCCTTTCTGCTATTCTTTCTTCTATACTCTTCTCCAGGCCTCTCCTTCCTGTCTTTTTCTTTCAGGTTGTAAGGCTTCCTTTAATATTTCCTGCAAAGATGGATTCTTTTTTGCAAACTCTCTTATTTTCTGTTTGTTTGTGAATATTTTATACTCACCTTCATATTTGAAGGACAGTTTTGCTAGATAAAGAATTCTCATCTGGCAGTTTTTCTCTTTCAGTTTCCTAATTGCATCACACCACTGTCTTCTTGCCTCCATGGTTTCTGAAGAGAAATCTACACTAAGTCTTACTGGACGTCCCTTGTACATGATCGTTTGCTTTTCTCTTGCTGCTCTGAGAATTTTCTCTTTGTCTTTGACATTTGACATTCTAAGTAGTATGTGTCTTGGCATAGGTCTATTTGGATTTATTCTGATTGGGGTACAGTGTGCTTCTTGGACATGTAAGTTCACTTCTTTCATGAGAATTGGGAAATTTTCAGCTATTATTTCCTCAAATACTCTTTCTGCCCCATTTCCCTTCTCTTCCCCTTCTGGAACTCCCATGACACATATGTTGTTGTGTTTTGTGTTGAGAAGGGACAATCTTAATGATCCAGATCTAGCCAAGAATAAAAGAGCAGTGATAATACAAGCCTCATGCCACTAAATCTCACAAAAGAGAAAGATATTGAGCATCTGAGGAAACTACATCAATGAGGTGCCTAGCCATCAGCAAAAAATTATGAGCCATACTAAGAAAATGGAAGACATGGACCAAGAAAAGGAATATATCAAAGTCCCAGAAGAGAGGCAGGATTTGAGAGAATTAATTAACAAGATGCACCCAAATTTGCAAAATCAAATTAATGAGTTGAAAGACAATATGACTAAAGAGATAGATGACAACAAGAAGACATTCAGCAAGAAAAAAGAAGAATTTGAAATCCTGACCAGAAACGTGAGAGAGCTCATGGGAATGAAAGACAAAATAGGTAAGATTAAAAACACCTTAGAGGCATACAACAGTAGACTCGAAATGATAGAAGAAAGAATAAATGATAGAGAAGACAGAATAGCTTAAATTGAAGAGAGAAAGGAAAAGAGAGAGAAAAGAAAGGAAAAAACTGTTTAGGCATTTAGAGAATTGAATGACAACATGAAATGCAACAACATACATGTCATGGGAGTTCCAAGAAGAGAAGAGAAAAAGGGGAAGGAAGTATTTGAAGAAATAATAGCAGAACATTTCCCAAATCTCACAAAAGAAATGAACTTACATATCCAAGAAGTGCCCTGTACCCCAATCAGAAAAATCTGAATAGACGTACTCCAAGACACATACTACTAAGAATGTCAAATGTCCACAATAAAAAAATTCTGAGATGAGCAAGGGAAAAGCAAACCATCACAGTAAGATTTAGCATAGATTTAACATCAGAAACCATGGAGGTGAGAAGACAGTGGTATAATACAATTAGGATACTGAAAGAGAAAATCTGCCAGCTGAGAATTCTCTATCCAGCAAAATTGTCCTTCCAATATGAAGGTGAGTGTAAAATATTCACAAACAAACAGAAACTAAGAGAGTTCATAAAAAAGAATGCATCTTTGCAGGAAATATTAAAGGAAGCCTTAGAATCTGAAAAAAAAAAAACAAAAGAGAGAGGCCTGGAGAAGAGTATAGAAGAAAGAATAGCAGAAAGGATAACCAAAAGAGTAAAAAGACAGACAAAAATATGATATGGCATATGAACACCAAAGAATAAAATGGTGGAAATAAATAATTCATTTACGGTAATATCATTGAATGTGAATGGATTAAATTCCTCATTCAAAAGATACAGGCTGACAGAATAGGTAAAAAAAAAAAAAAAAAACATGAGCTATCCATATACTGCTTAAAAGAAACTTACCTTAGATTCAGGGATACAAACTGGCTGAAAGTGAAAGGTCAGAAAAAGATACTCCACGCAAACAGTAACCAAAGAAGAGCAGGGGTCTCTATACTAATATCAGACTAAAAACAGACTTTAAATGCAAAAAATTATAAGAGATATAGAAAGCCATTATATAAAAGGACAATCTACCAGGAAACCATAACAGTCATAAATATCTATTCATCTAACCAGGGTGCCCTAAAATACATAAGACAAACTCTGGCAAAACAGAAGGGAGAAATAGAACTCTCTACAATAATCATTGGAGACATCAACACACCACTGACATCATTAGATAGAACAACTAGACAGAAGATCCACAAGGAAACAGAAAACTTGAACAATATGATAAAGGAGTTAGACCTAACAGACATATACAGAATGCTGCATCCAAAGTCTTGAGAGAGAAATTATAGCCCTAAATGCCTATGTTTAAAAAGAAGAAAGAGCTGAACTCAAAGATTTAACTGAACAACTAGAGAAACTAGAAAAGGAACAGTAAATCAATCCCAAAACAAGCCAAAGGAAAGAAATAATAAAGATTAGAGGAGAAAAAAATGAAACTGAGAAAAAGAAAAAGTGAGAGAGAGAGAGAGAGAGAGAGAGAGAGAGAGAGAAAATAACAAAACCAAACCTGGTTCTTTGGATCAATAAAATTTACAAACCTCTAGATAGATTAACAAAGAAAAAGAGAGAGAAAATGCAAATAAATACAATCAGAAAGGAAAGGGGAAGGTTATGACCGACTCTACAGAAATAAAAAGGATTATAAGAGGAAATTAAGAGAAACTGTATGCCAACAAACTAGACAACCTAGATGAAATACACAAATTCCTAGAAATGCACACAAAAAAGTACACTGATGCTACAAGAATTACAAGTACTTAAGAAACCAATCACATTTTCTATCTGTCATAAAAATCTCCCTGCAAAGAAAAGTCCAGGACCAGATGTCTTCACAGGCGAATTCTACCAAGCATTTAGGAAAGAATTTACAGCAATCCTGTTTAAATTCTTCCAAAAAATAGAAGAGGGAAAAATACCCAACACATTTTATGAAGCCAACATCATTCTAATACCAAAGCCAGATAAAGATACTCTAAGAAAAGGAAATTACAGACCAATCTCACTAACGAACATAGGTGCAAAAATTCTTAACAAAATACTTGCAAATTGAATGCAATAGAATTCAGAAGACTTATACATCATGACCATGTGGGATTGATTCCTGGTATACAAGGCTGGTTCAACATAAGAAAATCAATCAACGTAATACACCACGTTAACAAATTGAAGGGAAAAAAAACACATGATCATCTCAATCAACGCAGAAAGGCATTTGTCAAAATCCTACATCCTTTTTTGATTAAAAAAAACACCTCAAAAGATAGGAATAGAAGCATACTCCTCAATATGATAAAAGGCATATATGAAAAACCCACAGCCAACATCATACTCAATAGGGAAAGTTTGAAAGCTTTCCCTCTAAGATCAGAAACAAGACAAAGATGCCCATTGCTATTCAATATTGTTCTAGAAGCTCTAGCTAGAGCAATTAAATAAGAAGAAAAAAAATTAAAGGCATCCAAATAGGAAAAGAGGAAGTAAAATTATCACTATTTGCAGAAGACATGATTCTGTATTTAGAAAATTCTGAAGTATCCATGACAAAGCTACTTGAACTAATAATGAGTTCAGCAAATGGCAGGATACAAGATTAACATGCAAAAATCAGTAATCTTTTTGTACACTAGTACTGAACAATCTGAGTAGGAAATCAAGGGAGAAATTCCATTTACAATAGCAACAAAAAGACTCAAAAACCTAAGAATGAATTTAACCAAAGAAGTACAGGACCTATATGCAGAAAACCACAAAACAATGCTAAAAGAAATCAATGAAAACCTAAACAAATGAAAAAGACATTGCATGTTCATGGATTGGAAGACTAAATATTGTGAAGATGTCAGTCTTATCCAAAATGATTTATAGATTCAATGCAATAACAATCAAAATTTCAACAGCCTATTTTACAGAATTAGAAAAGGCAATTACCAAATTCTTTTGGAAGGGAAAGTGCACCCGAATAGCCAAAAGCATCCTAAAAAAGGAGAGTAACATGGGAGAAATTTTACTGCCTGACTCTGAAGCATATTACAAAGCTACAGTGGTCAAAATAGCATGGTACTGGCATAATGATAGACACATCGATCAGTGTAATAGAATTGAGAGTCCAGAAATAAATCCTCACCTACACAATCAACTGGTTTTTGACAAACCTACCAAGTCCATGTTAATGGGACCAAACAGCCTCTTAACAAATGGTGTTGGATGAACTGGACATGCATAACCAAAAGAATGAAAGAGAACTCCTATCTCACTCCCTATGCAAAAATCAACTCAAAATGGATCAAAGACCTAAATATAAAAGCCAGGACCATAAAAATTCTAAAAGAAAATCTAGGGAAACATCTTCAAGACCTTGTAGTAGGTGGTGATTTCTTGGACCTTACACCCAAAGCATGTGCAACATAAGAAAAAAATAGTAAATGGGAACTCCTCAAAATTAAACACTTTTGTACCTCACAGGACTTTGTTAAAAGGGTGAAAAGGCAGCCAACTCAATGGGAGAAAATATTTGGAAATCACATGTCTGAGGAGGGTTTAATATCCAGGATATATAAAGAGATGTTACAATTCAACAATAAAATGACAAATGACCCAATTAAAAAATGGGCAAAAGATTTGAATAGACATTTGTCCAAAGAAGAAATACAAATGTAAAAAAAAGAAAAACAAACATGAAAAAATGTTCAACATCACTAATGATTAGGGAAATGCATATCAAAACTACAATGAGATATCATTTCACACCTAGTTAGAATGGCCTTAATTAAAAGGCAGAGAACTACCAGTATTGGAGAATACATGGAGAGATAGGAATACTTATTCATTGTTGGTGGGAATGCAGAATGGTACAGCCACTGTGGAGGACTGATTCGCAGTTTCTAAAGAAGTTGAATATGGACTTGCCATGTGACCCTGAAATACCACTACTGGGTATAGACCCAGAAAAACTGAGAGCAGTGACACGAATATATATCTGCACACCCATATTCACAGCGACATTATTGTCAATTGCCAAAAGTTGGAAACCACCCAGGTGTACATCAACCAATGAATGGATAAACAAACTGTGGTATATTCACACAATGGACTATTATGCAGCTGTGAGAAGAAATGAAGTTGTAAAGCATATAAGAATATGTATGAACCTGGAAGACATTTTGTTGAGTGAAGCAAGCCAGACACAAATGGACAAATACTGTATGATTGTGTTTCTATGAACCAAATATATTTGTATGATTAAAAACATGTATATATATATATGTGTGTGTGTGTGTGTATATATATATATATATATATATGTATGTATGTATGTATGTATGTATCCAGTAAAAAAAAAAAAGTAAATACAGGAGTTAACATGACTGTGAAAAAAAAAATAAAAAGAAGAAGAAAAGAAAAATAAATAGTTCTTTTCAAATGAGAAGACTTGTTCTCTTAAACAACTAAGGATGAAAAGATCAATATATATATCAAGAAGATATTATTCGTAAGACCAAATCTTTGCATTCTAGGCAGATTGTTCAGAGTGGTTAAGAAAAACCTTTTATAACATCTTAATAAAATCAGACCAATAATCCAAAAAAAATTCAATCACTTTTACTGAGAGAAAAACCAAATTCTAGTTTTGCATGAATACACAGTTTGATATGAAAGCTCTTTAAAAATCTTATAAATAAGCCTATAAAAACCTAGTTGGCATTGGCCAAGACAAATAAAATTCATTTCCACAAACTTTCTACAGCTTTCTGTATCCATTCAGTTTTGTCCTACACTTTTCTGTTTCTCATTCTGCAACAATCGTTTAGGACAAAATTATTTGCTTTTCCTTAACAAAAACATATCCTGCATACTTTACACACTTAAGTTCTGAAAAAGACCTTGGAAATTGTCTTCAAGCCCAAATAAGAGGCAATTGAACTAGATGCAAATTGCAGAACTCAGATATAAGAAGGGGTTCCCAGGGAAGGCAGAGTCTTGGCAATTGGGTGCTTCATTTGGCTGGCTGGAAGAGCCTGTAGCCCCAGAAGAACCCAGAGGTTTCAGAGGAACCACAAACTTGTCAAAAGAAAAATTGGAGTCTAATTTGTACTTTATAGCTTTTTTATGCAGGATACCAAAGTTTTACTGCAGCAAAGGAAGCCGGATCACTTAAAGAACAGAAGTAGCTCCAGGCTTTTAGGGATAGGAAATGATATTTATAGAAATAAAAAATAAGTTAGCTTGATTCCTATTGATTGGATGACGATTTGTCAGTCTTAGAGGGATGTGTTTAGGGCAGGTGGGCATTATTTTGTGTTGGGTCAAGCATAATGAACAGGGACTTGATTGGCTATATAGGTCAGCTGGGAAGTTCAAAGAAGACATGTAATGGGCATTTGCATTTCTCTATATATTTCCATAAAATTGTAGTAGTAAAAGAGTCTTGTCGTCTAACTTAGTGTTTGATACATTTATAAAGTATAGATTTTTATACTAGATGTTTAACATAATTGAAATTTTATAATAGGTTTGGATTTCATAATTTATAAATCAAAGCTGATATTTGAGATGCGGTCTGTTCAATGAAGAGACGCTGAAATTTTCTATAAAGAGACATAATGTCTTCAGTTTTTCTTATGTCTCTGAGAGTAGCTGAAGGTCAAAGTATCTGCATTTAAATCTCATAGTGTTCATTTCCTGTATAGAGGAAGTGTATAGCCTAATATGTTCTTCTGTTGGCTTACCATTGTGTTGTTCTTCCCTATAAGATTATGTATTTTATTGCGGGTTATAAACCCAAAATATACACAAGAAAAATCCCCTATAGTGTTATTTCATTATTAGCAATGTCAAATAATCTTGCTTCCAAATGCTTGTGCCACTATCTAAATTGTTTTGCTGCACTGCACTGCAAAGATATCGTCATAAGATAAAGGTAGATTGTAAAAAAAAAAGGACATTTAATTGGTTCTCTGAACATTTTTCAAGCGTGTTATGAGAATCAATTTTTTTTAAAGAGACGATAAACTCAAAGTAAGTTGAGAGTTGACTCAGTATTTTTTCTTTCCTTCTGTTTAATAAACTGAAGAATTAATCCTCCCAAAGTAGGGAAGATTATGTTTTATCTTTCCTCTTCCAACATTTAGCTTTGCATTTTAAAAACATTTCCAATTTTCCTTCAAAACTACAAATGCATTTTCTCAAATCATACTGAAAGCAGAGGATGTGTTTACAACTTGAAAGAATGTTAGAAGATAATATGAAAGATGAACCATGACTAGTAGATTTTTTTCTAAATAGAATATTTCTCATTGGATAAGCAAATGATTTAAAAATATGATTTAAGAATGAAACAGACTTCTGCTTCTAACCAAGTTGAAATAACAAGGACTGTATTTATCTTGTCACCAGAATCAACTAAAAATTCTGGATAAAGTATATGATAAAGTCACCAGAGTTTGGACATCAGGAACAAGGAACAGCAATCTCTAAGAGAGAGGCAATAATGAAACAAGCCCTACAATTATTACAGTTATTCACTTGAGATTTTCCAGGTTGCAGTACAGAGAAGGGAAACCAGATGGCACCATCTAATCTTCCTAAGTTAAATACATGGCTCCGGGAGTATGAGGAGGCCAAGGATGCTGAAATTGGCAAGGCAGAGTACTGGGGAGGAAAGTGATGCAGAGAAAGAGAGAAAGAGATCTACTCTGAAAATCTGCAAAAGACCTCTCTCATATCTTTAGCTGAGTACTGAGAGTGTTTGTTTGTGGAAAATTACAGAGGGCTAGGAAATGAACCAAACAAAAGAAGGAAAGAGAAAGATCTCCAGAGCACACTTAGGGAAAGGAATAGATCATTTTCCCATGAGCCATAGTGGGAAAATCTCATAATTCATTGGACATGCAGTAGAGCACTTAGAAAATTATTAGCTCAGAAGTGGAGTCAAATTAGTCCTAAACTAAAGACTGCTACAGTGTCATTAAGCAAAGCTTAAAAGCAAGTGTTGAAAGGATCAATCTGTTTCCAATTAATTTAGTTGCAACACAAATATCAAGAATATGTATAGGGCATTAAAACTATCCAACAATAAACAAGGTAAATTTCACAATCTCTGGCATCCAAAGAAATTACCATACATGAAAAAAAGCACTATAATAATGAAGAGGAAATCAATCATCAAAACAGAAGAAATGGAATAGATGATAAAATTAGTAGAAACAAACATTAAAATAGTTGCTATGAACAATTCATATGTTAAAGAAGCTAGAGAAAAGATTGAACACAATAAGTAGAGACATGGAAAATATAATAAAGACCAAAATCAAACTCATTGAGGTGAAAAGTATAATAGCTAAAATGAAAATTAACTGAATGGGAAGATTGTAGAAAGACAGCAGAATAGAAGCTTTGAGATCCAGTCTATCCACCAGAACAACATTAAACAGGCAGGAACTGTCTGAAATTACTATTTTGAAATTCTGGAGTCCAGTAGAATACTATACAGCATCCAAGAAAAAGTGGGAGGAAGGAGCTGTTAAATTACAGTAAAGACCAGTAAATTGTTCTTTGTGCACAGTGGTTACTGGCACATATCTCCCACTCTGGTGGCAGACTGCTGTGGGGTGCAGCCCCAGGCTAGCTCACTGGTGACAGAAAGGGATGTAAAAATCCTCTTCCTTAAAGCCATGGTTTGGCATGGCAGATCACTGGACATAACTTTCAATGAGCAACTTTGGATTGTTGGGAGCCCAACTCTGAGGATGACCATTGTTCCAACATACCCCAGACAAAGACAATGGCAGAAGAGACTTAAAAACACTGAACTTTCACAGGGCAATGGGATACAGTTAGTGGAATGGCTGTATTTATGGAGAGATCAAGAGAAATCAGCTTTGGGAAACTGGAAAAAGCTCCTGGCACCCTTCCTGATCTCTTCCCCAGGGTAGATTTGAGCTGGTCTGTTTCCTCTTCATGGGTCCCTGGCCATGGTTGGGAGAGACTGACTTCAGAAACTCCTCTCTGGTATGCACCTCCTCCCAGAATTTGCCCTACAGGTGAAAGCAGCTTAGGTCAATGAAAGGAATGTAAGAAACTATAGAAGTGGACAGCCTGGGACAAAGGCTTGCCTGCCCTGGGAAAGGGACGTCTGTCTTCTGGTAAATAGAGCAGACATTCAAACTCCTATAAAAAGGGGAAGTTCAAAACAGCTAACAAGCAAAAACCTAGGATAAGACACTGGACCAGAAAAGACAGGGAGGAACTTACAGGCTGCATTTGCCTTGGGCAGACCATCCAGAAAGGAAGGCTGAAGATCAAGAAAATATCTTATCACCAACTGTTTACAAAATCAAAAAAGCAAATAAATTCCAGAGGTAACATTTTAAAATGTACAGTGTGAAACCAAAGAATACAAGACAAAGGAACTGGAAATGATGGCCTATCCAAAGGAAGAGGATAAAAATCCAAATAACACCAACAAAGAAGACCAGAATATGGAGATGAAAGAAAACGCAGAGAAAGAACTAAATGATATCAGGAAAACAATGAATGAGTAATATGAGAATCTTAGTAAAGAGTTAGAAATTTTGCAAAGGAACCAAACAGAAATATTGGAGTTGAAGACTACAAAAAATGAGATGAAAAATGCCCAGGTGGGTTACAAAAGCAAATTGGAATAGCATAGCTGAGCTCTTGAGGTCTATTTTGCCAACATTAACACATTTTGTTGAATGAAATAACCCAGACACAAAAGGAAAAATATTTTATGTTTTCACTAATAGGAACTAAATACTATAAGTAAACTCATGGAGTTAAAATCCTAAGTATAGGTGAAGTACGAAGGACTTTGGAGACAAATTTAACCAGACCCAGGAGAGCCAGTTAGTTTTTGGGAACCTTTATTTTAACTGCCGGGCACTCAGACCTGAACACAGGTGTGAGGCCCCGAGAAAGCAAAGTACAAGGCTTTTATAGTATTCTGGATAGTTTAGGAGTTTGAAAGAAAGAAATGTCCAGTTCTATAACTCTTAATTTGGTTTGGCACAGCAAGCAAGCATACTTAATACAGAAGCGAATTTTTGCAGTTAGCTGGTTTTAGCTTTTAGCAGGGTGGGGTAACCTGCTTTTCTGGCTGCTTGCAGGTGGGCACCTTCAGGTGAGTCGCCAACCCATTGTTCTGTGGTTAATATGTACAGCTTAAGACTTTCCATTGTAGACCTTGAAGTTATCCATTATATAGGTCACTAGGAGATAGAATGAGAATAGAGAAGGAGGAGCTGATGCTTATTGTTGATGAATTTTAATAGGGTTGATATAAATGTTAGTAAATGGATAGAGTTGATGGTAACACATTATAGTGACTATAACTGACACCACTGATTTATAAAATTGAGTGTGGCTGAAAAGGATAGTTTAGAGATGTAAATGTCAGTTGAAAGAAAGCTAGAGGATAATCTTGGGATTGTAGAAAAAAGTGAGCTTGGTATTGGATGAGGTTTGTCGATAATAGTACAAGTAATGTTCTTCTATGAACTAAAACATATGTATGTCACCATTGCAAGGTGTTAAGAATATGGTGATACATGGGACAAATATAACTAATGTAGCTCATAGGCTAAAGTTAACAGCAATACTGTAATATTTTTGCATCACTGGCAGCAAAGGTACTATATAAATGCTAAGGGTCAACAATAGAGGGATGTTAGAGGAAAAGGGATTTATCTTTCTGGAAAACATTAAAAAATTTACTGATGTGATGACAGTACAATTCTGCGATGAAACTTAGAGCCACTGGATTATACAAAGCATGGGGCTGTATAATATAGTGAATCCCGTGGTGGATGATGGATTGTAGGTAGTACAAATATGAGAATATTCTTACATGAATTATAACAAATGTACTACAAGACATGGTTTCAATAATAGCATGGTTTATGGAGAAAATACACCTAATGCCAGCTATATATTATAGTTAGTATAATATTTGGATGTTCTTTTATCATTTGTAACAAATGTTCTACAACAATACAAAGTGTTGTGTGGGGTGGTGTATGGGAACGCTGTATGTTATGCATGATTGTTTTGTAAACTCACAATTTCATTGATAAAAATCAGCATCCATACCACATCAATGTTAAATGTCAACAATAGGGAGGGTTATGAGAATGTTGCCATTTTTAATCTTAGAACAATATTATGTGTCGCAGAAACAACCAAATTTCTTTGTCAGCTATACTGTTTTATTCTGAGGCTTCTCTGAAAGTACATACAGCCAGCTGCAGGTCAAAGCTTCATCTTCAGAAAAAAAAGAACCACTTTACACAAAAATCAATACAAGTATATAAATTAACATAACCCTGGTAAGAAGGTAAAAGTGGACATGTCTTGACAGACAGGGTCTTTTGAACATCTTGAATATTATATAGCTACATCATTCTATGTGTTATAAATGTGTTCTTGTTGTCATAGGTATGTTTTCTGGATAGACAGAGGCCCTCACAGCAGAAAACAAAATATTAAAATTCCCTGCTTGGGAAGTCCTGTTACTTTCTCAAATAAGATGGCTAATACTCTAGAATATATAAGCCTTGCATAATAAAAGAACAGAGCCCCTGATCGTAATGCTTTCACTTATGAACCTTATTCCTGTAATAATGAAACTAAGCCTAATTATAATTAATGCCTAAGAGTTACCACCTGAAAAACTCCTTGTTACTCAAGGAGTGGCCCTCTCTAAGCCAAACTCTGCAAATAAACTCATCACTTTTGCCCCTATGTGGGACATAACTTATAGGGATGAGCCTCCCTGGCAACAAGGGCTTATTACCAAGCATTAATCAGTGATGCATTAGAGAAAGGCCTTGATCAAAAGGGGGGAAAATTAAATAAAATAGGTTTTTTTTTTTTAATGGCTAAGAGATTTCAGTGTGAGTCTGGAGGTCATTCCAGAGGTTACTTTATACAGACTTCACAATCTGTCACAGTAAACAAAGCCTCAAAGAAAAGTGTTCCTGAAGGCTGTAGGGATATCCAGATACCATAGGCAAGCCACATGGTCACATGAAATCAATACCCCCTCAGCAGGCTCTATCCAGGAATATATAAAAAGCTATAGCCCCAATGTAACATAAATATAATCATTTATAAATCCCCTAAGCATGATTCTTCTACTTCTTTTATTTGACTTATAATTTTCAGTTTACCTGTAAAGTATATTTCTCAGACACTTAAAGCCTTTGGATTTTCCTATGCTGGTTGAGTCCTGAAACCAAGCTAATATGTAGCCAACTCCTACTCTCTAGTTCTTTGGGCTTACCCTGGACAAATAACAAAACTATGATGATAGACCACATCCACCCAAAAGCAAGGAATATCTTCAACTGCAAGCAAAATTATACTATTCCTCTGCCCCATAATGTCTACATTGCTTCTCAACCTGACACAGAGTAGACACCATCATAAATCCCTCAAGATGGAGGAATGAACAAAAATAAGGGGGTATGCATAACTGCTGACTAGATTTATTGCTATTATAGTTATTATCTTTTGTTAACTGAATAACTTGAAACACTGATATAAAAATATTTTTTTTAAATTTAAGTACAGCAGATTGGAGCTGACAGATAAAAGAATCTGTGAAATCGAAGACAAGAAAATTGAAATGAATCAGGCTGAGTAGCAGGAAGAAAAAAGAATTATAAAAAGTGAAAATAGTATAAAAACTCTGGGACACCAACAAGAAGACCAATAAATACATTATGGGAGTCCCAGAAGGAATAGAAAGAAAGGGGCAGAAGGAATAGTCAAAGAAATAATGACATGGAACTTCTCAAACTTAGCAAAAGACATGAATGTGCACATACAAGAAGCCCAAAGAACACCAAACAGGATAAATATGAAGAAAAACACACCTCATCATATACTGGCCACACCATCAATTGGAAAGGGCAAGGTGAGAATTCTGAAAGCTGCAGAAAAAAAGGAGGATGCTATGTACATGACAGTCCCAGTTAGACTGAGCAATGATTTCTCGTCAGAAACCATGGAAGTGACAAGGCAGTGGTTTGAAATACTCAAAGTGCTTAAAGAAAACAACTATCAGCCAAGATTTTTAATCTGGTGATACTTTCTTTTAAAAAATAAGGACACAATTAAGACTTTCTCAGATAAACAAAAGCTGAGGAAGTTTATCCTCAGTAGAAATGCCCGATAAGCAAAGCTAAAGGAAGTTCTTCAGACTGAAAGGAAAGGATACTAGACAGTGGTTTAAAGCACCTTAAAGAAATAAATACTGCCCGTAAAGGTAGTCAGTCATATGGATAATTATAAATGTCAGTATTTTTATATTTTATTTTTTGGTATGTAACTCCGCTTCTTACTTCCTACAGGTGCTAAACTGCAAATGTGTTAAAAGTAATAATAAATCTATGGTTTTAGATGTACAATTTACAAAAATATATGTGATAACAAGTATAAAAAAAGAGGTGGGGGGATGAGGAGTATAGGAAAAGTGTTTGTGTTGCTATTGAAGTCAAGTTGCTATCAAAAAAATATGATTTTTACATATTTAGCATGTTAAATTTTAACAACATGGTAACCACAAGGAAAATAAATAGAAAATATTTCCAGATAGAAAAGAGAAGGCACTCAATATGGTGCAACACAAAAGATCAAATAAACATACAATTAAGCATTAACAGAATAATTGAGGTGCAAGAAAGGTGTAAGATTTACAAAGGCTAAGACTAGCAGAAGAAAGTCTTGCGTTATCAGTAGTTAGTTTAAATGTCTGTGGATTAAGCTCGCCAGTCAAAAAGCAGAGATTGGGCAGAATGGATTTAAAAAGCAGCGTGGTTAGCTGACCCAGCGAGCACAAGCAGCAAGGGGGGGATAAATGAATAAGTAAATAAAATCTTAAAAAAAAAACAAAAAAACAAAACATAAAAAAGCATTATGCAACTATATGCTCTCTGCAAGACACTCACCTTAATTTAAATATGCAAATAGTTTGAAAGTGAAAGGATGGAAAAACTATTAAACAATATATGATATATACAATAATGGAGTTTTTATTTAGCTGCAGAAAGGAACATAGTTCTGATACCTGAGATAATATGGATAAACCTTGAGGACATCATGATGAGAGAGATAAACCAGACACAAAAGAATAAATGTTTATGATCTCACTGATAAATAATTATTAAAAACAAACTCATAGAGGCAGAATCTAAAATACAGCTTGCCAGGGAATGGGGTGGGGATAGGGAATGGGAAGTGTAGACTGAAAATGTGCGGGTTCTTCTTTAGAATGATAGAAATGTTTTGGTAATGAATGGTGGTGATAGTAGAACATCATGGAGGTAATTAACTGCACTGAAAAATATATCTGAAGGTGGCTAAAAGGGGAAATGTTAGGTTGTATATATGTAAATAGAATAAAAACTTAAAAAAAAAAATCCTTGAAATTGTACTACTTAAATGGTGAGTCCTATGTGAAACCATGGATGCAATACTACAATTATAAAAATGTCTTTCATCAATTGTAACAAATATACCACACCAAAGGAAAGTGTTAATAATAGGGTGGTATATGTGATTTCTGAATTTTATGTCAGATTTTCCAATAAACCTGCAACTTCTATAATAAAAAAGTTCACTGGATAGGGTTAAGGATATATTAAATATTGCAGAAAATAAAACCAGTGAATTTGAATATGTATTAATAGAAACTATTCAAAAGGAAACAGAGGAAAAGACTGGATAAAAAAGATCAGAGCATCTGTACATGGTGGAACAACATGCATTGGTCAAATATATGTGTATTTAGTGACCCCAAAGGAGCAGAGAGAAATTCTTCAGAGGAAGAAAATTATTTTCCTATATAATGGCCATTTTTTCCAAATTTAATGAAAGGCAAAACCCCACACATCCAAGAAGCATAAAGAGGAAAAAATAAAATACCTAACAAAAATTCAAATAGAAGACATATCAAGTTAAACAAAGTAGTACTGTAATTACAGTTTTTAAACCAACAATAAATGGAAAATCTTGAAAGCATCCAGAGACGAAAAAAGATACCTTGTAAACAGAGGGAAAAAGATAATTATATCAACAGACTTCTATTCAGAAAGAAGGGAAGCCAGAACTCAGTCCAGCAACATCTTAAAGGTGCTAAAATGGTAAATGGAGGGGGGGGGGGGCTGCACATGAGGTGGGAGTAGTAATTTATAATTCTCTACCAAGTGAAAAAAGCTTTAAAAAATTTAAGGCAATTTCTATTGATTTTACTTGGGAATGTAGAGAGCTGGAAAAATGATCACCCCTACCCTTAAAACACACACATGTACACACACAAACACAGCAAGTTTGCAAACTTTCTTGAAACCATCAAAAGCTACAGTCACAGGGTAACCAACTAGTCTGAAATCCTATAACAGTCAGATATCTGAGAAGACAGACATAGCCATAAACCAGTATGAAAAATTAGGCTAAATAATTATCTAATTGTTTGAGGTCACCTGTGGGCTGGTGAGAGACTGAAGTTCCTGAAATTTGCAGATATAAGGATGTTTATATGCTTTTGTAGAATTTTTCTCCATATATCAGTTTGGATGCTCACAAATGATCAGTGATATTTGAGAGGAAATGCCTCTGGTGGTTCAAGCTTGCTAAGTGGAACAGTAACTATGGCAACATGAGCAGAAGAATTTACTTGAACTTATCTATGGGATATATCCATATCTGTGAAGTAAATGGCTAAAAACCCTGTTTCCATTTTGACTCCTGCAAAAACCCACATCTGCTGGGGGAAAGGAAAAAAAGAAAACAATAAAAAAACAAACAAAAAATGAAAAACTTCTAACACTAGGTGAGACACAGGAATACGTGCTGATGTGCTCCTGCTGGAGCTATGGTTGAAAGAAGCACAGGAACAATGAGAAGGCCAGACCCAAGAGAACCAGGAACAGGGTGCTTATCTAAATCTGATGCTTATCTAGAAAAACAGAGAACACCATCCTTCTTCCCCACCAAGCTAACAAGCATCAACAAACAAGCAAGAGTGAAATACCATTGGAAGAATTGCACAATCATGGAGAGAATCTATCTGAGGAGAAGCACAAAGAGAAAATGTAAAGTTTTAGTATTCAGAAAATCCATTAGCAAAAAAAAAAAAAAAAAATCAAAAGAATCAGACATAGATGTGACAAAGATAGTACAACTATCTGGAAGTGTATTTAAAATAACTTTGACTAATACATTAACATATGTAATGGAGCAAGCATATATCACATATGATCAGATGGGTAATTCCAGCAGAGCTTTTGAAAAGAAATGTAAGAATCAAATGAATATGCTAAACATGTAAAGCATAGTAACACAGATGAAGATCAGCTTCTACAAGCTCATCAGCAAATGTTGCATGGCCAAAGAAAGACTCAGTGAATTGAAGACAGGTCAGTATAATACTGACCTATAACTCTACCTGGAGGAAAAAAAGGATTTTAAAAAGAGTGAAAAAGAAAAGAACAGATATTCCAAGAACTGTTTGACATTTTCTAATGGCCTGATATACACAAAGATAGACTGATTAATTAAAGATGTATATTGTAAACCTTATTGCAGCCAGTAAAAAAATTTAAAATTTTTAAAATATAAAGTCAATGAAGCAAACACAATTGAATCATTTTTAAAAATACTCATTTAGTCAAGAAGAAGACAGAAAAAACGGGAAAATAATAGAAAGTAGAGATATAACAGTGAAAAATTAGCAACATGGTAAATTTTAATACAACTATATGAATATCAGATTGATTGTGAATGGTTTACACATCAATTAAAAGATAAATATTGTTATATTGATAAAGAAGCAAAACATAACTCTGTGCTAACTATAGAAAGCCACTTTAAATAAAAAGAAAGTGATATATTAAAATGAAATTTTGGAAATAAATTTACCATGCAAACAAATTATGAAAAGAAAGCAGGAGTAACTATATTCATATTGCACAAAATAGCCTTCAGAACAAGGAAAACTGTCAGAGATAAAGCACCCATTTTATAGTGATATAGGGATATTTTCTAAGACAACACATAACCATCTTAAATAAATATGCAGCTATCAACAGAATGTAAAATCCATAAAGCAAAAATTGAAGGGTGTCCAAAGAGAAATACATAAATCCACAGTTATAGTTGGAAGCACTAACATTGCTTTCTCAGTAATTAACAAAGCAAGTAGACATAAAATCAGTAAGGTTATAGATGATCTAAACAACAGTATCAGCCAACAAGTTTGAATTGACATTTATAAACATTCCAACAGTAGTGAAATACTCATTTCTTTCAAGGACATGTGGGATGTTCCACAAGATAGATCATATTCTGGACCATAAAACAGGCCTTAACACTTACTATAAATCCTCTAAAGGATGCTATCAGACCATAATGGACTTAACTGCAAGTCAACTTACACAGGAAATCCCCAGATATTTGCTAATTAAAAAAATTTCGAGGAACGGATGTGACTCAAGCAGTTGAGTGCCCACCTCCTACATGGGAGGTCTCAGATTCTGTTTCTGGTGCCACCTTAAGAAAAACAACAAGCAGACAAGCAAAAACAATGGACAAACAACGAGCAAAAAATTCTAAAAAACATTGACTTATACACTTTAAGTATGTGAATTATAAGGTTTGTGAACTATTTGTCAATAAAATTATTAAAACAAACAAACAAACAAACAAAAACACTTTAACCCATAGGTGAATCACGAAACCATAAGGGAAATTTTTAAATGAACTGAATGAAAATGCAACATATCAAAATATGTGGAATACAAAGAATTATAAAAGCATAAAATAAGCAAAAATATAAGAAAAAGTAAAATATGTGGAATACAAATAATGCAGAAGTTATAGGAAAATTCACACTTACATGAAAATTCACATTAACATTGAGTAAGAAAATAAGAAAGCTTCACAACAGTAATCTAAAACTGCACTATAAGAAATTTAAAATTTAGTTTAAAAATAAATCGAACCTAAAGCAAGGAAAATAAAGGAAAGAATGACAAGGAAGAAAACTGAGAAGACAAATATTATCCATATTTGAGATTATAGAAATGACATCTAGAACCATGATCATGTTGTCTATATACTATTTTCAAAAACAAAACAAAATATCACCAGGGTTCTTTGGAGAAATAATTGACTCCAGGGCTCAGACAGGTAAATAAATAGATAAACTTGGAACACCTGTGGTACTGAAATGTTAGAAAGTGATTAACATTTTTTTAAATAAAATAAATTAGATAGACTGAGGGTATATACGAAGTAACGAAGAGTCAACTTGATAAAGCTCCCAAAGGTCAGAGCTGGAATAATTTAATAAAAAAAAAAAGGAAAAAAAGAAAATTGGATATTACTCAACAGACACATATATGAATCCATTCTGATATAAATAAATAACTGAATAAATACTAGAAGGACAATTCTACTTACAGAAGAATTCCCTTTAATAGTGTAAAAGGAAAGAGGAAAAAGAAAATGACTTAGAATTCCACAGTAATAATTGTTGCAGGCAAGATCTAGTGACAGTTTCTAAAATTAGAAATATATTTGCAATGTCTCAATTGCAAAAGGAATAGTAATAAATTTGCAGGGAAATCCGATATATAACACCTTAAACAGATGCTCAAGTTTAACATCACCAGTAATGAGCCATGTTGGTAACTTTGCCTTTGATAGCATGCTCTGGATATTATTGCAAAAATGCTTAACATCAATCTAATCATCAGAACATGCCAGACAAATACAAATTAAGGGATACTGTATAAAATGACTGACCAATACATTTTTTATTATTAACAACAGTTAGAACTTTTGTGCAATGATTGAAAATGGAAGTTTTTTTTTTTTTTTCATTTGAAAAGTTGTGACCTTACAAAACAATCATGCATACTATACAGGATTCCCATATATCACTCCACTTCCAACACCTTATATGGTTGTCACACATTTGTTAAAATTGATGCAAGTACGTCATCATAATATTACTACAATCTATAATCCATAGCTTGTATTTGGTGCATTTTCCCACAAACTATTCTAATATTAACAACATGTATTAGTATTGTATACTTGTTATAGTTCATGAAATAACATTCTCATATTTGTACTGTTAACCACAGTTCATCATTCACTGTGGGGGTCACTGGGTTATAGGTCTTCTGCTTTGTGCAATCCACACAAAGTATACCCTCAGTGACTCAATTCCATCACAGAGTTGTACTATCATTAGCTCTGTCCATTTCAGAAAATTTTCATTACTCCAAAAGGAAAAATCCCATACCCCCTAATACACCCCCATTATTGACCCTTAGCATTGATATAGTAACTTCTTTGCCAATTCTGTAAAGATATTGCAATATTGTTGTTATCTATAGTCTATACATTACATTAGATGTATTTTTCCATGTATCTCCAAGTTCTTAACACCTTGTACCAGAGAAATATTCTTATATTTGTGCTATTAACAATGATCATCATTCACCACCAAAATCACTGTTATACAGTTCTTCGGCTGTCCTCTAGCTTTCTTTCAATTGACATTTAACCTTCCTAGACTACACCATTATACTAACTATAATGTGTTCCTATCAACTCTCTCCATTTCCCCACATTTACAATCCAATTTATTAAACATTCTACATACATTCAGAGTCAGCTCCCCCTTTTTAACCCACATTCTCTTAGTAACTTATACTCTAGAGTTTAATTCCATGAGCTTACTCATCATATTTAGTTTATATTAGTGAGACCATACAATATTTGTCCTTTTTTTATAATGTCAAAATCATGAAGACAAGGAAAGACTGAAGAACTCTCACAAATTAAAGGAGACTAAGTAGACATACCAATACATGAAATGTGAGAAGAAAGATTGGATCCTAGAGCAGTAAAATGACATTAATGGTAAAACTTATGAAACACAAATAAAGCCTGTAGTTTAGTTTAGAGTATGTACCAATAGTAATGACTTAGGTTTGAAAATCGCACTATACTTACGTAAGATATTAATGATGGGGGATGCTTGATCAAAGATATAGAGAAGTGTTCTCTACTACTGTTGAAAATTTTCTCTAAGACAAAAATTATTTTTGAAAAATTCTTTTAAAATGAAGGCAAAATAAAAACTTTTTCAGGCACACAAAATTGAAAAAATTCATTATCAGTGGAAAATCTTTGCAATAAATGTTAAAGAAATGCCTTTAGGCAGAAGGAAAATGATATCAAATGGAAACATATCTAATCAAAGAAATGAAGACCACCAAAATTGTAAATGTATAAGTAAATACAATATTTTTCTTAATTTAAAAATATCATTAAAATATAATTGTTTATAAAAATAATTAATAAATTCTAGGGGAGGAATAGCATATGTGAGAGCAAAAATGAATTACAGAAACTGCCTAAAAGTTGGCGGGGAAAGTGCAAGTAAGCTTTTGTAAGGTTCTTATAATATATGTGAGATGATTCAATAATAAATTATATAATATGAAATATAAAGCAACATCAAAACTAAAACCAAAAGGAGAGTATAACTTATGAATCAGCAAAGAATATTAAATGGAATGATAGTAAACACTGAATTCCAAATCAGAAAAAGGAAAGAGGAAATAAAGTATAGATATGGCCAGATAGGATATTAAAAAAATATCTTGACTCTTTAGACCAAAAAGGAAAAATTAATTATAACCTATCTATATATTTCACGTTAAATATAAAGGCACCAGTTGCCTAAAAGAAAAATCATGGGTACATATACCAAGCTAACACTAACCCATAGAGAGCTGTAGTGGCTATTATTAGTATCAGATGAATTAGATTTCAGAGGAAAGAATATCACCAGGGATAAAAAGCTCATTTCATCATGATAATTATCGATTAATCAAGAGAACATAACCATTCTAAACACTTATGCACCTAAATGAGAGCTTCAAGACATATGAGGCAAAAAATTAATAGAACTGCAAGAAGAAATAGACAAATCTGAAATTATCATTGACAAGTTCAACAGTCTCTAAGTATTTGATATATCAAGTAGATATGAATTCAGTAGATGTATAAATTATTGAATACTATCAACTGATTTGGCCTAAATGACATTTATATAACACTACATAGGACAAGGGCAGTATTCACACTCTTTTCAATGAAAAAGGAGACATTTACAAAGTTAGACCAAATACTGATCCATAAGGAATTTTCAATAAATTTAAAATATTTAATTTCATACAAAGTAATCAAAGTAATTATCTAATGACAATGCTATTAAACTATATATTGACAATAGAAATATATGTGGACTATCCTCAAATCTTTTGAAAATAAATAACATTTTTCTAAGTAACTAAAATGTGAAATAAGGAAACTAAAGGAAAATGTGAAAGTGTTTTGAATTAAGAAGATGAAAACCCAACTTATCAAAATTGTGTGTTGCAGCTAATCAGCCCTTGAGATATTTATAGTACTCAACACATATTAGAGAGGATGGAAAACTACAAGTTTCTGCCTTCACAATAAGAAACTAGAAGAAAAATGCATATGAAAATGAAAGTAAGCACAAAAAGGACATCATAAAGATAAACTTATGTCAGAGAAAAGTGACAATGGAGAAACATCAAAATCTAGTTTTTTTTTTAGCAGATCGATTAATTAATTGATACCTCTAACCAGACTGATCACACTAAAACAAAGAGTAACATCAGTACAGATCCTACAGATATTAAATGGATAATAAGGGGTATTATGAGCAACTTTATGTGAATGAATTTGAAATATTATTTGAAAAGGCCAAATTCTTGAAAGGCCCAAACAAACAAAATTGATTTAAAAATATAGATAACCTGAATAGGCTTATATGATTAATAAAATTGATCAAGGTAGTTAAAAAACTTATAGGCAAGGAAAATTCCAGACTCTGATACCTTCACAGGTGAATTCTACTAACCATTGAAGGAAACAATAAAATACTCCCAAACTTATTTCTGCACAAATCTGATAGCAAGCTAGAAAAGCTATTACAAGAAAAGGAAAGTACAAACCATATACCTCATGAACATAGATGTTAAATTTATTGATATATTAGCAAATTGAACCCAAAAGTAAAGAGCTAAATACATGATATATAGACTGTTTATTAATTAAAAAAATAATTTCTGTTAAGATACCAGTTCCCCCCACTTTTAGTCAAAATGCCAGCAGAATATTATTTTTATAGAGTAAGAGAAGTGATTCTTTTTAATATATAGAAATACAAAGGAACAACATTGATAAACAAAGTTTGGAGATTTACACTACTTGATTTGAAGACTTCTTAGGAAATAACGTTAATCTTAATAGTATAATTTGGGAATAAAAACAGATGAGACAGGATAGACAACAGAGATACAGAACCATATACTGATTTTTATAGTGGTCCCAGGACTATTCACTTAGGGGAATGTAATATTTTTCTTCAAATGATGTTGGAAACTTTTGATAGCCATCTGTAAAAATGAACCTCAATCTTAATGTAACATTACACATCATGGACTAAATGTAAAAGCTAAAAGCAATAGTTTTTGAAGAAAACATAGGAGAATCACTACTTTAGCTTTGGCAATTTTTTTAAATCATAAAAATATAGCATAAAAGAAAAAATAAATATACTGGACTTCATCAATATTGAAAATTTTATCTTTAAAAAATACTGGAAAAGAAATAAGAAGTCAAGCCATAGACTGGAAACAATATTTGCAAATTATGCAACCAATAATGACTTTTACCTGGACTTATTTAAAGAATACTTACAACTTAATAATAAGAAGCCAAACAACCCAATGTAAAAAAAAAAAAAAAAAAAAAAGATGTGAGCGTATATTTCACCACAATAGATAAACACAAGGCAAATGAGCACATGAAAGATGACCAACATCATCAGTCATTAGTGTAATGCAAATTAAAATCACATGAAATATCAATATACACCTTAAAAAGATCAACCATTCTATGTACTGAAAAAAATGAGGAGCAAATAAAACTCTTATAAATGCTTGTGTGGTTGTAAAATGGTACAAAATGGTACAATAATTTTGAAAAACAACTTGGCCCTTTCTTAAACCATCTTGACCCATCATGGCACACCTGGATTTTTACTCAACAGAAATGGTCAGAAACTTGAACATGACATTCTTAGTACCTTTACTTGTAAAAGTCCCCAAATGAAAACAACCAAAACACCAAGATTAGTAGATAAGCCAACTGCTGCTCAACAATAAAAAGGGATGAACTACTGATCCACACAAAAACATGAATGTGTATCAGAACAGGCATAAAGTGAAAGACAAGACAAAAATGCATTTATAATGTTTGATTTCATTTACATAATATTCTAGCAAATGCAAACTATATTGACAAAAAGTTATTCAGCTGTTACCTGGGAAGAGGTGAAAGGGTCAGGGTGGAAAGATTACAAAGAAGCAGGAAGAAACTTGGGGGTGATAGACATGATCATTATCTTGATGTGGTAATTGTTTCACAGTTGTATACATGTTTACACTTAACAAGTTTCTACTTTAAATATGTGCAATTTATTATATGTCCATTATGCCTCAATAAAACTGAAAACATTCTCTTATAAAATGAATAAAGACAACAGGAAAACGTCATAAGAGGGTACTCTGGAAAATACTCTTTAGATATTACATTTCAAAATAATATACACCATTTTCATCAATTTGAATATCACTAAATTAGACTATTGTTTGCTTAACAATAATAAAATTAAAATAACATTAAAAATAATAGATGTGACAATGACGAACTGTCAGAATCATGAAACTTTTTGATAGTCACAGCATTGCTATTAACATCTTTTTAAAAATCTGTTTTGCAAATGATTTAATTTTCTGGGAATAATACTACGGAGTATCTAACCCTAAGTTCACTTTCAGTGGTTCAATGGGGTCATTGCTAGATTGTGATATTTAAGAAATTGATAACTACATTTGCCTAAAAACCAACATATAAATATGATCTACAAAGTTTTAAATTTAATTGACCAAATATTTTTTCAGTGTTTGCAGCCAGAATAATGAAACAATAGTCGATTCATTCTGTTTGGTTGCATATTAAGATGGTATTAAACTGGTAAACAACAAATATATACTACATAGTAAAGTGGTTTTCCTCATTTTAAATCATATTATACATTTTAGTTGTTGGATAATCCATCAATGAGTTAGACTATCAGAAAGTGTCTAGAATCTCTAATTATATAGGAGAAGTAATTCAGTCAGATACTGAAACAACTCTAGAAGTTATAAATTTAATTTAAGGCAATGTAATAGGACTAAAGCTGTTACTTCCTACTAGTGTGCACACCCACAGAGGACCTTATAATTAGGAAGCATCAGATAGATTATTTATGCCATTATTATTTAGGGATAGGGACATAAGTCATGATTTCCAAATAGAAGGTTAAATTCTAGGTTGAAATATTTTTCCATATGTTTTATATGAATAAATAGAAAACAGAAAGCAACAAAAATAATTTTAGCTTCCACTACTCTTAAATTAATGGCTCTCCCAGGGTTGGAATCCTTAAGCAAGAATATCCTGCTTTTGCCAAAAGACTCTTTCCCTATCCTCATGTATGCAATAAAAATGGACCTTTTTAATACAATCTTTCTTAATATGTCCAACAAAAGCACCCAGGAATAAATGAGAAAGATTGCAATACACACCTTTTCTCTAATCCAGGAAATATTGCTTGATAAGGTGTAAAGAATATAAAATAAGACAAGAAATGAAGTCCTAGGAAAATAATTATAGATTAGTAAAATTTTGTAACTTTATGCTTTTAATAATCTTTAAGGAGTATTTCATTTGTACTACAATTATTTACAGAATATTTTAAATGAAAAGGCTTTTTTGAAAATTTGTAGCTTGCATACATCTTTATTACAATGCATACAACAATGATGGATACTAGATTTGAAATAATCTATTAAGAGCATGGAAGGCAAGCAACAAATTGAGAAAAGGTAATTATAAAACATATATTTGACAATGGATACATATAGTGTTCATATAAATAACTTCTTCAAGTCTGTAAAAAAATAAAATCCCAGAGAGTATTCTATGGGAAAATAAAAGATTTGAAAAGGCACTTAAGAAAAGAAGAAATCCCGTTGTCTAATAAAAACGTGAAAAGGTGTTCAAGCTCATTAATCATCAGGGTAGTGAAAATTAAACCCACAATGAAATCATACTACTTACCCAGAGCATAAGAAAAAAAACACACACACAGGCTGAACAAAATATATTTTGGTGATGATGTAGAACAACTGAAACTTTCATGCATATATGCCATAATTCAGCAATTTCACTTCTAGGAATGTACCTAAGAAAAATGTGTATATCAATGTACCAAAGAAATATACAAGAATGTTCATAGCAGTGGCAACCATAAGAGGTGGAAACTGATAGCAACCCAATGCCATCAACCATAAAATGAATGAATAAATTGAAAGATATTTATACAGCAATGGAAAAGCACACATTAGTGCTATAAGTGACACAATGGATGGATTTCACAAACATAATGTTAAATGCATGTAAGGAGAGTATGCTGAAGAGTGCATACTATATATTTATTCAAGATGGATAAAATCTTTAAGGATGATAGTAGAAATTATAGTGGTTAATATCAGGTAGGGGTAATTTCAAAGGGTAATTTCAAGGGGTAATTTCAGGGAGCTTCTTGGGTGAGTTAATATTTTATTTCTTGATATGTGTGGTGGTTTCATGAGTATATTCACTGTAGAAAGATTCATTATCCAATACACCTAGAATTTATGAACTCTTGTGGGACAGTTTATTAAAATTACAATTTTATTTATAAAAAGAACTCAGTAAGTTACTACAAAAATGTACATAGGTCAGTTCAAGTAACTACCAGAAGTTAAGAGTTGTGTGGCACAGCAGTGAGATAGCTTTAGAATTGTTTAAATGTAAGAAATGTTTATATTCTAGTTTTAGGGCAATAAATAGATTGAGGTTAATTAGCAAACTAAATTGAACTGACATGTCGGTTAGAACTCTTGCTTAAAGTTCATAAAATATACTTAAATTGATATAGAAAAATACTGTTCATTGGATAGATATGGACAACAGAGACCTAACTGAGGAAGTTATCCAACCTAATCATAGAAAAAATGACTTGGTTTTACAAGTGGATTTAAGGGACAACTTAAAACTGATACTGAATCTTCGTTTCTCCATTCTGCAGCTCTGTGATTTTCAGTTTATTTCGGTCCTTTTCCTCTCCAAGCACTTCCTCCCTCTCCCATCTGCTGGGGCCATAAAATAATTATAGATTAGTAAAATTTTATAACTTTATGCTTTTAATAATCTTTAGGCAGTGAGACAATTTCCCCTGCCTGTGCTACATGTCATCTAACCCTAGGCTGGTGCCTTTCCATGGGGAAAAATGGAACAGTTTGGAGCTAGCAGTATTTTCTTTGCCTGTTGCTTATATTACCTTGGTAAGTGAATAAAGTCTTAATTGATTGCTACTTGAGTTTGGCACGTTGTCCTAGTTGACCAACTCCACACCTCACAGCTCTGATTAAATATTTTCTTTATTTCTTTAATCTTAAATACACATAAGTTAAAATAATTGGATAAGTAAAGTAATGAAAGAGACCATTAAGGCAAACTTAATAACCTAAATTTTTATTATAACCTAAATTTTTATTATAAAATACTTAATATTTTATAATATTCTTAATATTTTATAATATTCGTAATATTTTAATATAGAAATTAATTTTCCAAAGAAAAAGATTGGTAGTACATAATTAATTATATTCAGAGAGTGTTATAAGTACCTTTCATGATTTAAAATATTGTTGTGTTCCTCAAAGGGTATACTGAGAATCACCTGTATCTTAAACACTTTAGGACATATGTTAAAATACATCAATTCCTGGCCTCTACCAGGAATTTAATGATGATATATCTGAATTTGGAACCTGAGAACTTGCAAGATAATCAGAACTCCTAATGATTCTCTTGTACACTATAGTTTGAGAACCATTTATAGAAAAATGTATAAAAAATATCTGCATATTGCTCTTAGAGCAGACTGAATACGGCAACAAATTTGTCATCATTTTTCTTTCATTTATGAATTACCATTGAAAACTTATTGCATCAAAATCAACCTGCCTCAACAGAAATTTATTAAAATAACAAATACTCTATATACTCTTAATATCAGTGCTTTAAATGATCTTATATTGATAAGGAAATGAGACAATTATGCAAGAACATTTTAAAATTGCAATTTCCCACAATTATACATTACACACACACACACACACATATATAATAACCAAAAATAACTATCTTATTAAATGTTATTCTGTTTTGCCTTTTTAGTAGCTTTCCAAATAGAATTTTTTTCACACAATTCATTAAATAATTAAGGCTACAGTGTGGAAAAAATGACTGTCTTAATTTTCATTTGTTTTTACACAGGGCTCAGAATAAAAGTGTGATAAATTTTCAATCTTCCTTAACTTTTATACTTTTGTGAAAAAAAGACAAGGATTTAAATTTTATACCTAATGGATTTTAAATTATCCAAAACATTCTCAATAACATTTGACAAAGAAAACTGACATTTGTCACATTGATTAGTCTAATTCAAAATGTTAAATTTTATATTTTAGAGAAATATGACCTTTCATGGCTAGAATGAACTTCCTTGGAATTTTTGAAATTAAATGATAATATCATAACCAAATGATATTCTTTGAGAGTTGTAATTACAGAAAACACATTTGAAGTTTGAATTTAGTGTCAATATGTTAAGCTATCAGAATTCAATTGTTGTTATGTTTCTAATAATTATATCTTGACGCGACAACAACCTCTTAACCACTGTGTCTCATTTAGTTCAGTGATTGACTTGAGGATTCTCCTTATAATGGTTCTAACTATAAGGAAGATAATAGTTTCACCATTACATGCAACCTCAATTACTATATATATATAGTATATATAGTATTATAATGGATATATATATATCCATTATAATGGCTCTTGATTGTGTGAATTTGATGCAGGTATAGTGCATAATTATTTACGTTTTACCGTGTGTTTATATAATTTTAATTAAGTGGAGATTCTTAAAAGGTAACTAAATTAAATGGCATGAAAGACATTTTATAGGAAGACAAGGTGAAATTTCTGAATTGAAAAATAGAAAAACAAAAATATATATGTGGCTCAAACATATGTGTGCACACATATTTTAGTTGTGATTATTAGTGCACATCTAATATTTGACTATACATACTGTCTCATTTATTCAACATGCCACATTGTAGACAGCTCCTTCCTCTATTCAAAATGTCATTTTAGTTGGAATTATATATAACATTGTCTTTGCTGCCACAGTTCTCTTGTCCAGAAATGGCCATCTAAATGAAGACATATCAATTCGTATGATTTTTTTCCAAAGAAGCCAAAAAATATATATATATATATTCTTACTGATTGGAGAAACTACATACTCACATTTCAGAGGCTGTGGGCAGCTGTATACCATGTTTCTAATGCAACCTTCCCCAATGAGGCCTGCCAGGTAAAATCTTTTTATTGCTTATGCACCTGGTGAAAGAATCCTCATTATTCTCCTCCTCTTGCTTAGTTAATGTCCGTTCACCTCTTGCCTGGATTATGTCAATAACCTCTAACTTATACAGGATTTCCAGTCTAATATCAGAGCAATATACCTTCTGAATTTTTACCAAAGGAACTGACAATTTTTCACTTTCATCCATAGAATTGTGTCTCAGTTTTTAAAATATCATAAAGCACTTCACTGTCTGGTCTCTATTTATATTTCCAACATAATGCTTTGCACAGTGATACCAAATAATTTGTGGTTTTACAAAAACACCAAATGTACACACTAAAACTTTGTACCCCTGTTTTACAGTTTAAGAAACTACCACTTATCAAGCTATTCCACACACCCATACATAAGCGAGTGCATGCGTGCACACAAACACACACATACACCCCTAGAATAAGTTATCCGTTCTGCCTAACATTCTTTGCTAAGGACTCGTTGGTGCTCTTTCTTTTTTTTTGTGGGTGCAGGGGAATTGGAAAAAGACAAGAATGACATTGAAAAGCAAAACAAACAATTCTCATACACCCCAAATGGGTTACATTTATAACTTATTTAGACTGTTCTATTTCTTTATATCTCTATGCTAATTTAAAAGTAATATATAGATTCCTCATAGATTAAAATTCCTGGAGGAAAGGAAAGGTATTTCTTGGTACAAATGAGATGACTAATAAATACTAGCTGAATTAAATTTCCTGTTATTCATTTATGGTGCATATATATAATTAGAGTTTTTACAAGAACTGGAGAAAAAATGGACATTCAAGAATATTCTGCCAAAAGTTTCTTTCATTATAAATGATGATTTCCATTTTCCATTTCCTTTGGGTGATGCAATGAGTGAAAATCTATTTCTGGTAGTTGAGATTTGTATATATTCAGATCCTTATTTACCATCAAACTTTAGTTCAGAATTACAATGTAAGGCAAAATACAGTTTTCCATGATACCTCAGGAAACAGAACAAAATTAAGTAACTACAAAGAAATTTACTTCTTAAACTCTGATGAATTTACATGTAATCTCAACATTATTAAACATCTAAAGAAGTCTTTATAATTCATTATCTTAACACAATATATTAATCAACAGATAGTTTTTCATTTCCTATATTTTATTCTCATTTCCTATATATATTTTTCAATATAATTCCACTAAAAGGTGTAAGTCAAGTTTCTTAAGGTATAATTTATTTCCATTAAATGTTTCCTTTTTTAGTATAAGATTTTTGAGTTTGGACAAACACATACTATCCTGTGACCATTACCCCTATCATAGTATAGAAGAGTTCCATCACCCCCTAAATCAATTAATGTCTAAAATAATATTGTGCTCAATCTAGGTAGATGGAGACACAAAAACTGAGGTAAAAATGCAGTGAGTCAAATCCCACAGAGAAAACAACAGGCATCCACTGTTTCCTTTTCCTTTTCAGATTTAATAAACAATTCACCTGTATACCTGTTTTGATGTACAGTTCCATGAGTTTTGACAAACACACAGTAATGAAACCACCACTATAATAAAGACATAAGACAGTTCCACCAACCAAAAATACGTCCTCATTTCCCTCTGGAGTCACCCCTTTGGGGTCATCCGTGCCAGGAATGTATGAGAGCTATAGTTGTTTTGCATCCTGCCCAGTACATGATACTGTATTTTCATTTGTCTTTAAGTCATTCTAATAAGTGTGTAGTGAATTTCATGATGGTTTTAATTTGCATTTCCCTAATGAAAATTAAATTGATCATTTCTTCATGTCCTTATTTGCCTTCTTTGATGAAGTGTCTGTTTTAACCTCACCCCTGTCCCTCTAAAAAATATTATTAGTTAGTTTTCTTATTATTGATTTTGGACCTAAATGCTATTATAATGATAAAAGAATGTGTCCGAAGTTTTAAAAGTCTTCCCACACAAGATACCATGTACATGAGATTTTGCAGACAAAATTAATATACCACACCGATCTTTTACAAAATAATCTAGAACAGAATTGTCCAGTGGAATAGTTTTCAATTATGGAAACTTTCTCTATCTGGAAAAGTTTTATATCTGTACTGTATAATGAGGTGATCTCTAGCTACATGTGCCTAGTAAGAACTAGAAGTGTGCCTGATTTGACTAAGGAATATAATTTTAATTTTATTTAGTTTTTACTGCTTGAGATTAACATTTAAATAGCTATCCATGGTATGTGGTTACATATTGAAGAGAATGGTTTTAAAGAGCAGAAAAAGAGGGTACGTACCCCACTTCATTTCCAAGTCCACACAAGCTATAATACCGAAAGCAAGAATAAAAATATGAGAAAGAAAACTTATGAACCTGTTTCAATAAATGAAAGAGATATACAAACCCTAAACCAAATGTTAACCAATGAATCCAACATTGTATAAAAGAAAGATTATACACTACAAAGATAATTATATCATAGTTATGTAAAGTTGTTTTAGATATAGACAAATCTATAAGTGTGATTTATCCTATTAACAAATGAAAAAAGTAAATATATGATATCCATATTGCATATGTTGGCCAAACTTTTCCCAATTTATTTTCCTTCTCAGTTAATGGCTATGAGATAGCATAATAACTATTGCCTTTTTTAAAATACATTTTTTTCCAAAAGTTAATTAAATTACATAAAATGTTACATAAAAAAATGTAAGGAGTTCCCATATGCCCCCCTCTCCACACCTCCCACTTTTCCCACATTAAAACCTTCTTTCATTAGCGTGGTACATTCATTGCAATTGATGAACACATTTGGATCATTGCCACTAGACATGTATTATAGTTTACATTGTAGTTTACACTCTCTCCCACTCAATTCTGTAGGTTATGGCAAGATATATAATGGCCTATATCTGTCATTGCAATGTCATTCATGACAATTGCAAATCCCTAAAATGTCCCCATATTACACCTCTTTTTCCATCTCCCTACCTTCAGCACCTCCAGTGGCCATCATCTCCACATCAGTGATATAATTTCTTCCATTGCTAGAATCACAAAAAGTCTATAGTAGAATATCAGTAAGTCCACTCTAGTCCATATTTTATTACCCAGTCCTGAGGATGCCCACTCCACCTCAAATTGAGAAGGAGCTTCGATCTCAAATGGTCGATGGATGGGACTCTGTTGCTTGCAGTTGTACTCTCTCTGTTCCTTGGGATGGAGGTTGTTCATCCTCACCTCCTTGTTAGTTGCCCTGGGTAAGACCAATGAACTGGAAAGTGGTGTTGCAACTCTGCTGAAGCTCAGAGCCAGCTGGCACATGGTTGGGTGTACACCTACCAACTCCAGCACCAACTATACTTTCAAATAGAAGGGACAGAGGAAGCATGTGTAGAGAAGTCACAACTGAGTCTAACTCTGTCACACTCAGGAGCACAAACACTAAAATAGGGCCCACTGGCAAAGCACCAAACTCTAGAGCTATCTGCCATGACTATAGGACCTGGGTGTCTCCACAGCCCTGAGGAGCCCCACTATTTGGGGGTAGTATCTACTTTGGCAGTCTATGAGATCCTGCTTAGAAGTGCATAAGCATTTTCTCTGGGATGACCTCCTGACTCACATTGAAGTCTCTTAGCCATATACAATCATTTGTCCTTACCTTTTTGCCCTTTTGGTCAAGGTCTTTTTCCAGTTGTATTGCTAGCTGGTGATTGGTAGTAATCCCTTGGTGGCAAGGAGGCTTATCCCTGGGGGTCATGTCCCACACTGGGGGGAAGGTAATGCATTTATATGGTGAATTTGGCTTAGAGAGAGGCCACATTTAAGCAACATAGAGGTTTTCAGGAGGTAACTCTTACGCACCCTACAGCACTAGGCTAGGTTGCAATTTCAAGAGCAAAGGCTCATAAGCATAGTCGTCAATATCAAGGGCCCAACAATGGACCATCCTTCTTCACTAGTCATTGCCTCTGTACTTGGGGGTTTGTTGCAGTTCCATTAGAGAATGTGGCAGAGCTCCCCATGATGGGAATTCAATATTCTTTCGGTTATTGTGTGAATCTCTACCCACTGTGACAATACCCCATGGAAATTTGAACATATTTAAATACCTTATATGTATGCCCAGGTGAACTTCCTCCCATCCCCCATCACTGACACCCAACACCAACAATTCTCCCCTGCCACAGTTGTAACCCTTCTGTGATCCAAAACTTCTTCAAAAATGAAGCCAAACATTCTATAGCTCATTGGACTCACCCAGAACAACTGGCAGGGAGATGATAATGGACAACGGCCATCCCAGGGAATGGAGAGAGTCTACAGCTGCAGGCAAGATAATCCCATCCATCTTCCCCATGGTATATAACCCCCCTCTCAATTGGAGGTGGAGTGGATATCACCATCCCAGACTCCTCAGGATGAGGGGAAGTGTAATGGACTAGAATGAACTTACTGGTATTCTGCTATAGGCATATTGTGATTCTAGCAATGGAAGAAATTACAACATTGATGTGGAGCCAGTGGCCACTGGTCACTCTGGGGGCAGGGAGAGGGAAAAGCAGTCATAATACAGGGGCTTTTTCGGGACTTGGGAATTGTCCTGAGTGACATTGAAATGACAGGTATAAGCCATTTTATATCATCATATAGCATGCAGAACTGTGTGGGAGAGAGTGTGGTCTACAATGTGAACTACGGTCCATGCTTAGTGGCAAAACCCCAGGATATGTTTATCAATTGCAATTAATGTGCCACACTAATGAATGATGTTTATGTGGGAGGTTGTGGGAGGTGTGGGAGGTGTGGTGTATGGGAATGCCTATATTTTTGGGTAACACTTATGTAATCTAAGTATCTTTGAAAAAAAAAAAATGAAGCCAAGAATATCGCCAAATACAATTAATAGGAAAATGAAATAATAATGATAGATTTAAACATAAGAAATAAAATATATAGTAGTTAAGAAAACTAAAACTAAAGTAAAATTTAAAAAATTGGGGTTTTAAAAAATGAAAAATATTAAAAAAAATTTTTTTTGACATTTTGCCTTCCCTTCTTAATTTAGACCTTATTGGGCTCACTGGCTCACTACTATTCCAAAAGAATAGTAGGAAAATTTGATGCTTTCAGATTGCCCACTCAGCTTTTTTTTTTTTTTAATCTTTGTCTCCTTCTACATATTATATTACATTTTTTCACCTGATTCAATAAAGTTTTATTTTTCAAAATGTACAATTGGTTGGAACTGTCATGCGTCTCCACCAGGAGCAGGTGCATCCCCACCACTGATGTTTCTGGTGTAAAGTACTTGACATCTGTGTTTTGAAACCAGCTTCATAAGTCCTTACTAAACGAACAAATTAAAAAACAAACAAACAAACAAACAAACAAAAAAAAAAAACACAGACTGCTTTCTCTCCCTCTTACTCTCCCAAAATGTGAGAAAAGAACCATCATCATTGGCAGTAGGTAGTTGCAAGAAAGCTATACACAGAGCCAGCTTCACGCTCAAGAAAGAATGCTACACACATACCCCCCCCTTGTGGTTTTCCATACCCTACAGATTCAGAGAATCTTCCCTAGTAACGAACTATAGAAATGATCCCTTAAAGCAAGGGTTCTTAACCTTTTTTGTTCCATGGAGCCCTTTTGCCAGTCAGGTGAAATGAATACTACTGTAATTTATTTATTACACACATTCATAAGTTAAGGAAATGCTAGATTTCAGTTAGACATCAGAGAAAATAAAAGATAAAAAGTCATTTTTTTTTTACTTCAAATGGACCCTCTGAAATCATTCCATGGATGCTTTGGGGGTCCATGGACCTCCGGTTAAGAACCCCTGCCTTCAAGTGTAGTCTTATATTATTACATTTTAAATTAATTCATTTAAAAAGAGAGTTATATCTAAGGACCAGAGATAAGATGTATCTTATTTACATTTCAAAAGCAAGGCATTAAATTACTATCTCTGAGAAAAATAAAAAAGATCTTGTACACAAGAGGCATAATGAAAGTCTATGCAAAATAGCCACATAAAGAAATCTGTCCTAAAGATATTAAGGTAAACCCATCTGAAAATTGGTGAGAAATAATTCAGAGATAGAAATCACATATAACTAGATGTGCCTTAGGAAAAAAAAAACAAAAATGCATTATCTGAATATATGTATATACAGCTGTTTTAAGAATTTTGTGAACTGCCTTTTAAACTTCTTAGTACATCATTTAGTTGTCTGCTTAATGTCACTTCCTTGGCAAAGTTTTTCTTAACACCCTCAAATCTCACCCTCCATACACTATCACCTATACTGTTTATACTATCTGGAACAGAAATAACAGTCTTAATACTAATACCAAATTATGTTTAGGTAAAGATTCAAACTCCCAGGTACATAGCCTTATAGTTTTAGAGTGTGTGTATTATGTTATTCCTGATTATTTCAAAGAGAGGCTGCTTTATCAGATGTAATATAACCAATTCTGAGTTTGAAATAGTCTTTGTTGTCATGACTGATGGAGGCAGAATACCTTAGAGTAGGGATTATTCCTATCAAACTATGGGATTCAATATCCTAGACTGGAGCAGTTTTCTGATAGAGTAAGATCTTTTGAGAAGGTGGAAATTTTTTTTTTAATTAATATTTGGAAGTTATATAAACCAAGAGATAGGGAGGACTTTGCTAGGTTGATAGACAAACTAAGCAATAAACAGGGTCTGGTAGGAGAAATATGCTCAGGGGCTTTGAGAAAATACTGGACTGATCAGACATCATTGCTTAAGATATAATACAGATAGAAAGTTTAGAAAAATGTTGTGGATATATATTGAGAATATTTAGGCAATAAAGAGCACGATACAGTCTTTGTCAATGTAGGGGCAGGGTAACAGCAGCCTTCCAGCAATAACTGGCTGTCTATTAGCATGGGAGAAATTGGAAGGAGGAGACACTAAGAAATAATGTGACCAGAAATGAAGTTATTCCAATAACTCAATAATTAGTTGACATAGTACCTATAACAGCATGGTGGAGGTAGGAATGGAAAAGTATAAAATCTGGAGGCAATTTTAAGTAAAATCTAATACGATTTATATGTAGAAAGTCAAAGAGTGAATGAGGATGATGACAGTTATTCTCTTACATAAAATACTAGAACAGCAACTGTTATTAGTGATATAAATGACAATAAAAGATAAGGAATATATGATAATAACGAGAGGAAAGATAAGCCAGAAGTCAAGCTAAATAAAAATATGATAAGAATGAGTTTACATGTTATCCAATTTGACAAAATGTTTTAGTGGGGGAAAACACACACACACGCACAAACAAACAGTTTCAAGATATCTGATTTGTAGTCATAAATTTGCTTCTATCTGTCTCTGTGATCCCGTATAAACCACATAAATTCTCAAACCTTCAAGCTGTAATAATAGCCTTAAGTAACATCTGAGGTTATTTTCTTGCTTGGTTTTGCATTATGCAAAGCAAATAAATGAGTATCTTAATAAAAATCTTTGTTCAGTTTGAAGTTGCTGTTATTACAATTGTTGGATACTTACTAAAAAGATATTTTGGTTTGACATAGAGTAAAATGCAAAGGGAGGGTAAAATCGTGGTATATTTGTGAAACTCCTCCCAGGTTATGAAGATCTGATTAATGTTTAAGTCTGAAAATGGAGTCTAACAAAAGGATACTTTCATCTGTAAATGAATGAAACATTTCTGGTTGCCAAGGCATATCTCTCTTATGCAAGAAAATGCATCAGCTCCAAAATATATGTGGTATGAAAAGAACTTGAAAACATTATAAACCACATGTGTTAAAATGTTTAATATATTTTTGTTGTTTTAAGTTAAATCCTCACAATTAGCTGGCAAAAAAGTTAGAAAATCAAAGGGTAGCCATTGTTAAGTGAAATGCAAAGAACTTTGAAAAAATTTTCCTTTTCACTGCTATATCTCCTCTTAATGTCCTTGTTGAATATAAAATATAATTTAACATAACATTAGGTTTTATGGTATTATAAAAATTATATGAGATTTGTTCCAGCTTTATAAAAATTAGCTCATGTAGTGCATTTCTACAAGGGACACTGATTATGTGCACCTAAGACTCAACCTGAGAAGACAAACTGTGGGTCCCTTCAGCCTGCTTGCTGCTTTCAGCATTTGAACTTGGCTGGATTTCTAATTAGAAAAATAAATAAAACATGAAGCATAAATAAGGAGGGTTAATGAAAATTACATACTGGGACTAATCTAACAGACTATTTCCAGGAATAGTTTTTGCAGGTTTGAAAGCAAAATATGAAAAAAAGGGAATATAATTACTTTGAGAATAAGAACAAAATATCTCTTATGTAAAGGCGTAGCTAAATTAGAATACAGCAAAAAAATCCTAGAATATATTTTATATTGTATTTTATGTAAAGCATTTTGTTTTATTTCAGACAAAAGAGAAAAAAAATGCTTGATCTCTACTTAACAGTTAAACTGTGCTGTGATACATATTTCAGACAAAATTTAAGGAGTCACCTATGAATCATGAAGTCTAACTATATGAATAGAACAATAGAGTGAAATTTAGGACTCAAAAGCAAGAAAAATAGATAATTTTTAGAATAAATGATCATGAGCAACAAAGACAAGTACAGTATTGCTTTTTGTAAATTAAAAAATCTTTCGATTAAGGGTTAAATTATATTCTGAGCAGTTATTTGAGGTAAAGTTCTAGTACTCTAAAAGACCTTTGGTTTCACATAAGATGATCTCTAATTTATTATAGTGCCTTTGTTTCTTTTTTGGTAACTATATACTATAATAATTTAGAGAAGGTTTAATTCTCAGCTTGGTTTTTACAGCAAGAGTAGGGTTTGTTTGAACATCTACATACTTTTCAATGATACTATTTCAGTTTCTTTGGCTGCTCAGGTAAATAGCATACAAAAGGTCGGCTTAAAGATGAGGATTTATTAACTCAGAGTTTTGAGGCTGGGAAAAAGTCCAAATCCAGGTGTCATCAAGGCAATGATTTTATCCTGAAGACTGGTCTTTTAGGGCTGGCTCCTTAGTCCTGGGCTTCTATGTCAGATGGCACTTCACATGGCCGTCTCTTCTGACCTTTCCCTTTGCTTCAGAGTTCTGTTGACCTTCAGCTTCTTGTTTCCCATGGCTTTCTCTCAATCTGCTTCAATTTTGTTCTGCTTACAAAGGACTCCAGCAATAGGGTTAACATCCATCCTGACTGAGGTGGGCCATACCTTAACTGAAGGAACCTCATCCAAAAGTCCTACTTATTAATGGGTTCACAGGCACAGAAATGGATTGTTTAAGACCATGTTTTTCTGAGGTACATAGAGCTCCAGAAGCAAAAGAAAAGAAAGGAAAAAGAAAGACAAAAAAAGGAAAAAAGAAATATGGGGGAAGACGAATGCAATGAAAAACAGCAAGCAGTATTACACCTTTACTCTGCAACACTACTTATGATAACTTGAATACTGTTTTCACTCTGAATATGTGTTAAATAAGTTATTTGTATGTAGCTGATATATTTTCAAATGTATCAAAGGGTGGTCTAATTCATGATATTTCCAATGTTAGGGGTATATTTCTAAATCCCTCATAGTATTGTCACCCCAAGTAATGTCAGATTAACTACTTATGCATTTTTTGACTTGTCAAGATAATTTTGAAAACTTAAGATACTTTTTAATGTTATGTTAGTTAAATGTGAGTCTCTTTTTCAGCTTCATCTTTAATATGTTCAGATATTATTTCCTAATTTCATCACCAAATGTAGCATCTTTGTTTTCTTTCAGGTATTTTTACTTCTATACTCTATAACAAATATACAAGTATTCAGTTTTAGCACATTTTCAGCACTAGAAGTAATACCTCTTTTTAATAGTACAATTTAAAAAGTAAATTAATTAGTCACAGTAACAGTGACTATTAAAATAATAGCATATATCTGCAAAGTTTTTCAGAGAATTTCATATATACATAAACGTAGTGAGATTTAAAATTATTCTGAAACATTATAGCAGTTATTTCTCTTTGCCAGATGAATTCTCATCTATCATGTGACAATTGTATAAACATGATTTACACTTCATTTGGTTTCCACGCTTTGAAAATATGTAATTATTTATACTTCTCAAGAGTTTCACATTATTTCTAAATTTCTAAGTAAAGTGAGATTTTATTAGTGCTTGTTGTAGATTTTAAATTTTGCAGAATTTTCATTTGCATTAAATGCAATGTATTTTATATAGATTTCATATCACTGGTGTGAAAACTTCTAGAAGGCCTTTCAGTAAGGTAGCAGAAAAGCATATTAAACATAAGACTCTAAAAGTACAACCCCATTGTAAAATATCATAATTAGGGAGTGAAACAAAAATAAAAAGTGCCCAAAACACTAATCTCGGCAGTGTTCTGTTGCATACATAGAACCCCTCCTTCCTTTGCTACATAGTCTTTAATACATTATATTCTATAAATCAATACTAAGACAAAGACAAGCAATAAGAAAAATTATTCACATGGGAAAGCTGTAAAGGTTATGGTAGTTTGTAAAGTTCCCACAGTTTTTATCCCTGGACTATAATTCCTCATTTTCTTTTAGGTCTGTACTGGGAAATTCTATGACCCTTCTACCTTTTGCCTTTATTGCTGACAGGGGAACTTACTAAAATATACCCCTCTAATCCCTCCCTTCTTAGAACAGAAATATTGCTCTTGGGTGGCACCTCAATCCATCATGTAATCCTAAAAATAAAATCTGTTTTTAAAACTGTCCCCTTTTCTGAAGGGAATGATTTGCCATGTTTTGAAACTTCATAATGGGTACCATCCATGTCATTTCAATTATTTAGGAGATATAGTCATAATTTCATTATAGATGTTTGAATCTGGAAAGGCTTCCTGACCTGTCTCCTTGAACACTACACTAGGTGGTATTCACAGCTTACTGCAACATCCATGTGCTTAAGGATGGAAAGACATGCAAAGGACAACTTCTGGACCTGTATTGAACACATCAAATCAGAAATTCCATTAATTGGGAAAACTTTTTATGACCTTTTATTTTTCAGTATTAATTATATTTTCTAATTCGATGAAAACATCATTGGGATGAGCACTGAATATGCATTGGTTGTCATATAATTAATATTGCAAATGATGGCACTCATGGTTTTCAGTCTTCCAAATCTGAGAAAATGGTGCATATTGCCATCTATTTAGTGTTACTTTTAAGTTCTTCAAAAAGGCTCCAGGATGTGTAAGTTCATTGAGGGTGATGGGCCACACTGTGGGAGATGTTTGTGTGGAATGTGGTGGGAGGTGTGGGAGGTGGGCAACATGGGAATCCCAGTGGGTTCCGTGTAATATTTTGGGTAATCTAAGCACCTCTTAAAATATATGTATATATATATATAAATAAAATTTTTGTAAGCAAATACACATATATGCATATATATTTATATATCATTTTGCAAATGTTTGTATGTATTGTGAGAATTTTGATTTTTACCCATAATAAAAAAAGTAAACACAGATGAATAAATATATACATTTCTCAATTAAAAAATATATATATATATATCTCAATTATTCCAATTAGCATATGTATATTTTATGAGATATTTTATGTAAATGCTGTTTATTATTAAAATATATTATTTTTTATTGACCATTGCAGTTTTATAAATTACAAAAGTATATAAATTCTATATAATACAGTATAACATATATAAATGAATATAATGTATATAATATATAAAAATATATAAACTGATTTTTTATTTGTCATTTTTATCATGGTAACATTTCTGCCATTGGAGTGTGTGGATGTGTGAGGAGGTATTTTTCCTTAAAATGCCTCCACATTCTAAGGCAACAAGATTGCAGGAAATCCTCCCTGAAAGGTCTAAAATTCTGGAAATCATTCCAAACAAAAGAAAATTAATGGCAGATACATTATAGTACACATGTGTCAAAAGCCATATGACTTTATACAAAGAGTGAGTCCCAATATAAACTATGGCTGTTAGTTACAATGTGTCAATATTGGTTTATCAATTTAACAAATATACCACATCAATGCAAGATGTTAATAATAAGGAAAAATTTGCATGCATGCCACGGTGGTATATGGAAACTCTCTCTACTTTCTGTGCAATTTTTCTGTAAACCTAAAACTACTCTAGAAATAAAGTTTGTAAAAGAAGACAACTAAATTGAGAACAAATGAACAAACTCATGTAGTTATGAAACAAACTGATCAGCTCATGAAAATGATGGTAATCTGAATCATGGTTGTATTCATTTTCTATGTCTTCTATTATAAATTACTACAAACTTAGTGATCTTAAACAAGAAAGTGTTATTATCTTACAATTCTTTAGGTTAGAAGTCCAATATGGATCTCTGTACACTAAATTTAAGATGTTATCAGACCTGTGCTCCTTTACTGTGTCTCTATGGATACTGTTTCCTTGATTTTAACAGCTTCTAAAGACCACCCACATTCTTTTTCTCTCAGCACCCAGCCTCCTTCACTAAAGCCACCAACATTGTATCTCTTTGATCATTCTTCTGTAGTCATATCTCCCTCTCACTTTACTCTCCTGACTCCTTCCTCTCTTAAGGACCCTTGTTTTAACATTGGACCAATGTTAAATGTCTCATGGTCCTTAACTTCATTACATTTGGCATATAAGGTCATATATTCACAAATATCAGGGATTAAATTGTGGACATCCTTGGGACACCATCATTCTGCCTACCACCATAGCTTATGAAGGGAAATACAGGGAGAGATGAACCTGGTGACTTGAATCTGACCAGGTAATGCAGATTTTTCAGGCCATTTTGCTAATTCAGAGTTTGCTATGCAGGCAGTGAGAAACTACTGAGATGGTTGAAACTGGCATTGCATGCTTACTTTGATTGCAAAAGCACAATCTGGAAGCTATGTGGTAGAGAGTTGGGAAAGGGAGAGACTGGGGAAGAGAGACTACAAGAAAAAGTATTTCAACAATCCAAATAAGAAATGATAAATACTTGAATTAAAACAGGAATAAGATTGATGGGTTGGAAAAGGTGATGGATTCAATGAATAATAAGGGAGAATTGGCAGAACTAAGTCCCTGATTTGAAATGATAAATGATGAAACATATGACCAGATAATGTTTACCAGATATTTGGTTTGGAGGATCAGGTATGATAGATTTAGAGTGATAGGAGCAAACCTGAGTTATCAATTATAAATCTAAATTAATGTTAGTTAAATTGTAAGCACTAGGATACCTCCATGGCCAGATATCCATTTTGTTGGAAATTTGATTCATGGAACTGGGATTAAAACTATGTCTGAGCTGGAGATTTAAATGTGGTAGATAGCACCTTGGCTTACATATGACCACTCAGAGTAGCCATGTAAAAAGGAAGAGGCTAGTGAACAAAAGTGTTAAAGAAGAACCAGTAGATTCTTTCAATCATAGTATAAAAAATGAGCAGCCTGAGACCTTGACTTAATCACATCTTGTTTTTCAATATTATGTGAATAATGAACTACATACCATGCAATTAGACAAATTATGACTGAAACTGGCTTTATCTCTGATAATTTTTTAATGGAACAACCTTCTAATATGATCTCTGCATTCATGGTCTGTGCCAAGATTATGGGCTTTAGAGACAAAAGTCCTGGGACTACGATTCCAAATATACAACTTATTACCTCTGCAGTCCTTGAGAAAAATTATTTAATTTCTCTAAGCCTCTGGCATTCTTCTATAAACTAGGGATAATAATCCCTACATTAAAGGATTATTGCTCAGATTAAAAATAATGCACGTAAAAAGAATTTGGCACACTGCCCGACCCTTAGGAGGTAGCCAATGTTTAAATGCTGTTTTATTTTTGCTCTTATTATTATGTCACTCCCCAAGTGAAACACTATGGTTTCCACAATGAGTGACAGATCTGAAGTGAATGACAAATTCTTTGGAGTGTTAATTCTTTTGTTTTCCTTTATCTTGAGAAGAACTGATTTCTAGTCTCTGACTTGATTTAAACATTTATATAAGAAACTACTCTAGTAGATTTCAAGAACATGTAGTGATATCTCCTGAATGAAATGCTTCTCCATTAATATTGGTTTAAGAGTCAGAAAGAAACTATTAAGGGGTCTTAAAAATAACCACTATGGACCAAAAAAAAAAAAAAAAAAAAGTTGGCATTCTCCTAAATTTTAGCACTGAGTGAGAAGACAGTCCTACAAGGTAAGTGGCAATGTTTTCATTTGACCAGTGATTTTTGTCTGTAAAGTTAGAATTTTAATTCTTATCTGATAGGGATAAATATATATTTCAGTAATCTCGATGTTTATTAAATTTCTCACTGCTAGGTAAATGAAGACAGTAAAATATGTTGGAACACCTCAAAGAGAAACTCACTTAAAAGACCACCAATGTACTTACCTTAAAAACAGAATTTAAGAAGGGCCAGCCTTTCACCATGGAATCATAAGAAATACCATTGCTGAAATCAACATATTTTGCCTGCTCCAATGCAGTGCCCACTTTTGAAGAGTCAGTTTAGTAAAATGATTAAGATGAATCTCTGAAGTGCATGAAAACTGATTTTGAATATCAAGTATGTAACTTGCAAGGTATGTTAGATAAAAATCACTTTCTTAATTTCTTCATCTGTGAAACAAAAACAATATCACTTAGATTATAAGGATATTGAGAAAACCTTAAATTAGTCTAACTCTTAACCTAAGAAGTTCCTGTATTTCCATTTCTTAATAAATTTCTGTACTAGGGTAAACTGACCCCCCTTTGTGGAATAATTATAAGCAATATATCTGAAACAGAACATTTGTACTTGAAATATTTAGGTGAAAAATAAGAAAATACAAGAACGTCACTTTTAGCAAAGGACAATGTGTTTGATTTCATAATTTTAACATTAAGCAGCTTCTCACATGGCCAAACCATTGTATTAAAACTGTGTTTATTTTCAAAGGAGAATAAGGAGTACTATTAAATCGAACATTGATTTGTAAAAGTAGGAAGGAAAGAAATTCTTGAACTACTTTAATTATACTTTTAAACAGGTAATTATATAGTTTAGTTATTCCATACCCATTACAAGAATTAGCCCTGATACCATGGTGAGATGCATAATTATTTTTATGTTGGAACTTATGGTAATAATGAGAAGAACTCAAGGGAGAGAAAGTGCAAAAAAATGTATTTCTATTTTTGATCCTTCCTGTGGAATTTTTTCAAATCTTTTATAAAAATGGTACTTTTCAAGGCAATATAACAATCACTTTCAAACATCTATATTAATTTCCACATGCAATTGAAAGGAAGACTTTGCACTCAGCTTAGCTACTTATCTTGTTAACCCCAACTCTGATCTGTTCAACAAGGAAAGTAAAGCATAGGAGGAAAAATTCTAGGAGAAAAGAAAATAGAATTTTCATTTAATTGAAAATATACTTTAATTATTATCATTTCCTTTAGTGCATGTTCAATTATTTGCATTTTGCATAAGTAAAATATTCTTAAACAATTATAAATATTTACCAGTAATTTGTTCAATTATTATATTTCTGCTACCACTGCTTTAGAAGATATCTACTGCGCTAGTGAATGTGTTTTGCTACTATTTAACAACAACAAAAAATGCTGAGTTTAGTTTTATCAACTAAATTATATATTTAATACATAACTCATAAAATATATAACAGAATTGTTTAAAATATGATACCATTTGGAATAATGATTTTCTCTGCTCAGAAAACATATTCTAAATATCATTTGGAAGGATATAAAGAAAACAAATCACTATAGAGTAAACTATGCATTTTTAGAAAATCATTTAAAAATATTTCATGCAAACTAGATAGATACCAGGAGATTGCTCATTGGATAACAATGAACCTGTATTGAATTTCTTTAGTATATTCTCCTATATTTAAGATACCATTAGTTACATATTGCTCAGTCAGTGTTCATGGAATAATATTTTGTAAGCTGAAAATAAAACCCATGTTAATAAAACTGAAAAATTATGTATATATTTATATCCTTTAAGACAAATGAAGTGAAATCCACAGGTTGAATGACTAGTGTTACTGTGGTGTGCCATCCCAGCTCTAAAGCTCGGCATGGAAATGTTTCAGGCCTTTGTTGTTACTGCGTAGCAATTCAACTTCTCCTTCCTACTACACCTGCTTCCTTCAGTCTCCCACAGGTTTTGATTCTGAAAGTCCTCTCTAATAAACTTCCCACATACAAATTTCCATCTCAGAGGGTTTCCTCAGGAACACAACTGGCACATGTTACAAGGCTTCACAAAATTGCTTTATTTTTAATTGACACTTAAAATACTTTTAAATAAGACTTTTCAAGAAATTCCTTTAATTTGCAGTTGTGATGTTAAATATCTACTGCTTTTACTTACTACAGTTATTTTCAGTGTCATACTCTAAATTACAAAATTTTAGTACACCCAATAAAATGTACATGTCCTGTATATTGGAAAGTGACAAAAATAAATAATTACATTAATTGTTTGGTGATCAGTTATAGGGAAATATAACTAAAAATAAAACCTTCTCCCAACCCAGAAAACCACTCCAGGAAGGTAGAAGAGAAAGAAAAACAATTTTATTATTGAATAAGCATTAAATCAGAATGTGATGCATCACAAGCAATCCATTAAAGAGATTGCAAAGAAAGATAAAAATCTCCCCCTTTTATATAGCCAAGTAGATACAAGGCATTGCATGTATATTGTTTAATTAGAGGACTACACAGCACAATTTTTCAAATATATTTCATCTTAAATTCACCTGGTAATTGGGATAATCTTTGTGTTTGCTAATTGCCTCTATCCAAAGGAATGATAAAACTTACTTTAATTTTATGGCAGGTAGCTCATTAGAATTTGGAGCCAGATGCTTAAACTAAATTCCCATGGAAATGAAGAGATAAGTGTGCTTACTTCCTTGATGTTTGCATTTCAGAGAGATGGCTCCCAAATTCTTGAAATAGATTTAGATTTTATAAACATTTTATTGAAGTATATCATTCACACCTGAACATACATAAACAATAAGTATATAATAAAAGTTGTAAAACAAGCATGCATATCATCATCTAGGGCTCCCATACATTCCCCCAACACCAACACCTTGTATTGTTATGAAATATTTGTTACAAACTATTAAAAAGCATCCATCATCAAAATATTACTACTAACTATAGCCAATATCTTACATTTGGTGTATAACAAATATGTAATACTAAACAGGGGTTTAATAATCTTGTAGGTTGGGGGAAAATAGATTTATTTTTACAGATACATCAGAATGTAATAATTTTACCATTTTTAAATTTCAACAGTATAGTTTTGTTTTTTTCTTATAAGTGTTTTTTCTTTCCTTTTTCTTTCTTTCTTTTTATTGGACTTATCGGGGAATGAACCCGGTACCTTCTATAGAGGAAACAGGCACTCAGCCACTTAGCTACACTGCTCCCTCCTTATCAGTGTTTTAGTGGATTTTAATAATGTTTTTTAAAATTGATTAGGGGTTTATTTATATGTATGTGTTTTTCCCTATTGTGAAGAAAGTTTTTCTTCTTTTTGCAAAACATTGTCAAGTTTAAGAATGAGTTTATAAATGCTCATCAACTGATGTCATTATGTTACTAAGAACTATTTTAGATGTTGTGGTTTAGTTCTATAATCGTACAGATTTTTATCCACTTGATTTGATTTCAACTGAGAACAGTGGGTTAAAAAGTTATATTATTGGTATTTTCCGATCTCTCACTTTGCACCTCCCATAATTTTTGCTTTATTTGGCTGTTTTTATTTAATCTCTGTTCTTTAGGGCTAAGTTGGTTACATTTAATGTCCTTTGGGCTTGTAATTTTGTCTTCTTTGTTAATACTATTTTGCATGTTTCTTTCAATTTGTTTCCTAAATTTGATCCTCTTTATTCTACATATTCCCTATTGTTGGTATTCTATTTTTATACTGAATTTTTGAATTTCTGATCCATGGTATTCTTTCATACCTGCAATTGATTTTTAAGTAATATTTAATTCACATTGGAGATTTGTGCTATAGTTTTTCTCTGCTTTTCACTTCCTTTTGGGAGTTGGTGTCATTTACTGATTTTTTTCTATGTTCTAAGAAATTTTTGTTTGTTTCTTTTTTTGAATATTTTGTGTTGGAGTTTTCTTCAAAGAAATAGCAGATAATCTTACGAAGTTAGCAATGTTTCTTACTGTGCTTCTTCACTGAAAAGGGCACTTTTCATTTCTTTATTCTGGTGCGATTTCTTTCCCAATTTTAATTCACTTTGTTTCAAAATAGTTGGTACCCAAAAATAGAAAAAAACAGACAGAAAACAAAGCTGTGGGGAAAATCAGGAAGCAATTCAATTTTACTTGACCAAAAACCACTGACCAAACCAGGTGTTTTAGTCATTCATGATGGAATTTAAAATATATATATATATTAAATAATTTTCTAGTATCTAAAGAGGAATGTTGTGAAAATCAAATTTTGTGGAATGAGGCCAAGCTTTGAAATATAAATGATGGTGTATATCTTCTTTGCAAATTAGTAGCTGTATCCTCTTAGTAAATTTTCTTATTCTATCACAGCTTATTATAATGATAATAAAAACAACAATGGTGACAGCAATAATAACAGTAGTAAAATGAAAACAATTACTAAATAATTACTGATTACTTTCTACATGTAGGGTCAAATGTTAAGCATGATACATGGTTTTATTTTTTTAATTATTAAAACCTTCCAGAAAATCCTACGTGTTTAATTATATTATCATCCCCAATTACAGATGTGAAAACAGATGCTACCCCTGACCAAATGTGACAGCTAATGAGTTCTAGAGACTGGTTTGAACCAAGTAATCCAGCTCAAATACGCATATTTGAAATCACTCCCCTATAGTGTCTCCCTTTATTCTTCCATAAAACGGAGTTAACATAACCTGTACTTGATGATGGATGATTGTGAGGATTGTGTGTGGTGATATTGATAAGATGCCTAAAGTTTTCCTCTATTTCCTGACCCTCCTTCCTTTAATGTCAAGAATTCAGGGATATCATTATAAGCTTGGATTACTGAACTGGTTGTAATAGTTTAATTGGCAGATCCTAATGAGTTGTATATGTCTGGTTCTTAGAATAAAGGGCCCGAGGGCTTCTCTTTTTCCAGTCCAACATTTGTTCCCTTGTATACTAAAAATTATTTTAGAGCTTGTATTAGCCAGGGGTCTCTTGGGAAACAGAATCAACAGGAGATAACTGTCAATAATATGAGATTTATGAGTCTCTCACGTGACCGTGGGGATGCACAAATCCAGGTTCCACTGATAGGTTGCAAACCAGGGGCTCCGATGAAAGTCCAATGAATGGTCCTCGATGAGTTTCTGAGAGAAGTTGGCTGTCCAAAGACGAGCTGGGAAATTCTCTCTGAATGTTGAAATCACTTCCCCTTTTAAGGCTTTCAACTGATTGGATAAAAGCAACACCCATTGCTGATGCAATCTCCCTGATTGATGCAGATGTAATCAAACATCCATGCAGTAAACTCCCTGGTGATCGAAGTCCATAAATGCTCTTGTATTACAATTAGCCCAGTGCTTGCTGGACCAAACATCTGGACACAATTACCTGGCCGAGTTGACACATTAACCTAACCAGCACAGAGCTCTTTCCTTATGATTTGTACACTTTCTTGAATATTTTTCAATAAAATATGTACAAAAATTATTTCTCCTCTGTACCAGGCTACTGGATTGAGCTTTCTGTTAGAAGTTAATATGGCTTTCTATTGCCACGTTCCTCCTATTAACTACTGGGTTGTAAATTAACTGTGGGTTTTGTTAGAACAGGCTCTGAGACAAATAGAGTATTTCCTATACTCAAATGCAGAGTTTTACAGTGGAAAATTTGATATATCTACTTAGGCATCACAATTATTTTTTCCTGTATTACTGGATCTTAACTGCAGTTCACATATGTGATATTGCCTGGATAGTTAAAATGTTGTTACTTGTAAATACTGTTAATAAATTGGAATAAGGGAGAAAAAAATCATGCTATGTGTTGTAAGATAATGATAAATGATAACTAAAATGACTTTTAAATATGAATATCCTCTCTTTACTCAGTTGGATTAACCCCAATTCTTATGTGGAAATAGTTTGTATATACAAAAAGAAAACAGGAAATCATAACAGCATATGAGATATTAGAAATTTCTCTTCTGATTTCTGGCATTTTAAAATATTACATAAAGAATTTTGAGTTTTGTTTTTTGGAGGGATAGATTTTGCTGTATTTGCCAGGACAATTTATTAGTTGTCATAACTGGATACTTTCTGTATATCAGGAAGCAAGAAATTGAGGCACCGTTTTGTACAAATTACATAAAATTTCTTAGAGAAAATTTCCTGTACTTTAATTTGCTTTTTTTTACCTATAAATTTTTTTCCTCCAAAAATGTTTTTTTTTTTTTTTTTTATTATAAGCACTATTTAAAAAATCATGAGGCCAGTAAAGATTTTCGCCTGTAATAAACAAGATTTGGGTGCAATCGAAGCATGATATTTATGATTTAAAAGCTAGAATATTTCAGAATTTTTCTATATCAAACCCTTTAAAACAAGACAATTAAAGGTTATAAAGCAGAATTCAAATTTAAAGCATAACCCCAAGGAATGATTGATTTTAATTACTGTGGACGACATTATCAGTTGTGTAAATATACTGCTTCAAATGTACTAAACTAAGGAGGAATACATTTTTTATAATGTAAAAAATATGTGAGGCTCAGTCAAATCACTTATCAACCAACAATAAGTCATCTGCTTTTTCACTTACCAAGAACTGATTTTATGGAACTGATTTACTGTGATGCCTTTGGAGTCATTGAAGAAAAACATGGAAAACACCCATATGTGGTATGGGTGGAAAAGGTTTCTTTCTCCTGATGAATAGCTAGATTTTCCTTCATTAAAAATGGAGAGCTAGATGAGATCTTCATTTGTCGTGGAAGTTCAGAGTATAGTTTTGTACTGTATTATGTTGACTTTGATGGGGGACAATTCCCCATGTGTTTCTACATATTTTATAACAACTTTTTTCTTGGACTAACTTTTCAAGGGTGACTGTGGAACAAGCAACCTTGGGAGAGTTAGTGTTTCCTCTGGGGCAGAGGACAGAATTTTCTTGTGACCAGGATAATAAAGATAATATCTCCCTGCAGTGGAAAGGTTGAGCAGGTTTTCCAGTCCCTATATAAGATTGTGAGTTTTCTTAAACTCAGGATTCCTCAGCTACTACACAGACACTCTGTTTGGACAGCATTCTCCTGAACCACTCTTCACCATCCCCGTCGGACTCTGGGGACAGGGGAACCATGTGAGCATGAAGTTCTTGCTGTTTGCTGTACCATATCCCTTGTCGCTGACCCAGGGGTATTGTGTTCTCTAGGAGCATCTTTAAAACTATGGCAGGCTAACTTGTTAGCTTGCAAGTAAGATAAAATCTCAGATGTTTTACTGTTTTTGACAAGCATCTCTCTTCACTACCTCTTCAATAACTTCTGGTGTTGGAAACATTTATTTTTTTTTAAGTTTTGCATCCTCTTCAACCTCTTTTGGAAGTAGGTCACTTATAAATAAATGTAACCTTGGTGCCAACTGTAGTGCTGTATCTAAAAATCATACCCAGAGATTATATGAATCTCATGGTTTATAACCTCATGGTCACCTTAAATTCCTCCTCCTGAGAAATACAAAAGGTCTGTACTCTTTTCCCTACTCGGCAAGTATAATTTAATATTTTAAGATAAAGAGGCAGTTTAACACAACTATTAAATGAAAAGACTTAGAAGTAAGATATTCTGGGTTCAAATTTTAGCTTTGCAACCTCCTTATCTAGGAAATTATCTCACTTTTCCTCTGCATTATTTTTTATCATAAGTGATAACGTGATAATAAATCGCTTCATTTTCTATATATTGAGTCACTTCACTGTGATTCTTAGATTTTCATTAACCATTACATAAAGTTCTCACAAAAGTGTCTGAAAAAAAGGGTCTGCCACATGTAAACACTCAAAATATTAATTGTTATTATTTCAGTACTTTATTATCAAAATATTTGGGTTGGAGAAAAATATTAATCCAAAATTAAAACTGCATTGTCCATTAGATATTACTGTGATGATGTTAATGTTCATACTCTGGGTTTCCTGTAGAGTAACCATTAACTATTAAAAACTGAGAACTGAAATTTTAATTGTATTTGTTTTTAATAAATTTAAAGTTAAATGACCACATTTGTCTAGTGAACAGCAGATTGGACAGACAGCTTCAGACTCTGCATATGCTTTTATATATTATCTTGAATATAATTTAGTTTCAATATAGTTTTTTTAAAATATGCAAAATAAAACAACTTTTTTAGCCAAATGTGATAAAGTGTCAAAAAGTGCACTTGGTAGTGGGTTTAGGAGTTTCTTGATTGTTTTCTATACTCTTCTCTATTTCTGTTACTTCTTAAAGGAAAAGGTTTTGTAGGGTCTTCAACATTCTAAGGGATGAGACATAATTCATACACCTATGAAAATAAAAATCTGCACTTCTGTTTTTTTCCTTAAGTAACCTGTGACAAGAAAGTGTTAAAGTAATCCCAGGAGAAATTTGCACCATTATTAGGTAGAACAGAATCATGGATATTTGAATATGTAAAGAGAGATAGTAAACTGCTTTATGAGTCAAGACATTTCAGTCCTGTGGGACAGGCACTGTTACTGTTGATGATGATGTAGAGGTTTCATTCTAGATTTTTTAAGAGTTGTTGGGTGCAGAAGAAATATGAAAAAAAAAAGGGGGAGGGAGCAAAAAAAATTTTGGAAGAGGCTGCAACCAGAGGTAGGGAAACTTTGAGTCAATTTTTACAACAATGGAAATTTCATATCCAGTCTTAAATTAAATGCGCTACAGAGAAACCGTATATCGTGATCCATCACCGTTAGTCTGGAACCTTTAGTAAAAGTCCACTGTGCACATCATTCATTAACATGTGGATGGGTGAAAAGAGGCCACTGAAAAAGATAGCTCTGCCCTCCTTTTTGATAGAGCTCTTGGGCTGTCTTAGAAGCAAGAATTTAAAGGCAAATATTAATTAAACTGTCTAATTACTAAGCACACAATCTGGGTAGGGGCACAGTTGTGGCCAGGGATTACATCTCCTAATTCTCAGCTCAGCATTGTTTTTTTCTTTTTTCCTTACTACATCATATTTCTTATTAATTTTTATCTGACGATGTCTTAGACGGCAGTGTCTGGCATTTGGAATACTCATTTGTAGAGCTCAAGCAGCATGAAAGAAATTTCATCAACCTCAAATAAATTGTATTTTCAAAAATAAAAATTATGATGTGCAACTGCATTTCTGTTTGTGACTGTTAATTATTATACTTTTGAAAATATGTAGCTTAATTCTGCAGACAGCAATGAAATTTTAATTTGCCAGAAAAGAAGCAAATGTATATTTATTTATACACACACTTAATTCCAAAACTTTCACTGTAGTGTTGCATAGGTAAAATCCATCCATAAGAGAAAAACTAATCTACTTCTATATTGTTTTCTACATTTATCTACACTAAGAGATAAATTGTCATTTATGCATTTGTTCTTTAAAAAAAAATAAAACAATAAATTTTTTTGTAGAAATAAAAGGTTATGATATGTTTTGTTTTTAAATCTGGTTTCCACCTACTGACATATGCTAATAAATCTAAAAATTACTGCTAACCTTCCTGTTAACATCAAATTTTTTAAAAAAAATCAAAATAATGGATATACCCAATATCATAGCACTTGACTCTGGAGATTGAAATGTTTTCAATGTTATTTTTTCTAATATTTCAATAACTTCCAAGGTAGTACATATTATAATTTATGAGGTTTTGAATAGCATAGTTAACCTAAAAATGTCTCCCTCAGTGGGAACGATCATGATGACAAATTCCCAAATTGAATTCCTTTCATAATAACTATCTTGGGAGAATATTTTAAACTATATACTGAGTCATTTGGGAGTTTGGGTTGTGTAGGACATTATCTAGCAGTCTCATCAGGGATAACTTTATCTTTGAATTTGCAGAAATCAGAGACTTGAAAAAAGGGACAGATAAAGAGTGCAGTAAACATAGTGGGAGTCCTTAAAATTAATGAGAACACTGAGTAAATTTTACATTGGTTAGCTGAAGAATGAAGGAATGGATTTCTAAAGCAATATGATGATAAAAAGTCTGTATGTAAGGCTGAATCTGCCATTTTTTCAAGATTCCAGGGAAAAAGGACATTAAAAAGACTCAATGGGAAGAATGCACAATGTTTAAGAGATAAGAATCTTTGGTTGACAAGTATAGCATTAAGGCAATTAGGGAAATCCATTAGACCTTCTGATACCTAAAACTAAAGGAGTGAGTTTAAAGAATTATTATCTGCAAGATAATTTCAGTGTAAGAGATAGCTAAAGGGAATACTCTTCAAGCATACGAATATTAAGTCTATAATTTAGGTTAAGGGAATTTGAGTATATGGTAGGGTGTGATAACATAATTTCTATTGCTTTCCATAACAATTTTCTTGTGTGAATGTCAGATATACCTGGTGATATTTAAAAAGTGGTATAGTCAATATACAGAAATAATGCATAAAACAAATTCCTAAGGGAATTCAGGGAAAGGTGCAGCCTTAACTGCAAAAAGAGGTAAAGTAATGTGATATTTCTGCTTTTCTACTTCTAGAAAAAAGCCAAGTGAAAGTTTGCTGTGATAGCTTTGAGGAGCCAAACCAGGGTCAACAGATTCATTAGATGAGACATCAAACCTTTTGGGAAAAACTGAAATTAAGGTAAATTATAAATCACTTTGATTTGTGAATGTAGTTTACAAATAGAGGGGAAAAAATAACTCATTTTGAAACAAATTAATAGTATTTTAAATGAGTATATCATAAACATATAATGACCTCGGGCAGAGACATAAAGAATTCAAAGTACTCTAACAAAAACAAAATAAAACTATCAAATAAAAAGACATAATTAAAAGAAATAAATTCATTTGCTGAATTAGATATTTCGTCGATTATTTCTATAGCAATGATATTTGGCAAATTGACTCTCAGTGAATTGAATCAGTGTCTTCAATTTGTCAGGTGCAAACGGAAATGGTTTAAATTTCAGTGACTGATTTTCTAAAGAAAGAACACAAGATTGTTATCTAAGACAGGCATGACACTTTTATCCCTACCATACCTATCCATTCTGCTCAGTGTGAAACTTACTGCTTGTGATGGTTAGGCGAATGTGTCAACTCAGCCAGGTAATTGTGTCCAGGTGTTTGGTTCAGCAAGCACTGGGCTAATTGTAATACAAGAGCATTTATGGACTTCGATCACCAGTGAGTTTACTGAGTAGATGGCTGATTACATCTGCAACACTCAGGGAGATTGCATCATCAATGGGTGACGCTTTTATCCAATCATTTGAATGCCTTAAAAGGGGAAGTGATTTCAACATTCAGAGAGAATTTCCCAGCTCTTCTTTGGACAGCCAACTTCTCCCAGAAGATCATCATGGGCCTTTCATTGTATTTCCATTGGAGCCCCTGGTTTGCAGCCTGACAGTGGAACCTCAACTTTTGCGTCCCCACGGTCATGTGAGAGACTCTTTAAAAATCTCATATTATTGACAGATAATCTCCTGTTGATGCTGTTTCCCGAGAGAACCCTGACTAATACAGCTTGCTACAGGGAGTGGTTCTTGAGGAACAGAGTCTTAAACATGGGATGTCTGAGGTGGTTCTGGGAGTTTTGTAATTGGCTCTCTACTCTAATCAGGGGTACTAATGACCCCCTTTCCAATAATGAAGAGGTTGCTAACAGTCCGTCGAGTGAGCTGGCAATAGAAATATGCAAAATAGCATCACTAGATTCCCCTACTTCCACACTTATAACAAGCAAGGATCTGGGTGAGAGTGTTTTCAATACCTTAACAGAATTTTGTGGAGTCAAAAAATATAATGATGTTGGCTGGCTCCTCCTAGATACTCTGGATACAGTTACAAAACAAAGAAATGAGATAAAGTCTTCAAATTTGAAACTTAAATGCAGCATGAATGTTATGAAAGTCTCTATGTGTGCCTTGAAAGAAAATCTTGTCTCCTGTAGCCAGACTTGAGATATTTGAGAATCAAACCCACACTCATTGTACAAGTAGCAGAATTACAGAGGAAACTAAAATCTCAACCTTGCAGGGTTTCTGCAATTAAAGTAAAGGCATTGATTGGAAAGGAGTGGTACCCTGAGGATTGGGACAGAGATATATGGGATGATGATGATATTGCTGGGGACATTGGAACCCTAAATTCTGTTGAGACTTTGATGGCCTGCCCTGTGGAGACCACACCTTGTCAATTTTATATCATCCAGCCTCCAGCATGCCCCAGGGAGTCTGGACCTCCTTCCAGCCCTGAGGTAGGTACCAGCAAAACTCCAGCATGCACTGCCCAACTTCCAGTCTGCCCTGAGGAATCTGTCTTCCAACCCCTGCCTGAAGAGATTAATTCTGTCTCACCAGAAGAAAATGCAAAGGAATGCCCTGAGGTCAGTAGCCTGCCAGACATCTTTAATCTTTCTCCTTACCCCCACCCACACCCCTTTTGTCTTCGAGACCCTAAATGTCACTGTGGTCCACCAGTCAGGGTAGGGGCTTATGGAGGCCAGGGGATTGATAGAGTTTAACTCAGATCCATCTCACAGTGGGTCCAGTGGGTCCCCGGACCCATTCTGTGGTTATTTCCCCAGTTCGAGAATGCATAATTGGAATAGACATACTTAGCAACTAGCAGAATCCCCACATTGGATCCTGACTTGTTGAGTGAAGGCTATTATGGTTGGAAAGACCAAGTGAAAGCCTCTAGAAGTGCCCCTTTCTAGCAAAATAGTAAATTAAAGGCAATACTGGATACCTGGAGGTATTGTAGAGATTAGTGCCACTATCAAGGATTTGAAGGATGCAGGGGTGCTGATTCCCACCACATCCCCATTCAACTCTCCTATTTGGCCTGTGCAGAAAACAGATGGATCTTGGAGGATGACAGTAGATTACTGTAAATTTAACCAGGTGGTGACTCCAATTGCAGCTGCTGTCCCAGATGTGGTATCATTGCTTGAGCAAATCAACACTTCCCCTGGTACCTGGTATGCAGCTGTTATTCTGGCAAATGCTTTTTTCTCAATTGCCATTAGTAAGTACCACCAGAAACAGTTTGCTTACAGCTGGCAAAGCCAGCAGTATACCTTTACTCTCTTGCCTCAGGGGTATATCAACTTTCTAGCCCTATGTCATAATATTGTCCGCAGGGACCTTGATCATCTCTCCCTCCCACGAGACATCACACTGGTCCATTATATTGATGCTATCATGTTGATAGGACCTACTGAGCAAGAAGTAGTAAAGATTCTAGATTTATTGGTAAGGCATTTGTGTGAGAGAGGATGGAAGATAAATCCAACAAAAATACAGGGTCCTTACATCTCAGTGAAATCTCTAGGTGTCCAGTGGTGTGGGGCCTGTTGAGATATCCCTTCTAAAGTAAAGGATAAGCTGTTGCACCTGGCCCCCTCTATGACCAAAAAAGAGGTACAATGCTTAGTTGGCCTCTTTGGATGTTGGAGACAACACATTTCTCATTTGGGTGTGCTACTCTGGCCCATTTGCCAAGTGACCAGAAAAGCTGCTAGTTTTGATTGGGGACTGGAACAAGAGGAAGCCCTGGAACAGGTCCAGGCTGCTGTGCAAGCTGCACTACCACTTGGGCCATATGGTCCAGCAGATCCAATGGTGCTGGAAGTTTCAGTGGCAAATAGATATGCTGTCTGGAGCCTTTGGCAGGCCCCTATAGGGGAATCACAATGCAGACCCTTAGGATTTTAGAGCAAAGCCTTGCCATCCTCTGCAGATAACTACTCCACTTTTGAGAAGCAGCTTTTGGCTTGCTACTGGGCCTTAGTAGAGACTGAATGCTTAACCATGGGCCATCAAGTTACCATGAGACCTGAGTTGCCTATCACAAGCTTGGTATTGTCTGACCCACCAAACCAAAAAGTCCGGTGTGCACAGCAGCACTCTATAATAATGTGGAAGTGGTATATACAAGATAGGGTTCGAGCAGGTCCTGAAGGCACAAGTAAGTTACATGAGGAAGTAGCCCAAATGCCCATGGTCACCACCCCTGCCATGTTACCTTCTCTTTCCCAGCCCACAGCTTTGGCCTCCTGGGGAGTCCCTTACAACCATTTGACTGAGGATGAGAAAAATCAGGCCTGGTTCACAGATGATTCTGCACGATATGCAGGTTCCACCTGAAAGTGGACAGCTGTGGCACTGCAGTCCTTTTCTGGGACATCCTTGAAGGATAGCGGTGAGGGCAAATCCTCCCAGTGGGCAAAGCTTCGAGCAGTGCATCTAGTTGTTCATTTTGCTTGGAAGAAGTAATGGGCAGAGGTGCGTTTGTACACTGATTCATGTGCTATTGCCAATGGTTTGGCTGGATGGTCAGGGTCTTGGAAGGAACATGATTGGAAAATTGGTGAAAAGGAGGTCTGGGGAAGAGCTATGTGGATAGACCTTTCTGAGTGGGCAAAAAACATGAACATATTTTTGTCCCGCATGAATGCTCATCAAAGGGTGACTTCAGCAGAGGAAGAGTTTAATAATCAAGTGGATAAGATGAATTGCTCTGTGACTAATACTCAGCCTCTTTCCCAGCCACTCTTGTCATTGCCCAATGGGCTCATGAACAAAGTGGCCATGGAGGTAGGGATGGAGGTTATGCATGGGCTCAGCAACATGGACTTCCCCTCACCAAGGCTGACTTGGCTACAGCCACTGCTGAATGCCCAATCTGCCAGCAGCAGAGACCCACACTCAGCCCCTAATATGGCACCATTCCTTGAGGTGGCAAACCTGCTACCTGGTGGCAGGTTGACTCCATTGGGCCATTTCCACCATAGAAGGGATAGCAATTTGTTTTAACTGGAATAGACACGTACTCTGGCTATGGGTTTGCATTTCCGGCACGCAATGCGTCTTCCAAAACTACCATCCGTGGACTTACCGAATGTCTTATCTACCGCCATGGCATTCCACACAGCATTGCTTCTGATCAAGGAACCCATTTCACAGCAAATGATGTGCAGGAATGGGAACATGCCCGTGGAATTGACTGGTCTTACCATGTTCCCCATCACCCTGAAGCAGCTGGATTAATAGAATGATGGAATGGACTTTTGAAGACTCAATTACGGCACCAACTAGTTGGCAATACCTTGCAGGGCTGAGGCAATGTTCTCCAGGAGGCTGTGTATGCTCTGAATCAGCATCCTCTCTATGGTGCTGTTTCTCCCATAACTGGGATTCATGGGTCCAGAATCAAGGGGTGGAAATGGGAGTGGTACCACTCACTATTACCCCTAGTGACTCACTAGAAAAATTTTTGCTTCTTGTCCCTGAAACATTAAGCTCTGCTGTTCTACAGGTTTTAGTCCCAAAATGAGGAGTGCTGCCACAAGGGAACATAACAATGATTCCATTGAACTGGAAGTTAAGACTGCCACCTGGCACTTTGGACTCCTCTTACCTGTGAATCAACAGGCAAAGAAGGGAATTACTGTACTGGCTAGGGTGATTGATCCTTACTATCAAGGGGAAATAGGACTACATATACATAATAGGGGTAAAGAGGAGTTTGCCTGGAATGTAGGAGATCCTCTAGGGTGTCTCTTGTACTGCCATTAAAGTCAATGGAAAATTGCAACAAACCAATTCAAACTGGACTAACAATGGCCCAGAATCTTCAGGAATGAAAGTCTGGGTCACCCCACCAGGCAAAGAACCACGGCCAGCTGAAGTGCTCGCTGAAGGTAATGGGAACATGGAATGGGTAATGGAAGAAGGTAATGATAAATAGGAACTTCGACCACGTGACCAGTTACAGAAGTGAGGACTGTAATAGTCATGAACCCTTCTTCCTTGTTTTGTTATGAGTATGAGTGTATATGTACACAAAATGAATTTCTTGTTTTTTCCCCCAACCTTTTCCCTTACCATATAAAAAGTTGCATTAATTCCACATCATAATATTTAAGGATGTCAAGTTTTAAAGTGAATATTACTTGCACCCTATTCTGTGGGGAATTAATGCGTTTCCAGTTGTACACAGGGAAGTTGAACATTGTTAGGCAGAAATATGCTTGTCTGTTGTTGTTTTTACTTAGAGACTAAGTATGGTTTAGGGTAATGTGTATGACTGCCGAGTTGACAAGGGGTGGACCGTGATGGTTAGGCTAATGTGTCAACTCGGCTAGGTAATTGTGTCCAGGTGTTTGGTCCAGCAAACACTGGGCTAATTGTAATACAAGAACATTTATGGACTTCGATCACCAGTGAGTTTACTGCATGGATGGCTGATTACATCTGCATCAATCAGGGAGATTGCATCATCAAAGGGTGATGCTTTTATCCAATCAGTTGAATGCCTTAAAAGGGGAAGTGATTTCAACATTCAGAGAGAATTTCCCAGCTTGACTTTGGACAGCCAACTTCTCCCAGAAACTCATCAAGGGCCTTTCATCGTACTTTCATCGGAGCCCCTGGCTTGCATCCTCACTGCTGAACTGGACTTGTGCTTCCCCACAGTCATGTGAGAGACTCTTTAAAAATCTCATGTTATTGACAGATATCTCCTGTTGATTCTGTTTCCTGAGAGAACACTGACTAATACACTGTTACATAATCATGAAATTGTTTTGGATCATTATTCATACAACTGGCATTCAGTGGTGAGGTAACTAACAAAAACCAATATTTTATATTCTTTTATTATAAAATAGAAGAATACTTGACAGAAGTAGCTATCTATGTGCATCAAAATATCTTTATTTCTTTATCATTTTTCCTATTTTATAAAATACTCTGTAACATAGTATCATTCTGTCTTTGCTTTTTAAGTCTTTTTAAGTATATGTTATTAAGTGATGGCCATGAAATAAATGCAGATAGAATGCTATATGTAGTCAAAAGTGAAAGAGATAACTTTCAGTTGGATTATTCAGACTAGGTATAAAAGGTGGATATTGAGGTGGGAGTTAATGCTCAGGATTCAGAAGAAAGTTCAAGAATTGCAGGAAAATAAGATGAGGATAAAGAATTTCAACTTATAAATGTTATGTATCAAAAGTATCCATATACACATAGAACTAACCCCCTTTCCACCTTTCTTTTAACAATCAAACTTAACAAGGAGGGTCATAATAAAATATTTAAACAAAATTACAAATAAAATAAAACTCACTTTCAGTCAAGAGTGAATTGTTATATCTAAGAATGCACCAATTTGATATTTGAATAAAGCTCCTCATACAGAAAAGTCTTGTGTTGGTGCACAACACAAAGGACTTTTTTTTCTTTAACAAATCAATTTTATTGATACATACTAATAAATCATAAATCCATTTAAAGTGTACAATCAATGGTATTTGGTGTAATCACATATTTTTATATTCATCACTTCAATCACCCTTAGAGCATGTTCATTATTCCAATAATAATAATAAACAAAAAACAAACAAAGAAACAAAACTCATCACCTCTCAATCTCTCTATGCCTCACCTAGATAGTGATAAATACCTGCTATTCTTTTCCCTGCTCTCTAGTATATTTGTATTTATATTTTGTAAAAACAGTTTTATATATGCAGTATACCCCATATTCATGTTTTACTATCTTATACAGTCCCATGTTACAGTTTTTAGCTTTTCTTCTAGTAATATACATGACCTTAAACTTTCTCTTTCAACCATTGTCAAACCCATCAATAGCACTGCTAGTTACAAACAGCATGATATGCTTTCACCATTTTTATTGGTTTCCAACAATTTGCAAAAAAAACTTTTTACCAGTTCTGAACAGATTAAACCTCAGCTTTCCATTCTCTACCCTCCTTCTATTTTCTGGTGACCTAGATTCTAATAATTAAATCCATGGGTTTACACAGTATGTTTAGTTCATAATAGTGCAATCATATAGTATTTATCCTTTTGTGTCTGGCTTTCTTCACTCAATACAATGTCCCCCAGTTTCATCCATGTTGTCATATGCTTCACTATTTCATTTCTTCTCACTGCTGCATAATATCTCATCATGTGCAATGACTGACAGGTCACAGGGCTATGAATCAATGCCCCTGTGGCATAGTTGAGGAAAGGCAGCCTCCAGCCATAACCCACCTAACCTATTGAGCAAGCCATAGCCCAGGGGCAGCTCAATCCCTCCCAAGAATAAACAAAATGGAGCAGATAAGGGCCATCACTCCCTCCCCAACATCTCCCACATTTCAAGACCTCCTAGCCCATTCCCCACTGGTCATTTGGCTCCAGGCTGTACTCGGTTTCCCCACCTATTTATGTACTGTATAAATTCATATCTACCACCTTCCACAGGTGGGTGAAGTCTCTCTTCAACCCCCGCCATGCCGACAGGGGAGTTGAAGTCTATTCTTCAGAACACGTCCATTGGGAGAGCTTCCCAATAAACTTCCTGCCTGCAAAAATAAATAAATTAATTAATTAATTAATTAATTAATTAAATGAAATGAAGTAAAATAAAAATATTCCATCATGTATATATACCACAATTTGTTTATCCATTCATAAATTGATGGACACTTGAATTGTTTCCAACTTTTGGCAATTATGAATAATGCCGCTATGAACATCAGTGTGCAGATGTCTATTCGTGTCTCTGGTCTCAGTTCTTCTGGGTACATACTAGTAATGGTATTGTCGGATCACATGGCAAATTTTTATTCAATTTACTTAGGAACATCCAAACAGTCCTTCACAGTGACTGTGCCATTTTACATCCCCACTAACAGTGAATAAGCATTCCTATCTCTCCACATTGTCTCTAACATTTACAGTTTAGTGGCCAGTCTAATAGTTGTGAAATGATATCTCATTGTAGTTTTGACTTGCACTTCCCTAATCAATAGTGATGTAGAACATTTTTCCATGTGTTTTCTTTGCCATTTGTATTTTTTCTTTGGACAATTGCCTTTCAAAATTCAAAGTCCATTTCTAATTGGGTAGTTTGTCTTTTTATTGTTGAGGTGTATGATCTCTTTGTATATCATAGATATTAAATCCTTATTGGATATGTGATTGCCAAATATTTTCTTCCAAGGAATTGGCTACCTTTTTACTCTTTTGATGAAGTCCTTTGAGGTGAAAAAGTGTTTAATTTTGAGGGTGTCTCATTTATCTATTTTTTCTTTTGTTGCCCATGCTTCGAGTGCAAGGTTTAAGAAACTACTGCTTACCACAAGATCTTGAAGATATTTTCATACATTTTCTTCTAGGATTTTTATGGTTGTTGCTTTTATATTTAGATGCTTGATCCATTTTGAGTTAATTTTTGCATAAAGTGCATGAACGGATCTTCTTTCTTTCTTTTAGAAATGGAGATCCAGTTCTCCCGGTACCATTTTTGAATAGACTGTTCTGGTCCAGCTGGGAGGGCTTGACAGCGGTGTCAAAAATCACTTGACTGTAGATGTGAGGGTCTATTCCTGAGTTCTTGATTCAATTCCATTGATCAGTGTGTCTGTCTTTATGTCAGCACCATGTTGTTTTTACCACTGTAGCTAAATAAGATGCTTTAAAGTCTGGAAGTGCAGGTTCTCCAACTTCATTCTTCTTTTGTAAGATCTTTTTGGCTATTCAGGGCCCCTTATCCTTCCAAACAAATCTGATAGTTGGTTTTTCCACTTCTGCAAAAAAGGTTGTTGGGATTTTTATTGGGATTGTGTTGAATCTGTAAATCAGTTTGGGTAGAATTGACATCTTAATGATATTTAGTCTTCCAATCCATGGACATAGAATATCTTGTCACACAAAGGATGTTTTAATTGCAATTTTTTGGTGAAATGTTGTACATGGAAAACTACCATATCCAAAAATTTTCTTGAATTACACTAAATAAACTTTGTGGATGATACTTATGATTATTTTAAAATTCAACAGTATACTTACATATGTAGCTCTGTGGTTGTTTGTGAAATGAATGACACAATGACAGAATTATATTCATGATAAACACTTCTCAAATAGCCAGTTTGTTCAGAAAAGCACAATCATATTTTCCCTAAAGAATATAATAAAAATGGAAGGAACTATAGAAAGTACCATTATATGGTGAGTTTGCTTAAAATACTGAAAGGCCATAGCATGTAATTTATCAATAGTATTCAAGAAAATTTTTTCTAATAAGAAAAAACATATGTAAAACTTTCAGATATTAATAATAATACATGTAGACTATGCAAATATGCACAATTTTCACTGCAAAAATTATACCATGAGGCAATGAGAAGTAAATAAGAAAAAAGTAGATCAAATGAATAAATAATTATTAAGATAAGTCATCTTTGGAAGGTTGTTTATATCATGTAATCGATGCATATTTTATAAACAATAATACTTCTGCTTAACACTCAAGACTGAACAGAGTGATTTTTCCTGTTCCTTCTTCAAACACTAGTAAAATGAGTATTAAATGATTTTTTTAAGCAAAAGTTTATAGCAATCAAGAAAAGGAGAGTGAAAATGCCAGAAACAAAATTTTCATAGCTGAAAGGCAGAAGGATGAATGGTAACTGTGGTCAGCAAACTCAAAATACTGAAAGCAAAACTGCTTTTGGAAGAAGCCTAGAAATAAGCAAGGCTAAAGAATGGATAATATCAAGTATTATGTTAAGATGAGGCTAAAAACAAGAGAACTGGCTAAATGTCTGTTGAAGTAGTAATTGGATCCTCAGACTTCATAGTCTCTGCCTCACCATGATGGTGGTTTTGAGGGGTATTATCTGAAGAAAAAAAAAGCAGCTCTTAGGTCTATTTGCAGAAGACTGAGATTAGCAAGTAACCCTGTCCCCCTTTAATTTTCATGCATGGTGGCAGCCAGTCTTTTTCTTTATACAGGAAAATGGAATATTTTCCTCTATGACCAGCCCAAGAGAAAAGACATAAGATACTTACAGACTGGCGCCAGCAAAAGAAATAATTCAGCCAATGGCTACCAAACTAAAACAATATACAATGATAGTCTGAATCATTATATGGATATAATGACTAATGGATCACTAAACATTTGAAAAGAGTCCATAAAATGAAAAACTGTTACCAGTTAGCAGAACTTGGGAGATACATAAACAATGTTCTTGGAAAGAAAGGAAAATTAATAGCCTTAGAGAAAGAGAAAGTACATTATATCCATGAAAGAAGGCATGGATGACATGCAAAGGGTCAAATTCAAAATATAAATATCAGAAATTAAAACACACTCATATAACATATATATGTATATGTACTTTTTGGTGATTGGTTCATGAATTCTGTCTTGGTTTTTCAGTGCTGCTTTCATAAATACCACACAAATCGTTAGTATAAACCAGGGTTTCTTAACCTTTTTTGTGTCACTGATCCCTTTGCCAGTCAGGTGAAAACTGTGGACCCCTCACTAAGTCGTACTACATTATATACCCTTACTTAGTATAATATACTAACTATAGTATAAATAATACTGTATATTATTTAATGAATATATCACACCCTCACCAACATAAACCCACAAGAATAATGTTTGTTTTTTAATTTCAATTCAAACTTACAGACCTTGTTAAGAAACTCTGGTTTAAACAGTGGGTTTACAATCTTACCATTTAGGAGGCCAGAAGGCTTACTTTCTCTGGGATAAGTAATATTTTGACTAGCCAGAAATCCATGGGTTCCTTGATTTAAATACCTGCCTCCCATTCTGGCTATGTCCTCTCCTTTCTCATATCTGTGCCTTTCAGACTCTCTTACCAAGGCCTCCATTAAATCAAACTAAAGCCCAACCACATTTAGTTGGGGCATAGTAAAAGGTCTTATTTAGAATGGGTTCACACCCACAGGAATCTGAATTAAGATCAAGAATATGTGGTATATAACTTAATCTATTATAAATTCCATCACCTAAATGAATTCATCTCCAGAAAGGGAGAGCACTATCATTAGAGGGAGGAAAGTTTCAAATAAATATGCATTTGAAATAAAGTATAAGTGTTTCCAGATTGAAAAAGACTACCAAGAGTCAATCATTTTAATTAAAAAAATATATATACACAAGGGATTGTGGGAAGATGGCAATGGGCTAACAGGCAGAGTTGAATGCTTTCATAAAAACAATGGAGAAAGAGCCAAAAGCTGTCCAAGGAAATTGCTTTGGGGGTCAGCAGTCCAGCACAGTGCTACACAACTCCCAGGAAGGTGAGGGACAAAGAGACAAAGAAGTTAAAAAGATGAAAGTAAGTTACCAAGCCTTGTGGCAGCTGGGAAGGGCTACCATCCCCCATCGCTACAATATTAAGCTGAGAGGGGAGCAGACATCTTCCTCCCTGTCAGCAGTTTCAGTGAAAAGAGAGGGGAGGTCAGGGTGCTTTTCTTCAGTGAATTTGGCCAGCAGAGCCCACTTTGAATCTCTGATTTGGAGATTCAACACAGGAACAGAGGAAAACTGATCCTGAAACACCTCTATGGAATGGTGCACTGATGAACGCCATCTGCTGACCAGTCTGTAAATTGCATGGACAAAAACAGTTCTCTGCACTCTCTGTGTCCAACTCCTGGGAGAAAATCTGTGCCCCACTAGTGAGTCCCTGGCCCAATTTTGAAAACTTAAGCCAGACAATTTTAAAGACTGAGAATAAGTTGAGCCAATTATCAAAGAAGACTTGTGGGAAAAAAAATCAAAAACAATAAAGAAGAGAAAGAAATTAGCCATCAGAGTAAATTCACCAACTTATTCAGTTACCTAGACATCAGCAAAACATTACAAGCCATACCAGGGAAAAGGAAGAGATGGCCTAGCCAAAAGAACAAACCAAATATCCTCAAGAGATACAGGTTTAAAAGCAATTAATCACTGATAATCACACAACTCTCTTAAATCACTTCAAAGAATTGAAAGAAAATATGACAAAAGAAATAAAGGATATTAGGAAGACACTGGGAGAGCATAAAGAACAATTGGAAAGACTGCAAAGAAAAGTAACAGAACTTATGGGAATGAAAGATATGATAGATGAGATTAAAAATACATTAAAGGCACATAAGAACAAATTTGAAAGGCTTGAAGACAGAATTAGTGATTTCAAAGACAGAACATCTGAACTTGAAAAGACAAGAGAACAGAAAGAGAAAAGAATGGAAAAAAATGGAAGAGAGTCTCAGGAAATTGAATGACTATGCAAAACACGCAAAATTTGCATTATTTTTGTCAGAAGGAGAAGAAAATGGAAAAGGGAAGGAAAGAATATTTGAGGAAATAATGACTGAAAACTTCCCAACCCTTAAGAAGCACATAAATATCAACATCCAAGAAGGACAAAGCACCCCAAACTGTATAAATCCAAATAGACTTACCCTGGCACACTTACTATTCAGAATGACAAATATCAGAGATAAAGAGAAGATTCTGAAAGCAGCAAGAGAAAAGCAAAGTATCACATATAAGGGAAACTGGGTAAGATTAAATGCTGACCTCTCATCAGAAACCATGGAGGAGAGAAGAAAGTGGTATGATATATTTAAGGTATTGAAAGAGAAAAACTGCCATCCAAGAATTCTAATTCTGGCAAAGCTGTCCTTCCAAAATGAGGGTGAGTTCAAAGTCATCACAGACAAATAAACCTGATAGAATATGTTACTAAAACATCAGATTTGCAAGAGATACTAAAGGGGGTGCTGCAGTCTGAAAGGAAAAAACAAGGGTGAGAGATTTGAAGAAGAGTTTAGAAATGAAGATTATTAGGAAGGGTAAATTAAGGATAACAAGACAGACAATAGAACAATATGACAACAGAGAGCTGAAGGACAAAATGGGTGAAGTAACACCTTCAAAATAATAACATTGAAAGTTAATGTATTGAACTCCCCAATCAAAAGACATATTCTGATAGAATGGATGAAAAAACATGAGCCATTTATATGTTGTCTACAAGAGACCCACCTCAGATGTAAGCACACAAACAGGTTAAAAGTGAAAAACTGGAAAAATGTATTCCATGCAAATTGTAACCTAAAAAGATCTGGAGTGGACCAGATAAATGCAAACTAACACCATTATAGTATATGAACAATAATTACTCAATGCAATTGGCAAATTGTTCCTGTGATCAGTATTCTGTAATTTTTTTCAAACAAAATAAACACGTGCTTTTAATTGAGGAGGGCTGGCGAAAAGATATATTTTTGGATACTTGATTTTTCTTTAACTTTTTCTTATTCATACTCTTTAATTAAAATAATCTATCTGGATCAATAATAATTTAGCATGACTACTGTTGAACAAGATTTTGAGTTTTTCAGCCACATAAAATTATGAGTTGGCAAATTATCTGTTGTAATTCATTCCAGTAAGATGTGAAGATTCCCCAAATAGGAATTTGATTATCTAGAAAGAATAATGGCCTAAATGGAAATTAAATAACTGAGCCAATAATTTATTTCATTCTTAGAGATTATTATGTCCAGTAGTTAGAGCTGTAATATAAAAATTAGAATTACATTATAATTAATTTTCTTGTATTTAAGTGTTATTTACATTTATAAATGTTTGTTGCAATGCTATCTATTTTTTTGTAATTGATTATATTAAATCTAACCTGGACTTGCGAAAAAAAAAAAAAGTCCATTGGACTAATTTAAACTTTGTATTTATGTGCGTATCTGTCTGCTTCCACAAAAGTCTGAGGTGGCAGTCATTTCTTAATGGATTCTTTCTTAACTAAGTAACTTCAGGAGACTGTGGTTCTTTTATGATACCCTTTAAAATTTCCCTATCATGAAATAGAGTAGGTAAGCTTTAGCAGGGAGCTACCACAGTCCAGGTGGAGGGTCAGGCTAGGAAGGTAGCAGCAGCTGGTAGAAGGGACCTGTTAAAAGAAATAAAACAAACAAAAAAGAGTTACTATGGCTAAAAGATTTGAAATGGAGTAGGGAGGTTATTCTGGAGGTTCGTCTTATGCAGGTCTCAGCCAGATATCACAAACTGCCAAAATATGTGAAGCCTGAAGCAACAATTTTCCTTAAAACCCCAACTACATCTGGACCAGAAAAGAAACCTCAAGATAAAGAGCTTAGTTAACTATCTCACCTAAAGGGCATTTAGAGTACCCCAAATATATACCAACCACAAACAACTTGTCTACTCTTCTTTTCCTCTAACAACCCTTGCCTGAAAATGCCAAAAGCAGACACGATATGGGTTCCACCTGAATCTGTGCTCCCCAAACTGCAATTCTAAGACCCCAAACAAATGCCTTTGCTATCTTGAAAAAAAAATATGTACACAAAGAAAATAATTGCGAAATTGAAGAATACTTAGACAAAGAGAAGATGCCAAAAGTTTCCAGAAATGAAAAAAAAAAAAAGTTCATATAAAATAAATGGAAATTAAAATGGCATCAAGCTTCTTCTCATTATCACTTGAACCTAGAAGACAATACAAGTGTCTTCAAATATTTGAGTAGTAAATAGTTTCCTCCCAAATTTGACTCACACAATATTTACCTATCAAATGTAAATTTTGACAAATAATTTTACCAAAATCAATGTACTTTTTTTTTTCAGGAAGCTACTTTAAAAAGTGAGCCATTAAAATATGGTAACAAATAGAGAAATGTGAAATTTACACTATAGGGAACTCAGTACAGAAAGAATCCTCTGAGTGATGATGAAGAGAGTTCCCAGAATGGAAGCTGTGTAACAGGTCCAAAGTGTGGCTACCAGCTACCCTGGCTATGGAAACGGATCCAAAAATTGATATTTTCAAAATTTTGGAGGATATGTCTTGGAGTTGGCAGTTCAAGGTTCAATTAGCAATAAACATATAGAGAAAAACAATGAAAAAATACAATTATCAATAATGATTGCAAAAAGCAAAAAATGCAATCATGTATACTACATGACACATTTGTAAATAAAATATTATATGCTCATAATAAAGTAAACTCTAAAACATGATTTAACAAAAATAAAGACATAAATCTCCTGGCATGATAGATTGAACATAATTGCATATGGGGACATGTGAACTGAATCTTACTCTTCTATAACAGATCATTTCAAATTATGTCATATAGTCAAGAAGTATGAGGAGTGGAGATATCTTATTTATAGGTCTATACTAAAAGCAGTGATTGGCATATTTTCAAATTTAAGTAAATTATTCTCTAATAAATAAAAAAATTCCCTAAGTCATTTATGGATAATTCATTACTCAAAATTAGTACTTATAAAAGACAGAATTATATTGATAGCAATCATGATGATAAAGGTGGTGATAGTTTCTAATATTTAACACTTGACTACCCCTTAATTTACTACCAGAAGACTGTGCAGTAAAGAAATATTGAATGTAGTTTTCTTAGATTGGTTGAAGAAAAAGGGAAAGAGTTCATTGTTACAAAGATAATATGTTCTGAGAGATTCTTAGTTAAGAACAAAAAGGTGAAGTGAAAGAAGTAAAAATAGAGACTTGATGTCAATGAAGTCTTAGAAGAATATAACAATTTAATTTCTTTGCATGTTATAATAAAGGAAACAATCTAATAAGTACATCATTTGAATTTAGAGAATATTATATATTCTTTGGAGTGTTTGCTTGGGCTTCAACCTACCACTCTGTATTAGTCAGCCAAAGAGGAGCTAATGCAAAATACCAGACATTGGTTGGTCTTTATAAAGGGTATTTATTGGGGGTAGAAGTCCATAGTTACCAGGCCATAAAGCGTTAAGTTTTTCCCTCACCAAAGTCCATTGAACATGTTGGAGCAAGACAGCTGCTGCTGTTTGCCAGGGTTCAGGCTTCTTGGGTTCCTCTCCTCCCGGGGCTGCATTTCTCTCCAGGCTTAGCTAATCTGTTTCCTCCACAAGGTCAGCTGTAGACTATCAGGTGAACAGCTTCCTTCTCTTCTCCTGGGGCCTTCTATCCAACATCAAAACTCCAAAACAAAACTGCTTCTCAAAAACTGCTCCTTCTGTCCTTTGCCTTGCCTTTTATATTCGATTCCACCACCCACCAAGGGGTAGGACTCAACACCCTAGTGATGTGGCCCAGTCAATGCCCTAATCATAACTTAAGCATGCCCAGATTAACAGATCAGTTTACAAGCATGATCCAATTATATTTTTGGAATTAATAATTACATCAAATTGCTAAATGGCCACACACTCCTATACCTATCCCCACTCACAGAGCTAGAGTTCATGCCTTTAATATATAATCCATGGCTTGACCTCACTGACGACAAATAACAGGTCTAGGGTGAACACTTGCAGGCTTAAAAATAATCATGGTGAAGAGAATAGAGGGAAGCTCGTCTCTAAGTTAGATATAAAACTACTGCAAGGAGGATTAATCCTATCCTAAGAATAAAAGTACTTAAGTGGGTGATCTAAGGCAAGGTTTTCTTAATCTCCACACTCTTGGCTGTTTGGGCCAGATAATTCTTTCTTGTGGGGTCCTGTCCTGTGCATTGTAGGGTATTTAGCAGTGTTCCTGCCCCTTTCCAATAAATATGAGTAGCAAAATTCCACTCCTCCCAGAGTTGTGACAACAAAAAATGTTCCAGGACTTTGCCCCATGTCACATATAGGACAAAATTGCCCAGCCATCTCCATTGAGAAACACTGAACTAAATGCAATTAGATTAATAGTATTCAAAAAGCACAACTTCTATGGCAGAAAAAAAGGAAAAAGAGATTGACACCTTTTGACAGTTGGTTGTTGGAGAAGAAAATAATCAAAAGAAGGAAAGGAAAGGTCTTACATAACAAAAGAGAAACATAATTCAGAGAACATGCTATCTCCACCTACATTCCCTGAAATTATCATATCCACTAAAGAATATGGACTTTGCCACTATGTCAGGAGTAATGGCCATTAAACTAAAAATCTTTTCTACCACTTAAAACAGACCAAAATGAAGAGAGAGAAAAAAATTAATGTTATATAATAGGTCTCAACTGACAAAAAGTCTCCCTGAATATAATCAACATAAAGCAGAAGAAAACTGTAAGATAATACTTAAACTGAATTAAATATACTCACAAAAATATCTAGTATTAGGAAAAATGACTTTAAGTCAGAGGACGCAAAAAAGTGAACAAAATCAGGAAGAAATAAAGAGTTGATTAAAAAGGAAGGAAGGAAGGAAGGAAGGGAGGGAGGGAAGGTGGGAAGGAGGTTAAGAGGGAAGAATGAATTTCAGTTTGTTAAAAGCTGCTGAGTGCAATATACCAGAAATGGGTTGGCTTTTATAATGGAAATGTATTGGGTTAAAAGCTTTCAGTTCTGAGTCCATGGAAGTGTCCAAATCAAGGCATCATCAAGAGATGTGGTCTCACCAAATTACAGTTGTAGGCCATCAGACATGGCAGTGTTCTCTCCAATCTCTCATCTCCTCTGGGCCTCATTGCTTTAACTTTGGGCTGCTCTGTCTGTGGCATTGTTCTCTCCCAGGTTCTTTGATTTCTGGAGCTTCTCTCTGCCTCTATGGCTTTTATCCTATGCCTGTGGCTTTTGTTCCTCTGTTTATAAAGTACTCTAGTAAGAGGATAAAGACCCTGGGTCATGCCCTGCTAGAGAAATCTAATTAAATGGTCTTCAATGATCTAATATAATCAAAGTTTCACAATAGTTTGAATTTAATAACATAATTTTCTGAGTGCACAAGACTAAAACCAACGCAGAAAAGAAAAGAAAATGTGATCTTTTTTTACAAACTCTTCTACCTCTCAAAGCATCCAGGAGTGGAAAAATAAAACTCTCGGAAATAAAGACTAAATTACAAGAAAGTAGAAGCTAAATTTAAAATTTAATAAAGGACATTGAAGAAAAGAAAGAAAACAAAAATTAAAATGAGGTAAGAAAGAAGTAAATATATCTATACTGAATCTTCCCGTCACACTTAAAACATATTTTCTTTTCAATAGGACATACCAATATCTCATCCATTTATTTCAAAGTTTCTCAATCTTAACCACTAATATTTTTAACCAGATAACTCTTTGTTTTGAGGGACTATCTGTGCACTGTAGAATATTTAGCAACATTCCTGGCCTCTAACCACTATGTAAGAAGAGTACCTTTCTCTTATATTGTGAAATCCAAAATGTCCCCTGGATGAAGGTAGGAGTAATTACTCGCAGTTGACAACCACAGATTTAGAGCATACATGGTGAGATAGCATGCTTTTATTAGATATCAAGGTTTAGATATTAAACACTGTTGTATAGTCAATAAAGCAATGAAGGATATGAAGAAAACAGAAAGAACTAAACATGCATGGAAAATTGTTTTATGATAAATTGGCAATATTGAGAGGAGAAATGTTTATCAAGGAATGGTTCTGTGTCATCTGCTTATCCTTATGTGAAAGAAATATGGAATAAGACCCCTTCCTTTCCCTTTTCACAAAATTTTCATTAAAATAGTTAAATACATAAATATCAAAGAAAAATACAATAAAATGTGAAATGCCAAATATAAGTTAAACTACACAATGTTAATATGAGACAAAAAATTATGAGAAAATACACCACTAAAAAAAAAAATGTAAAACGCAATATAAGAGTTGCCCTGCTCTCACTGGATATGCCCCCCACACAGGTAAGAAAGACACTGCATTTGGCTAGTTCCTATCAGTTGGACCAACTGTACCCCAATTTGCCCTCAACCTAATGGGTTTCACCTTCCTGCCAGCTGTAAATTTATTCCAAGAAGCCAATCATATCCTCCCATGGGGACCTAGGGTCATCTCACCCTCTTTTGGTACAAAGCCTTCCCCCACAGACCCATATTGTTCACTCTATTCCTGAGTGTAACTTCCATGTGGCCTTGCATGGAAGGCCATGTTCTACTCTGGGGCCATGAGTATGTTTGATTTATAAATCCTTGTTTGATTTAATCTAACCAGAGTTGTGTGTCATGTGTCTTGCTTTTTCACACTGTTTAGTGTGGGAGATCAATCCTTCACCAAGAGAAAGACTAGGAGGAAATCAAAACAGGTAGATGAATGGATAAATGGATGGGTAGGTAGGTTGATAGATAGATAGATAGATAGATAGATAGATAGATAGATAGATAGAT
>JAKSZT010054304.1:28753661-28776210 GCA_026826555.1 Tolypeutes matacus | reverse complement strand
GATAGATAGATAGATAGATAGATAGATAGATAGATAGATAGATAGATAGATAGATGATATAGTTAAAGATATAAATACAGGCCTAGATATCCTGACAAAAAATACAGAGAACAAATTAGAATCCAGGAAAGACTTCTTACAGAGAAATAAAAATAACAATCCAAAAGAAAAATGTACCAATCCCTAGAACAAGCATTCCATAAAAGACCAAATAAAAATGGCTGATAAATATTTGAGAAAATAAACATCATCAACAATCAGGGGAGGGACGGATGTGGCTCAAATGGTTGGGCGTCTGTCTCCCATATGGAGGGACATGGGTTCGATCACCGGGACCTCCCGGTAAAAAAAAAATAAAATAAAACAATCAGGGGAATGTAAATATACAAACAGATATAAATTTGTAGTCTCATTTTTTCATAATTGAAATATTGGACAGTATCAAACGCTGGAATAATGTGGAGAAATAGGAACATGGATGTGTTTTTTGCTGGAATTTATTTGGCATAATTATTGGAAGGGAGGCATAGTGGATATTTCCAGGACAATGATTATACTCTATTTCTTTAAACGCCTGCCCTGTGTATTGTTCTTCTCTACATCCCACATCGTTTATGTATCTATACAATATTTAAGAAACAAAAGCAACTAAAATAGGAATTAAGAAGAAAAATGAGTTTAAAAGAAAGGAAGAAAGGAGGGATGGGGGAATAAGAAGAACAAATTACCTTATATACTTCTTATATGGATTAAAAATGGTAAACTCTTCAAAAACTTTAAAGCATAGTCATCACTTCACATCTTTGTCTAACTTCAGTATTTGCTTCTTAAGCATCATCTTATTCTGTAAATGGAAATTAATAGACAAGGCCCCTTATAACACTATCCACAGGACTCTATTTGCTGGGACTGCTTTATTGTTACCCTCTCCCCCCCAAAAAAAATCTGATGAAATTGACTTTTTGCTGACTTTTTAATGTTTTCTATTACATGATGAACTTCTTTGATGTTTAATGTTTCCATGCTCAGGATGATTTAAAGAGATTCCATTATATGGAATTTACTACTTATATTCCATATTGCTTGTATTAGGGTTAATTCAATTGTTAAGATTTATTTATGACAAGTTAACTTGAAACAATTCTATTGTGAGAATTTCAAGGCTTTTGATTTTTTATATGGTACATAATAATCCAACTGGATAGCCATCCACTAAGAATGGAGCAAAATCTCCTGAATAAGTATATTCCCTAAAGGCCATATCCCTACTCTTAAATGCTATATTTTTCCATTACTATACTGGGTTAGTAGCATGAAAACTTTATGAGAAGCAATAAAAGCAATTTACCTGAACCTATTAAGTTATGTCTAATTTATTAACAGTACCTTGAAGTACAATATGCTTAAAAATTTATGTCTTCAAAATACTCATTTTATTTTTTAGCAAGAAAATCAACTGCAAGCATATGGAAAAGTCATTATTCTAATCAGAAAAATACTGAATGCTTAGAGTTCATTCAACAAATCAATATTTAATTAGCAATGTGTCAAACTGCAGATACCTGTTAACTATAGTGTATGTTACTAAAATAAGATGCTCATCTATCACTGATGTAGCTGTGAAGAGGAGGTCACAAAATTCCAAATAAAAATGGGATAAGTACCCACATGGCACTGGAAGACAGCCAACACCTCCTTTTTTCATGATGACATCAATAATGGAAACATGTCATCAGATTTCTACACAAAGCATTGCAGCCTTTTTCTTTTGTTGTTGTGGCTTGCATATATGACAACAAGGAAATTAATAGTGGTGAAATCTTAATATATTTTCACTGACTTCCTTTAATTCATGGATTTTTATCTATTCTAAGCTTTTAATAAGAGAAGACTTTCATCAGGAATTTCAGGTTTGTGTTCTTTATATGCTTTAATGCATTTTTATGTCTGCTACCTATAATGATAGCTATTATCTCCTTTACCTTTGAAAACATAAATGTCAGGTGAATTTCCCAGCATGAAGTAAGTCAGTCATAAATAATGAAGAATAAAATGTTAAGAGAAAGAAGAAATAAATAGTCATCTGTGAACTATGCAGAAGAAATATTGATTACATAATTATTATTTGGATAGTCTCATTTTCTATTAAACATACTTATTTAGAAATATTTTAAGCCCAGTTTCACATCCAAATATTTAAATATTTTGTGTTTATTATACTCAAATATACCAATTATCAAGTAATCAGTGTAATTTACTGAACAATAGTACTATAGTGATTTATGCATAATACACTACATTTGCATAAAAGCTATTCTGTTACTTGAGATATGTTCCCATAATGAGATATTCTACAGACGTTTTTAAAAAGTAAAATAGAATATATTAAATAGGAACAAAATGTTGAGCTATGTATTTTAGATATGGGAATTTATAATTAAAGTATATCTTATATTTGAGATATGCAAGCATCAAAAGAACAAATGACAGGAATATTGAACTGAATTAAGGTGACTTAAAGTGTTTTAATATTTGAGAAACAGGAAATCTACATATAAGGTGATGTAACAGACAAATAGCATTCCATAAATGAGGTTATAATCAATAGAAAACAAAAGGAAAGCTGAATTTAGTTATGCAAGCGAAAATTAAGACATTGGAGTAAACAAAATATTTTGTGTGAAATGTGAGTTGAATGAATGCTGATTGCATGGTGTGTCAACATTTAAGTAACAAAAAGTAATTAAATAACACAATTAGGAAATAGGAAAAAATGGTGTAGAAGAAAGAGAAAAGTTGGTTTTGAGAGAAGGGAAATATACATTTTTATTTGAAAAAATCAAATTAAGAATGTTTTTTTAAGGTGACTTTAAAAATTTTTAAAATTCATTATTTTAGTGATATCCTTATTTTCAAGAAATCTATGCTTATGCATGTCCTTTTATTCATTAATGCAGCCCCATGTCCCTCAATACACATAAAACTAGCATAATTGAATATTTTCATAAGTGTTGCTTATTTCAAGACAAGAGAACAAACATCAAATGTGAATGGACAAAGGCAGGAAAGCCAAAATTAAGAAAAACTAAATTGTATAGTGGTTGTGGTGGTTTGAAACTGTACCTTAGAAAAATCATCTCTTAAATTTAATCCATTCCTGTGGCTGTGAACCCATTGTCCATAGGCCCTTTTGATGAGATTACTTAAATTAGTGTTTTGCACACCTCAATCAGGATAGTCTTAATCCTATCTCGAAAATTTTTTAAAAAATATTTTTTATTTTTAAAGAAGCTTTAGGTTACATATATACTACATAAAAAATATAAGGGATTCCCATATACCCCAATCCCTCCCCTTCCTACACTTTCCCACACCAACAACATCTTTCATTTGTGTGTTACGTTTGCTGCAATTGATGAACACATATTGAAGCATTGTTACTAACCATGGACTATAGTTTATCTTATAACTTACACTGTACCACACACAATTTTATAAGTTTTGACAAAATGCATAATGGCTTGTATCTATCATTGCAATGTCATGCAGGACAATTCCAATGTCCCAAAAATGCTCCCATGTTACACTTATTCTTTCCTCTCCCTCCCCTCAGAACCTTTGGTGGCCACTGCCTTTATATCAATGATACAGGTTCTTCCATTGCTAAAATAGAATAATAATAGAATAATATTAATAAGTTTCCTTTAGCCCATTGTTCATTCCCCATTTTCAGGATATTGAGATAGTGATGCTCACTCTGTTTCTGACTGAGAGAGGCTTAGATCCATGGGACAGATGAATGGAATTGTATTGCTTGCAGTTGTAGATTCTCTCTGTTTTGGGGAATGGACATTGTCCATCATCATCATTTTGTTAGATTTCCTGGGTGAATTTAGTGAACTGGAATGGAGTAGGTATTGGCTGCAACTTTGCTGTGATTCAGGGCTCAACTGGCATATGAATAGCCAGAAGACTTAATTCTCTGGGGCAAATATTTAACAAGTATAGTGCTAATTATAGGTTCAAATAAACGGGGCAAATGAGCCATATGTAGGGAAATTTTAAGTGAGTTTAATTCTGCTACATTGGGGGGCATAAATTTGAAAGTATGGCCCACAGACAGGGTGCTGAATTCCTGAGATTGTCTGACCTGCTTAAAGTGTCTAGATGTTTCTAGAATTCTCAGGAGCACCGCTGTTTGAGGCATTGTTTACTATGGCAGTCAATGAGATCCTGCTGAGAGGTGTATAAGTTTAACCCCTAGAATGACCTCCTGACTCACGTTGAAATCTCTTAGCCATAAAAACTCATTTGTATTTAATATTTCCCCCTTTTGGTCAAGGGGGAAATATTTTTCCAGATGCATCGCTAGTCGGTGCTTGGTAATAACCTCTCAGTGCCAGGAAGGCTTATCCCAGGAAGTCATGTCCCATGCCAGGGGAAAGGTAGTGAATCAACATGATAAGTTTGGCTTAGAGAAAGGCCACATTTGAACAACAAGGAGGCTTTCAGGAAGTAACTCTTGAGCAATATATAATATTAGTATTATATATTTTTTCACAAGAAAAGTTTCATAAGTACAATCATCATTATCAAGGCCCTAGGGTAATGGTCTGTCTTCCTTCACTAGGCACTGCCTATGTTCTCAGGGCAGGGAATTTTTATATAAGTATAGTGAAATCCTGACAAACCGAGAGAAAACCACAAGAAGCAAGAAGATGAACAGCAATGGAAACCAGGAAAAAAAGGAAAGACCAGTAGATGTGTCCAGGTTCCTTGTAATGCAAGAAGCTAAAGACCAAGGATCACCAGCAGCCAGTCCCAGAATGCCACAGCCTTTGGGAAGAAATCATTGGCTTGATAATGCCTTGATTTGGACTTTCTCCCAACCTCAAACACTGAGTGAATAAGTTCCCATTTTTTAACCCCACCCATTTCATGGTATTTGCTTAAGCAGCCTAGGATTTTAAAACAGTGGCAAATAGTGTTCTCTGGGACAAGTTTCCTAAGTTTGAATCTTTTCTCACCCACCCCATTGATGTATAATATTGTTCAGTTACTTAACCATTCTATATTTTTGTTTCCATATCCATCATATACATGTAATAATAGCCTTTATTTCAAAGTAATTTTGTATTAATTAATGTATTATTTTATTAAAATAATTCTTTTTGTGGTACCCTAATAATACCCATTAAATAGTAAGTGCTCAATAAATATTGACTATTTTTTTTTCAAAAATATTCTCTTTTTTTCATAGGATTTGGCTGAAAAGTGCAACAAAGAAGGACATGTTTCAATATTATAATTCTGTAATGTTGATTAAACAAAGACCTTACCATAAAGTAGCTACCTTTATATTTTGTGATCAGTAAGGGTTTAACAATAGATGTTTAAGATTTCTCAATGGAAAGGTAAGATGCCTCTAAATATATGCAAATCTTATATTCTCAATCCCCTGATATTTACATTTTTGAATTAGTGCTTGCAAAATATGGCTATTCAGAGAACATTCTGTGATATTATTTCCTTTATTTTTATCTGGCTCCAAGACTACTCAGCTACAATCTGGGTTCTGTCACCTCTACTGATTTAATAAAATGAAAACAAATACAACAACCTAAAAACAAAATGTATCTATATATGAGTATCAATATACTCATATTGGCAAGTATAAGCCAATAAAATAATGGCACTTTCCCCACCAAAGATAGAGTTATTTTAAATTCTATAAGGAGAAAATTACCCTCTCTGAAATCTTCACCTGAGTTTCTATTGCTAGTGACCCTGTCTTCCTTGGTGAGAACTCTTTTAATTTTACTTTGGCATATAACTAAGATATAACATAATAAAAATATAAAAATTATACTTTGTATAATCTTAGAAAGAAATGTATATGTCCTTTGTCCCACACCTCTGTCTGATGCTATAAACCTAATTCAGGGCCATCATGCCCTAGAAAAGGGAAACTCAATCCCTTTTCAGCAATCCAGATCTGAGTATTATGATATTCTTAAATTTGCACTAGGAATGTATTTCTGGTTTAAACAGCTTAGACAATTTTTAATCATAACCAGAGTAAGTTATTTCAATTTCTGCTCAATTGAAAATATGTTAATCTTGCTTTGCTATGCCAATATTTAAAAAATGGAACTTCAAAAGTGATTAGTTCCTGACTCTGTTATGGAAATTTTAATTTTCTACCTAATATTATCAAAAATTATTTATAGATCTTATTTCCACATTCTTGAGAGTTTGAAACTAGGTTTGATCATCTCTGTATTTTCAATATCTGACATTATAATAAAAATTAAGATAAATTATTTAAAAAATATTGCTTCCCCTCTGTAATAGTCAGCCACGGGATACTGATGCAAAATATCAGAAACCTGCTGGCTTTTATAAAAAGGTATTTATTTGGGGTAGAAGCTTACAGTTATCAGGTCATAAAGCATAAGTTACTTCCCTCACCAAAGTCTGTTGCCACCTGTTGGAGCAAGATGGCTGCTGACATTCAACCTTCCTCTTCCTTTTAAGGCTCCATGATCCCAGCTTCTTCCAATATCAGCTCTAGGCTGGGATAAGTCCCATTCCTCTCCCAGGGCTTGTTTTTTTTCTGGGCTCAGCGACTCTGCTCTCTCCACAAGCCCAGCTATGAACTGTCAGGTGAACTGCTCATCTCTCTTCCCACGGCCTTCTCTCTTTCCTCACAACCAATCTTCTCTGGGTGCTTAGTTTCTGGGGCTCCATCTCAAAACTGCAACCTCTCTTCTCAGCAGTACAGTTTCTCTGTGAGATCCTGCCCACCAAGGGGACAGGGACTCAGCGTCCTACTCAAGTGTTCTCATCAAAGCCGTAATCAATATTTAATCAAGTAAAAGTGAAACCTCTGAATCCAATGTAATCTAATATGCCCAGAGGAAAACACCAGTTCACAAACATAATCCAATATCTATTTTTGAAATTCATAAATAATGCCAAACTGCTATAACTTCCAACTAACTTCTGCCTTCTTTTCAGTCTTCTCTCTAGAGTAAAAGCCTATGTAATCTTTTTGTCATTTCATTGGTGGGGTGGGGAGAGGGAGAGTGAGATAAAGAAATGGTAGACTGGTATATTAAAATTGCATTTTTTATAACTTTGTGTTATGTTTTGGAACTAACATTGAGAAATGGTAAGGTTTGCTTTGTGGTTTCCATAGAAAAGCCTTTTGTCCTAAACTTGGCTTTCTGTGGTATGTGTATACTTTGTAAATTCAATTAAGAAATCTGCTCAGAGGAGATAGATATTTTTCTACCCCTAGCTTCAATATGCACTTCATATTGGCAGTTTCAAAAGTAGATTACAATAACTGTCTTTGCCAAAAATCTTGAGAGGAAAAAAAAAATGAATTTGTGACCTGAACTCTCCACATAAAAACATGAACAAAACCAGAACAGAGCAAAACAAAACAGAAGGTTCAAAGAAAGAGCAAATGCTTTGAAAATAAAGTGTACAAGTCAAAGTCAGAAAAGTCATATCAGAGCAGTAATCAAGGAAAGAAACCCAGTAGACCTGTGCCCTCATGTTCACCTGGAATATTGCACTACAAAGAGTGTACATGCTGAGAGACAGGAATCAAGGAAAGAGTCTCCAGGAAGACAGAGGAGGAGGAAGAGAAGGAGAGGGTATATGAAGGAGAAAGCAGGAGGAGGAGGAAGAGAAGAAAAAGGGGGGCCAGAAGAAGAGTGCTATTAGACAAAGTTGAGATGATTTACATATATAAGCAACCAAAGCCAGTCAACATTTTAAAACTATTTTAACAAGAAAATGAGAAATATTAATTTCCACATAATGAATGTGTCACACATTCATTCTCAGACTTACAGGCAATATTTGAAATACAATGATGATATTAAACATAAACCAGATAAAAAGTTTCACATTTTTATAGTTTTCCATTGATAAATCGCAAGGTAACTGATACTGGAGGGAGAGAGACACTTTCCATTCACTATTTTGACATTTGTTTGTCTTATGATTTTATAAGTATATTATTTTATATTTCTTGCTCCTTAGGTGGTTACTACAAGTTTATCAAACTTCCTTGTCAGATTTACCCACAGAGTTTGTAAAATTGTAAAGGCCTAAACCCATGCCATGGGGCAATGATTTAGTAGCCTTTAGATGAACCTTAAGGATATGATTATGTTGAAGCTAATAAAGTTTGAGAAAAAAATAGTTTATTATAGTAAAATATGATTAAATAAATTTAAAATATCAATTCAAAAGACATATTGTTTATAATTTATGAGAAGCAAACTTTTGTCCCACTACAATATTTAAAACCTCCATAAGATTTTTTATTGATAAAATCTAACATATTTTAAGTATGAATAATGTATGAACTATATTTGAGCCTCACTAATGTAAAAGCTAAATCTAGAATTCAGTGACACTATCAAAATTGATGGTTAACCTAGCATCACCTTGGAAAACTTCTGTTTTTAATTGTGAAACTGTCATAACCTTCTTGACAATTATTAATGTATGAAATCAATATTATTAGAACTAATATAAATCATTTTGCTATTGTCAAAACAAAATATAAATGAGTTTGTGGCACAATTTAGAATGATGTGTCTACAAAAGCATACTGTGTGTTCTACAGTATTTTGTAATTTTTCTATAGGAGAGAATAGGGTCTGGCAAAAGTTATGATGTCTTGAATATTACAAACCATTATCATCATTTTATAATCTGAAATAATTGAGACTAAAGCCCCTGTATTGACCTTTACTTTGGGTAACTTCTTTTACAAAGGCTTGGTTTCCAATTGCAAAATGATTGTACTTCATCATAATGCTTTAATATACAACTTCTGTGCATCTTTTTTTTTTCCTAACATTTTGTCCTTTTTTTAAAAGAAGCTTTTGATTGCATAAATATTACATTGAAAATATAGGGGATTCCCATATATCCCACCTTCTGCCCCTCTCACAATTTCCCTCAATTACAACATCTTTCATTAGTGTGGTACATGTGTTACAATTCATGAACACATACTGAAGCATTGTTAATAACCATGGTCTATAGTTTACATTACGGTTTACATTTTGCACACACAATTTTATAGATTTTTGACAAAATGGATACTGACCAGTATCTGTCATTGCAATCTCATGCAGAACAATTCCACAGTCCCGAAAATGCCCCATGTTTCCTGTGTATATCTTTATGAGAATAATAAAAACATTTACGCAAGCACAAGTTCAAATTTTTCTTTTCTGTTGTGTATTAAGAATCCTTTAAATTAAATTTTAACCATCAGAGTTTATTTTAGATAGGCTTCATCACAGCCACATCTTTTTTCAGTATTATGGTGTTCTATTATTATTGTGGTAGTTATTAATGTTATTACTATTATTACCTTCAGATTGGAATGGAATTGATCATGTGTGCTGATGTTAGTGGAATGCTCTGTGTTCTTGGCTTCATAGCAAGCAGAAATTCAGAGATGTACCTTTTTATTAAGTTCAGTAACAAGAGTTTATCAAGAAACAAGTAAAAGGAAAAGTACACACCAGAGACATGGTGCGGGCGTGCTGCAGGGTGAGATGCGTGCTTGGGCCCCAGGGTACATATTTTTAAAACCTTTCCTCCTTCCTGTTCATCATATTAAGGAGGGATCCCAGCTACTTGCTGTCCTGATTGGTTGACTTTCCACCTTCACCTGTTAGCTTTCAGGAGACCAATGGGGAGGCCTTTCTGTTTGGACTTCATTTGAGCCTGAGAATTTCAAACGGGACCTCTTAAACAGTCTTGGTGGGCTTTTCAGCTATAATGGTTACAACTGTGATCTCAAGCAGCAGCCTTCCATCAGGGGGTTTCTGGGTGGGGTATCGTGGCTATGTTCTAACGTGGGGGTTCCAAGCTGTAATGGCTTTATTCTGACCAGTGTCTTCCCTCATCTCCTATACTAGCCTGCCTTACTGAAGCTGGCTGTTTTTTTGGCTCTCCAGAGCCAACTGTTTTCACCTCTTACCAACTATATATTCAGGAATATCATGTGGGTAGCTAGGAAAATGGTTATGGTAGGGCTATTTACACCATGCAAAATGGAAATGCTGGCATTTGAAAATTGTACTGTATTTTTAGCTGCATAAAATTTTCAATTTCATACCATCAAAAGTCTTCATGGCTCTTCAAATTATATATCTTAGGCCTTATACTAAAATACATCTGAGATTTTTATATGATCTTTAGCACTAAGATGGATGAGGAATTAAACTATGCTAACCATGTCTTGTCAACATACTATAATTAGATTAAGAAAATATTTCATGATATCTCTATCACTATTATTTTCATTTCAAATTGTATCATTTAACATTTATTCAGTGGATGTTAATTAGTATCTATTTGAGGTTTTGGTTGGTTAGAAGGAGAGACACCTATTAGATGGAGTTGCCATGTGGAAGGTAGCAAGAATTTAACAATTCTGCCACCAGGAACTCAGTCTTGGTAGAACCAACCTGCTCTATGATTTGCCATAGCTGGAGTCACCAACAGAAGCACAACTGAGACAGGAGTAGATTGAACAACATTTTACCCTCATGGAGAAGAGATAGAGGAAAGTGGGAATTGGTCTTCCATAGCCAGTGGGTCTGAATCCTGGCTAATGCAGGAGATACTTTATGCACAGTACCCCTCCCTTGTGTGTGTGTATTCCATAGTGGAGGAACCCTGCTTCCTCCCCACCAGGGACAGATATAACCAGGATGTGAGTCCAATGTAATAAAACATGCCTGCACTAATCAGGCTGTCTCCAATGAATATTTACATATGCTCAGGACAGTTGAGAAAGGAGTATACCAGAGGTCCCCTTATGATCAGCACATTGTGTTTTATCTCTCCAGGTCCCATGCAACTGGTTCTGAGCACAGGATGTATTTGTGAGCTCCAGAGAAAGGCTGCAGGCTATGTTAGGACTGTCCCCTACCACTGTTTTCAACACTACTTTGAATACTGTGGCTAAAATATTTAGCAAACTGACCATATTTGCTGCAGCAATAAACATAGAGTCTAGTAACAGTTACAGTATATAATAAGTGACAATACTGGGGAACACACTGAGGTAGAAGAAATTTAGGAAGCATATAAGAAGGGTACATATCCAGTGTGAGGAAATCTGAAGTATTTAAACTGAGTTGTGAAGGATGAATTAGCGTTATCTAACCAAATACAGTGGGCTGAGAGCTTCAAGTAGAGCAGTATGCAAAATTTAGACAAAATGGATTATAATGCATTTAAAGAACCAGAGAAATGCCACCATTTTTGCAGCATCCTTGTCCAATAGAAGGAGGGGCAACAAATTACATAGCAAGATAAACAAAATGAGATTATGGCAAGCATTTTAACTGATTTGAACTGTGATCAGTGATGATTTGATTCTAATGTGGAGAATGACTAAAGGAAGAAAAAGGTTGACACTAGGGAAACCAGATCAGAGGTATTTTTGTAGTAATTCAACCGAAAAACTGGAAAATGAAGGTGATTTGATTAAACAGAAAAGATATATTAGAAACATAAGATTTTAAGTAGTAACCATACCTAGAGGACAGATAAATATAGATGTGTATAGGGCAAGAGAGACATTTAGGCTATAGATGTACCTAAGTGTTTGAGAGATGATAATTGAAGCCATGTGAGCTGATGTGCTTGTATGGGAGTGTTGAACAGTGAGAAGTAAAAGAGAGCCAAGAGATTTAATTTCTTTTTGAATGACAATTTTTAGGAATAGGCAGAAGAACATAGCAAAGAACACAGGAAAGGAATAACTGAAAATAAATGATCATAACCATTAGACAGTAATTGAGAAGCCAAATAATAAGAGGGTTTATAAAATGAGGGAGTAATCAAAGAGGTCATGCTGCTGGAAGTCTGGCATTGGCTAATACCCCTGACAAATATTAATAAAGTTAGTTTTTATAACAGATGGCAGCAAAGTGGGAATTTTAGGAGAGAAAGTTCCTTTATGGTTTTCTTTATCTTAAGAAAGATTTGCTCTAATGGAGGAAAATTAAGTGTTGAACGAAGTTTGTTTGTTGTTTGTTTTTTCATTTGTTTACATTGAAGAAACTTGAAGATGCTTATATACAGATAGAAAGAAATTAATAAAGGAGAGATTAAATTTTATGTGATACATAGATTGAGGTCCTTGAAAAGGCAGGAGGAAGTGAAACCCAACCTCCAGACCACAATTTTATAGAAGAAAAACCGAAGAAAGACTTGGCATATAACCAATTTTTTTTGGTTTGTTTTTTTTTTTAATGAAATTTTAAAAGTGTATGACATTTTAAATTTAATTTCTCTTTTTAGTCAACCCCAATTCTAAGACAGAAGGAAGTGGTGAAAAAGCTAAAATTTTGAGGAGAATTGGAAAATTTGGGAAAGCTATTGCAGAGAATATAGCAAAGAGCTGTTGTTGGATTTTCCCTAGGTTCTTGGCTAAGCTACAAGAAATGAATTTCAAGAGCAAGTCAGGTAGTTAGACTAGCAATTTATTAAGGGATGATGAGAAAAGAAATGGGAGAAAATAACAGATCATGGGTTCCAGGTAGAGAGGAAGGGCTGAAGAGTGATAAAGAGGACCTATTTGCAGACTACAATTCTCCATTACAGATTATAAATCCCTAGGTTTACTTGGGTATTGATCCAGGTGGGGGGCAAAGAAGGCCAGAACAGAGGGCAGAAGACAAGAACTGGGAGGGTTTTGCCTTTGCACTTGCTTTTTTAAACCATTAATTATTCCGCTCTTTTGCTAATGACAGGGGAGGAGTCCCAGCTATTTGCTGTTTTGATTGATTAACCCACCCATCAATCACCCGGGAAGGCCCAATGATAAGGCCCTGGAGAATACCCGCGGATTCTCCTGGCTTCAGGAGGAAATCTTGTTCTCGCTAGGTTCTTGCTAGGTTCTCGCTAGTTCTTCCAGCAGCCATCTTTGGGATACTGATGTCCATGTGTTTAATGGTGGCAGTTTTTCTGCCAGGTTCCAGATCTGTCTATTGATTATCTATTTTACTAGCCTGCCTCAGAGCTAATTAGGGAACAAGAGAAACTTCAGAAAGCATGAAGGACCTACTTATTATTATTATTATGTTTTTTACCTACTTATTATTGTACCATCAATGTATAAAGACTGCAATCTCTATGGGTGTGTGGTTTTTTCAACAGCAGCAGAAACCAAAGATATGTATGTGCTTGCATGTGTGTTTGGGTGTATATATGTGTGTTTGTACATATGTGTGTAAATAAGGCAGAGAACCACATTAATTTTGGGTCAGGATATTACTAGGTGTTAGATTTCAAGAAAAATAAAAATGTACATGTTGAAAGTAATTCCAGATAGGGAAGAAGATGTAAAAGGAAGAAAGTGAAGAGAACAATATACAAATTCAATGTGACTCTTATTAAAATTCCAGCAGCCTTTTCTGCAGAATTGGAAAAACTGATCCCTAAATTTATATGGAACTGCAAGAGGCCCCTATTTCAAGTTGTATTACAAAGTGACAGCAATCAGAACAATATGGAACGGGCACAAAGATAGACAAATATGTCTGTGGTACAGAACTGAGAATGCAGAAACAGATGTACACATGTATGGCTAATTGATTTTTGACAAGGGTGCTAAGTACATGCAGTGCAGAAAAAATAGTCTCTTCAACAAATGGTGTTGGGAAAACTGGATATCCACATGCAAGAGAATGATGTTAGACACCTACCTCAAACCATAAAATAAAACAACTCAAAATGAATCAAGGACTTAAATATAAGACCTAAAACAATAAAACTCTTAGAAGATAACATAGAGAGAGAAAAATAAGGTAACATAGGGGAAAATCTTCATGACCTAGGATCCATCAATGGGTTCTTAGATATGACCCACAACACACAAGCAACAAAAGAAACAATAAGTATATTTTATATCATTAAAATTAAAATCCTTTGTGCATGGAGGGAAATTATCAAGAAAGTGGAAATATAACTCATAGAACATGAGAAAATAGTTGCAAACCATATATTTATATAAGGGTTTTAATGCCCAGAATATATAAAAACTTTTACAATGCAGTGACAAAAAGACAAACAATCCAATTAAAAAATGGGCACAGGAGTTGAATAGATGTTTCTCCAAAGAAGATATACAAATGTCCAATAAACTCATGAAAAGATACTCAAAACCATTAGTACTGGGGAAATGCAAATTAAAGCCACTTTAATTAATTTTTAATTAATTAATTTAATTTTTTTGAGATACCACTTCACACACAAGTGTTTTTAATTAAAAAATGGAAAATAACAAGTGTTGGAAAGGATGTGGAATAATTGGAACTCTACTGCATTGTTGGTGGGAATGTAAAATGATGTGGCCACTGGGGAAAGTAATATGGCTGTTCCTCAAAAAGTTAAATATAGAATTACCACCTGACCCCAGCAATCTACTTCTAGAAAGTGTTAAAACAAGGTCACAGATATTGTACAGCAATATTTATATCATCATTATTCACAATAGACAAAAGCTGGAAACAAGCCAAGTGTCTGTCAACAAATGAATGGATGAACAAAATACTGAACATACACACACGGGAATGTTACTGGGTCAAAAGAAATCAATGAGGTTATGAGATATGAGGCAACATGGAAGAACTTGTTATGCACAGTGAGATAAGCAAGATAAATGAGGAGAAAAATTATATTATGTCACTTAAAAGAGATCGCTAGAAATAGCAAATTTGCAGATAGAAAACAGAGCAGAGTTTACTGAATAAGGAGGGGATGGAAGAGGGAAAGGTTGTATAAATAAATAAATGTTTCTCTGTTCTAAGACTGCTTAGAGCTCCTGATAGGCTAATGTGCATTGTGAATCTCTATGAATTAAGTGTAAAGGTGCTAGATTTAGATGCTCTCACACTCTACTTTGTGACCTTGAGCAAGCTGCTTAATGTCTCTGAGTCATGGTTTCCTCAAGTGTAAAATCCCAATAGATTCACCACAGGTGTGTGGGGATTTAATGAGGTTGATGTAAAGCACTTAGTGTAGTGCCTGACAAAAGAAAAAAAAAAGATTTTGTGCAGATAATATAAGTTTTATTCTATCTAAAATGTTTTCTTTAACATTTATTTATTAAACAATTTACTTATTTAATGAATTATTTAATAGTTTAAGGACTGTCTGTAAATTATACATATTTCCCAATATATGTATTTCTCAATATATCCACTTAATTTTTTAAAGAAATATTTTTGGAAACTTGCTTTTTTTCACTAAGGAATTCTCTCATCCTGCTTTAGCAGAATCCTTGAAAGTAACACACTTTATTTATTTATTTATTTTTATTTTTTTAAAGATTTTATTTATTTATTCATTTATCCCCCCCTTGCTGCTTGTGCTCGCTGGGTCAGCTAACCACGCCGTGCGCGCGGGCTTGCCTTCACCGGAGGCCCCGGGAACCGAACCCGGGGCCTCCCATATGGTAAACGGGAGCCCTACTGATTGAGCCACAGCCGCTTCCCAGTAACACACTTTAATACATCATTCCCCTGACTCATCTAATTGTAGAGAATTTTGACATGCTAAATTCATTTTAAATTCAGCCTAAACACTACCTTTATCAGTGTTTACACCCAGTTATAGTAAAAGATATAATTTTTTAAATTTTATGATTAGAGATTTCTGGCTCAATTTGACATCTGCCTTGTAGGCCCCAAGGAGACACCCACAGCTATTCTTTAAATACTGATGGAGATACACTGAAATATTTTTTAAAATCTCAGCAACCTTAAAAATTAATTATGACAGATAACACTGGAATCTTATAGAAATTGACACAGGTATTCAGAAGCTAGAAGGAGAAAAAGTAGAAATATATGGAGCCAGGTTTCGAATCATAGAATGAATGCCTACTCTTCAAGAGCTCACCTTGGAAACGATAAGATGCTTCATAAGGCTACCACCATTGATCGACTAACTCTGAGGTGCAGAACCTTTCACACTCAGAGACTCTTGAGGAAACACTGGAGATGTTCTGTGCAGCTAATAACCAGAAAAATGTAGGGAAAAAACACAGTTGATGGCAAAATGCTTTCTGCAAGAGAGTGGTACCTCCCATGGGTAAAGGGATATAAATAAGGACAAAGAAAAATTGACCCAGTATTCTTGCTGGCCAACAAGTATAATCTTCAGTGTACAGCATTGGTTAAGTTCTTTGGCTCAATACCAGAAAAAATTGAAACAATGAAACAATGTTTCAACAAAACATTGAAAACAATGTTTGGAAAAACATGTAATCAAAATAGAGCAGGGCCAGAAGATGAAGAACTGCCAGAAATTGGAATTGGACTGGGAACTGTGCACATCAACCTTCCCTTATGTTGCAGATTTGAAAATAGAATCTGGAAGCTGTGCCAGTCAACAGGAAGTGGAAACAAGGCCAATTCCCTTACCCTATCTTTTAAGGCATGATCTAGATGGATATTCCTATATTGGGGATAAATATTGAAAACAACAGGGGTATTATGAAAAATAATGCAAAGCAAGGGAAATTGAACAGCTTCCAGACAACTCAGTAATGACATACTAACAAATTAATTTACTGTTGATTCTAAACAAGAATATTGAAAATTGTACATAGTGAATAAAATCAAGTAGATAAATGCATGACTGCTAATTTTTTAATCTGTCTCTATGGGAAAAATATCATCAGTAGAAAATATGATATCAAGGGATAATTTAAGCAATTTAAAGAACCATAAATGTAAATTTCAACAAATATGAAATAATGAACTCACTGATAAATTAATAGAAAGTATAGAAACAATAAACCCTTTTTTCTATTTTGCTCCCCCTCCCCCCAAAAAATATAACAAGTGCTAATAATAATTAAAACATGGGTACTCTCATACATCAAGAGTGTGACTGTAAAGTTCTACAAATATTTTTATTTTGTTGCATCCAAATTTAAAGTGTACAAATGCGAGATCATATAGCCCTGGTTCTCAAAATCTCTCCTGTAATAACACTTGCTAGAATATATAAACATGAATGTCCACTATGACTTTCTTCATTGATAGAAATGTTCTATATCTTTGTTGCTTCTACCAAGAGGTTGTTATTGAGCACTTGAAAGGTAGCTACTAGGACTGAGAAACTGAATTCTTAATTTAATTTCTATTTAATTATATCATTTAAATTTAAAAAGCCTACATGTGCCAGTGGCTACCATATTTGACAGTGCAGTAATGAAGTATTGCATTTGATAATATTTATTGAAACATTTTTGTAATGGAAAAATAATTAAAACAAATTAAACACTTATAAATATGGAATAAATTAATATGCATACATGCAAATTAAGGAAATTGATCTTGATGGGCCGACATTAAATAGAAGCATAAATTATAATAAAATTAAAAATGGTTACAAAATCATAGTAAGTACCACAAAATATTAGCTATGGCTATAAATTTTACAAATTTTGTTTAATATCATTTGTTTATGTTTATACATGCATATACTACTTAAGCAATATTCATAATTTGCTGAAATGAGATTTAAGGAAGCATATGTGATATATCATTTTTAAATTTATTTTAATTAACTGTATTTCTAATTAAATTTTAAAGTCATCTTTAATACATAGCAATTCTGTTCCTATAGAATTACTCAGGTATATTAAAAAAGCTCAAAAATAAATCATTCGAATATTTAACTTAAGATGAATACCACAAAACGAAAGTAATTGATGTTAATATACATCAGAAGTTCTTAACAAGGGGTTCATGAATTTGAATTGAAATTCAAAGAAGAATTATTCTTTTGGGGACGTGTTAGCATGGGTATGATATATTTATTAAATAATGCACAGTATAGTGTGGACATAGTAAGTGGTCCGTGGTTTTCACCTGACTGGCAAAAGGGCCCTTGGAACAAAAAAGGTTAAGAACCCCTGATATAGATGAAATTGGAAATTAATGGCAAAATAAAGGTGTCAACAAAAGAAAAACAAATGACTGATTCTTTTAAACTACCTAGAGCACAGGTAAACAATCTCAATAAAAAATTGAAAAGTCAAAATGTATAGAATAATATGAGAGAAAAAAGCTGTAGCTATGGATAAATTTGAATAAAACTCAATATAGAAAATATTAATGATGGTGATATAAACATGAATACCACACTAATTGAACACTCAAATTTGTCAGACAAGAAAAAAAAAATCTCAAATTTTTCTCAAAGAATGTCCTTATACCTAGTCTACAAGATTTCTCTATAATTTCAACTAGATAGAAGGCAGTTCTCAAATATGAAAATATCCCTGGGTATACTTCTATGGGTATAGAAGTTTAGAGAGTTCTAGTGATATATCACAACCTGATAAATATCTATCGCAATATGAGAACCAAGCACTTTGAAAAGCCAATTATGATGCAGTTAATGAACCAGTCATCCAGACAATTTTTTTTTCCCCTTTTTTACTTAATCAGAGAAAAGCAGTCTATGTTGCAAGGACAGTTACAGCATTCTGCTAATTTAAATGACAGATGGTATTATTAATTTTAATTTTTTTTTCTGCATGGATAAAATGATGCATTCATTGTACAGAGAGAGAACAAGATTTAATTGAAACCTAATACTGCCTCTTCTGTAGTATTCAAGAGCAATAAAATCTTTGCTCAAAGACTAATATCTAATGTAGAAGGGTAATTTGCCTTTCTCTAAAAGTATTTCTGCTGTGTCATTCAAATGCTAACGGGCTCCACAGTGTCCACTGAGGAGCCACAGCATTTCTATCTGTAGTCCCAAGTCTCCGTATGCCTACAAAGTATAGGAAATCTTAAAACAGCTCCATTCAGGAACTCAGAAAATCTTCTCTGAAAGATGGCTACACAATCTTATTCTGATAATCTGGATTTCTGTTTGTTGCTAACGTGAGAGCACTCAGAAACATGACGTCAGAAAAGTCCTGTAACATGAGTTCAAGTCACTTAGGCAAATGACAGTTGAAGAAATACTGGAGTATTATTAGCAGTCAGATCCTCACCTATTAGACTCAGAAAGAAACTCAAATTGTCAGGAGTGACAGTAGGGAAAGGCAAAATCAGGTTTCCAAGCCTCTGGAAGTGACATCAGTGAAGTCTCAGTGGGTGCCCGATGGTTTAGCAGCCCAAGGCTGCTAGGACACAGAGGGATCAGCTCCTTATGAGTGCCCGTGAGGTTCTCAAGTCATTAGGGAAGAATTCTGTCATTTCTAATAATGACCCATAAGGAACTCTAAACTGTGAAAAATAAGTACATTTAAGAAGCTCAATTCTAAATTTTATAATGCCTGTTTTCAAGTACAATTGTCCTAAAAGAATGTTATAAACAAAAATACCAAAATTTTAATCACAGAATATATCAAAATTTGAAAATCTATAGAATTAAATAATGTTGTAGAAAAATATGATATACCAAAATTAATTAAAAACATGTAAAAATCAGAAAAGACCACTATACTAGAGAGTCAGTAAAAATCTAACCCTTAGAATCCTCCAGGAGCAGTTTCTGACAATGTAGTCTAAGATTTCCAGGAGCAGATAATATGTACATCCTTTAAACTGACACTTAAACCCATTGAAAATGTAATGAAAAAAGATATCTCATTCACAATAGTAATACAATCTATCAAATGCTTTTAGCAATAAAATAACAAATGATAGAAATTGTAAAACTTAAGCGAAAAACATAAGATCTGAGAAAATGGAGAAACCTATATATGTATCAGTACATATAGATGTCCATTTTTCACCAAAATTAATCTAAAAATTCATTAAAATCTTCAAAATTTCTAGAGCATTTTAATAAACGATTTCTTTATCTGGAAGTAAAAATCAATGAAAATAGCTATTAAAATACATTGGCAATCATTAGAAAAGTGAAGTAGCTGTTTCATATGCTATGAAAACATATAAACATTGATTTCAAGAAAATCTTGGGACTTAAATTTGTATTTAGGAGAAATATTTAACTTTCGGCTTTGTTTTGGGAAATTAATATTATGTAAGAAATTAGTTATCTCTGAGTTTTATAAACAGCTTAGAGTAGTATAAAGGTCCTTTAAATCAAAAGTATATAAACCATACTTGCATTTTGTACATTGATATTCCCAGAACTTAGAAAGGTTACAAAGCTAATTGCAATAAGGCAATTTTTAAATTTATAAGACCATGACAGACAAAAAAGAGAATAAAACTTAGAAAATAAATAACACAAAGAGGTGTCTCAGCAAATGTCTATCAAAGAACCTCTGACTTCCATCAACAAGCCTAAATTGCTTAAATCCAGTTACCTACATATGCCTCTGAGAATAAAGAAGCTGCATCCAATCTCTTCTACTTCATTTGGAAATCACAGCACACATGACACAGAAAGTGTGATTATGAAAAAAGTAAACATATATGTAACATATTTCATGACCAAATTAAAAAATAATTCTGGGGTAACATAATCATTTGCTTGTGTTCTTGAAGAGGGTCTGGGGTGGTCCTCTCCTGGGCTTTTGCATTCAGTGTGGCAGAACAGATAGACACACCAAACTAGTCTAGGAAGGAAAAGAGGATTTATTTACTGGCAGGAGACTGGAGATGTGTAATCTCAAATCAGCCTCCCTGAACTGCAGAAATTCTAATATTTTTGCCATTGGTGTGATAAAGAACAACTGGGGTGGAGCTGGACACAGGTTCCTTCATTGATAAATAAGAGGTTGACTATGGTGGGGTGGGTGTCAAACTAGGGTGAGTTACAAAGTTACAATCATTATCAGAGATCAAGGTTCTGGGATAGGAAAGTACAGAGAAATTTTCCATATGGCTATTAAACAGGAGGGTGGAGCTGGTTATCATCACATTGGCAAGTATACACAAGGGTGGGCCTAGCTCTAAAATAACCATAAACAAATGTAAATTTAGTCTAGAAGAGCCATCACAATAGTAAGTTATAAGGGAAAGACTAAGTTTTGAGTAACCATAAATAGGGGTGTGACCTCTTTAGAATGACCATCACAATAGCGGATCTAGGCTAAATCTAGCCAGTTTCAGGGATTGCTATTTTATTTTATTGGAAGTAAAAGACACCTATATAATGATTTAGTAATCATAATTATTTGTTAAACTTAACCCATGGTTACAAAGGTTCAGTACCATGCCTGAGTATTTAAGCATTACTGACTTTTTCTAGTATTACATTCTTAGGATTTATTTTACTTGTAAGAACAACCCTCCTCTCAGATGTAAGTTGTTTTTTTAATAAAAGGCTCTGATTAAAAAGAGAGAGCTGAGCTGCATAAATGTCTGTATCTCTAGTTTTTCACCACTTATCTGGAGGAAGCACCAAGGTCTGATACAGTCAATAAGCACATTCATTCAAATTCAACCCAAAATCATCTCAGTATCTCAATTAGTGGTTACAAGAGATAGTAATACAAGTTTCCTAAGTAGTGCTTTTTGTAGTTTGTTCTCTCTCTGAATTTGGCTACAATATTCTCTACTTTCTGTTTAGTAAAATGAACTCCTAAAAGCGTAAATAATGTCATCAAGAAATATTTAATCATAGTTATCTTTGTAAAGGAAATAAAAGAAAATAGAGTTACTATGGCTAAGAGATTTAAAATGGAGTCAGGAGGTCATTCCGGAGGTTACTCTTATGCAAATCTCAGCCTGATTTCACAAACTGCTCAAGTATGCAAAGCCTCAAGCAACAATGAGGTTGCTGAGGTTATCTGGGAAATACCAGACACAAACCACAAGATTAGGAACTCAGTAAACTATCTAACCTGAAGAACATTTGTAGCTCCCTGAATATCCACCAATCACAAATGACTTACATAATCTTTTTCTTTAAATACTCTTGCCTGGAAGACCTAAGCAGGGAAACTATTTGGGAATCTACCTAAATCTGTGCTCTCCAGTTGCAATTCTAAGACCCCAAATAAACGCCTTCCTTGCCTTATAGTTTAGATTGTTATTTCTCCATGGACACCTTCCAAAAATACCTGATTAATTCAGTTTACATATAAAAAGTCAAAACTTCTGCTTCTGCTTTTAAAATTAGTTTTAATTTTGAATTTCATTTATTGTCTATATCATTTTAGGAAGAAAAGTGTGAATGGGGTCTATGAATTTAAATTAACATGCCTTTGAAGAAATTAAGAGTATAGAAAAATTTAAGAAATCCTGTGTTTTACTGAGTATTTTATATTTTTCTTAGATAAGTGAAGATTTTTTCCCAAATAAAAAGCTAAAAGGTTTTTAGCCATATCTGAGGCTTGAAAGGATTTAGAAGTTTGCGGATTTGAAAGGTATAAAGGTGTCACTAAAAGACTTTTGATGGACTAGATATGGCCTAAGGAAAAGTATGACAAGAGTAAGGAGATAGAAAGAGATATAATTACAATCAAATTCCAGAATACTTCTCACTGTTTGCCTCCCTCCCTCCCTCCCTCCCTCCCTCCCTCCCTCCCTCCCTCCCT